>CAXITT010000294.1:424137-454692 GCA_964033795.1 Lymnaea stagnalis
AAAATTGGTGATCACATGCAAAGAAGGAAAAAAACAAACCACATAAAATTATTTAATAAAATCTGTTTATTTAGAAAGCAAATTCATTTTCCTATATCATATTCTTGATTTAGAACATTTCATGAGAATTTGACCAAAATATAAATTATTTTAAAAAATTTGTCAAAAAGGGGAAATAATTTTTAAAAAATAAAAATCACCGCCCCCACCAAGTATTCACAAAAATTACAGGTTATTATTATTTTACCTTTTAAAAATTACTTCAAGATTTTAAAAAATAATAGAGATTTTAAACTTCATGGTACTGTTAGTCAGAAAGTTTCTTGTTTTTTTAACAAAGACAAATTTACCATGCGCTATATTTGATTTATAATTTTATTTTCTTAGCATTCCTAATTTAAAGCACTAGCACACTGAGAATTGCTTTTAAAATCTATGCAATCAGGAATTATTGCATTTAGATTGTATTTGGTGTTATTTACATTTGCAGCACTTGGAACTGCAGCACTTGGAACTGCATCACTTTCAGTAAATCATCAAATGCTAAAATAATTTCCTGGTGAAGTCAGTTGAGAATAAAATGTCAGGTAGCTTCAGTTCATCTTAGCTGTATCATAGTTTTCTTTTTAACAATCCTGACGAGATTATAGCTGGCATTATCAACAAAATGGCAAAAGGGATTGGTCCAGTGCTGTTCTCTTTACTTAGAATGATATATTCATTTATCAACTGGTCAACTCCACACAGTAATGAATTGTATGATTTCAAAATCTGATTTGACAATATTTGGTTTTTCTCCCCAATAATTGCCTAGAAAGACACCATCAGTTTTGGTTTTGTTCACAAAAGAAAATCCATTTGCTCTCATATTATTTGAAATAAGTGAGGCTTGTCTAATTTTCTCTCCACTGAACACAATATAAATTATTATCCATCACATCATATCTCATTGCTTTGGTTTTTATCTTTATTTACTTCTGATAAAGTCTGACAAGTTCACTTTGCATAGTTTGTCCTCATTGTCTGTTTCAATATTATCAACTTTGAAGAATGTCTTATTTGAATATATCTGTTTTGGGGATACAGCATGAGCCCACAATTCATGGTAGTAGTGAAACATTGTTGCGGTTGACGAGTATTTTTGTACACTGAGGACTTGTACAGTTGACATGCACATTAGTAGTCCTAGAAATGTGTAAAAGTGATATGTTGTTGAGATATCAACAAACCACAGTTGATGGATGGTTTAGAAGGTCCCATGGTAGTTGAATAGGTGTATTTTACAAATGTTTCAACCAAATTCAGTGTGAAACATATCTTGAAAATCCTTAGACTTTAGGATGCAGATTGTATCCATGTTATGATGACATTTCTTCCCACACATGTCAGCCTGTCTTTCTGGCTGGGGGAAACTTAGGAGTGGGAACCAGTGGGTCATCATCTCGAACCTCATACAAGCCTAGCCTGTGAATGTAAAAGAAGAACTAATATTATAGACCTATATGATGCAACTATTAGGGATGCAATGAATATAAAATATATACTTACTTAAATTTCCAGTTTTTAATACTTCAAATACTGTCTAAAAATCATTATGACTAAAAAAATTAGTGTCAGATAATTAATTTTTTATAAAACACATCGATGTCAAATTTCATGGTCCTTAGGATAAAATATATCATAATAATTAGTGCCGACTGCATTGTTTACATTCCCTAGCAACAGTTTCTAAGCATAACGTCTTCTAAAATTATTTATGTAATAAAAGATTCGCAAATTATACAATGATTTTATCTGCGTAGATTCATTTTAAAATGGGTAGTAAATACTTCAATTATGATTAAAAATACAATTTAAACCAATAAAATAAAAATAAAAGTAAAAAATCTATAAAAAATATAGAATGACGAAACACTCGATTACTAACCTTCTAGTTTTAGTGACTATAATGGGCTATAAAGGCAGATTCTCATCAAAATCTGAATCAAAGTCACTAGATTCAGGTTCCCAACTATCTTGCCCAGATGTTTCAGATAAAATTTGATCAATATTTTTGTCTGTCATCATCATCATCATCGCCTGTCGTCCCATCTGGGGCATAGGCCACAAACAAAGGCTCTCCAGGCATCCCGGTCCTGGGCAAGTCTCTCCAACTGTCCCCAGTTGTGCCCACTCTTTTTGATGTCTGCCTCCAGTTCCCTTCTCCAAGTTGTTTTGGGTCGACCTCTTTTTCTCTTACCCTGGGTGTTCCAAGTCAGGGCTTGTCTCGTGATACTTGATGCGGGCTTTCTGAGAGTGTGGCCAATCCATCTCCATCTGCGCTGGCAGATTAACTCTTCCACTGGTTCTTGTTGTGTGCGCCGCCAGAGATCCTCGTTGGTGATGACGGTGGGCCAGCGGATTCGTAAAATCGTTCGGAGACATGAGTTGATAAAGGTCTGTAGCTTTTTTGAACCAGCTGCTGTTGTTCGCCATGTTTCTGCCCCATATAGCAAGACAGGTTTCACTGTGGTGTTGAATACCTTGACCTTGGTCTGGAGGGTCAAATTGCTGCAGCTCCAGACCTTTTTTAGCTGGTTAAATGCCGCTCTTGCCTTACCAACTCTCACTCTTATGTCGGCGTCTGTCCCTCCTTGTATGTCAATGATGCTGCCGAGGTATGTAAAGCTATCCACCTCCTCAAGGTTTGTTCCTTCCAGTGCTATAGGTGTGTTGCTTGATGTATTTATTTTAAGGACTTTGCTTTTTCCTCTGTGGATGTTCAGGCCGATGCAAGCAGAGTACTGTGCTACATAATTGGTTTTCTCTTGCATCTGTTGCTGTGTGTGTGATACTAGGGCCAGATCATCCGCAAAATCCAGGTCATCAAGTTGTTTCCATAGTGTCCACTGAATACCATTTCTCTTCTGCTCTGTAGACATTTTCATTATCCAATCAATGGTCAGCAGGAATAGGAAAGGCGAGAGCAGACACCCCTGTCTGACACCGGTCTGTACCTCAAAAGCCGCCGTTGTTTGTTGGCCGTGGACAATTCTGCAGGATAGTCCTTCGTAAGAAGCCTTAATTATGTCTGTCAATTTTTGTGGTACCCCGTAGTGTCTAAGCAGCTTCCACAGAGTCTGTCTGTCGACACTGTCAAAAGCCTTCTCATAGTCAATGAAGTTGACGTATAGTGACGAGTTCCACTCCAGAGATTGTTCCACAATCATTCTCAGTGTGGCAATCTGGTCTGTGCAGGATCTGTCTTTTCTGAACCCTGCTTGTTGGTCCCTAAGATTGATGTCTATTGCCTCCCTCATTCTGTTTAGCAGCATTCTGTTGAATACTTTGCTTGGGATCGACAGCAGGGTTATTCCCCTATAGTTAGAACAAGAACTAAGGTCTCCTTTCTTCGGGAGCTTAACGAGGTGTCCTTCTTTCCATTCAGCCGGTATCTGTTCCTCCTCCCATATTTTCTTGAATAGTGTGTGTAGCATTTCAGTGCTAGACGTAATATCTGCTGTCAAGGCTTCTGTCGGTATTCTGTCAGGACCTGCCGCCTTGCCTTTCTTTAGTTGTTTAATTGCTCTGCATATTTCTTGCTTTGTGGGTGTGCTGCACTCTATTTCTAGATCTTTTTCCGCTGGCTCTATGTTGAGTGTGTGTTGTGGTGCTGGCCGGTTGAGGAGTTCTTCAAAATGTTCTATCCATCTTTTTTTCTGACCCTCTTCATCAGGTATTGATTTCCCATCTTTAGTTTTAACTGGTCTCACTGGATTGTTGAACTTTCCAGATAACTTTTTGATTGTACTGAATAATTCTCTTGTGTTTCCATGGTACGCAGCCTCCTCTGCTTCACTTGCTAATCCTTCTATGTAGTTCTTTTTATCTGTCCTTATACTACGTTTAACTTCTTTATTTGCTTCTGAGTATTCTGTTGATGCTCTGGCCTTTTCGGTTCTGGTGCGGCTATTGTTTAGATTTGCCTTCTTCTTTCTCCTATATTGGATTTTTTCCATGGTTTCAGCCGAAATCCATTCTTTATGCGTTTGTTGCCTAGGGCCCAACACTTCTTCACAGGTAGTCGTGAATATCTCTTTGATTTCTTTCCAGTTTTTGTCAATTGTTTCTTCATTGCCTAGTTCCTGTAAGATCTGGAACTTATTGGAGATGGTAAGTTTAAACTCCTTTAGCTTGGACTCATCTTTCAAGAGGTTGATGTTAAAATGTTGGCGCTTGCTTCCCTCGCTTGTCCAGTTCTTTTTCAGTTTCAGCCTTAATTTGGCAATAATTAGATGATGGTCTGAGGCTACATCTGCCCCTCTTTTTACCCTAACATCTTGGAGCGACCGTCTAAACTTATTGCAAATACAGAAATGGTCAATTTGGTTAGCCGTTGACATATCTGGTGAAATCCATGTGGCCTTGTGGATATTTCTATGCATGAAGAGGCTTCCTCCGATGACTAGTCCAATTGTAGCACATAGATCTGCTAGTCTTTCACCATTTTCATTCATCTCTCCCATACCATGTGTTCCCATGCATTCTTCATAGCCTTTATTGTTGCTGCCTATTTTCGCATTTAGGTCGCCCATGAGTATAACCATATTGCTCTTAGGACACCTTTGGACCAGGGTTCGCAGTCTGTTGTAGAAATCCTCTTTGTCCTCTTCTTTACTATCGTTGGTAGGAGCGTACACCTGTAGGATGTCCATATTGATTTTTCGTTTTTTGGTCTTAAATCTTGCCGTGATTATACGGGAACCATGCGCTTCCCACCCTATAAGTGCGTTCTGGGCAGTTCTGGAAAGCATGAGTGCCACTCCTTGGTTGTGCGCCGCATTTTCATCTTCGTGGCCTGAATATAGCAGCAGTTCCCCTGTGTTGAGCTTTATCTGACCATCGAGACTCACTTATTCCCAAGATTGCTAGTTTGTATCTCTGCATTTCAGCAGCAACTTGGACAGTTTTTCCAGTTTCGAACATGGTCCTTACGTTCCATGTTCCTAGACTGGTGGTGGTCCTAGTGGAGAGGATGGTAGTCTGCCGGTTGGTTTCCAGTTGGCTTTAGCCACCCAGCTTCATTAATTCTCTGTTAGGAGACCCATCCTTTCCAAGGTCCGAGCTTCCTTTTGAAATCTTTCTTTGTGTTTTTGTAGCAGGGCTTTTTTTAACAGGGAAGGATTGCTAGCCCTTCGCCCAACCCTCCTCCTTTCTCACCCGGGCTTGGGACCGGCTACGGCGGAGTTATTTTTTTATTTTTTTTGTCTGTAGTATTCATTATTTAAAATTTTGGGCTGCTGAGTCGACTAGCGGCTTGCCCAAATTTTCCCAAAATGGCGATAACGCTTCTGCATGGCATGTGAACCTCGAATTCGCTAAAAAACATCAATTATTATTTAAAATCTTTAAATATTATATTTTATATATTTTTCTTCCAAATGTATGATAAAATAGGTATAGAACACTTAAAAAATAAAAAAGACATTATTTTATTAGCGAAAATAACCAACGTATATAGTTGTACGCTCTCTATATAAAAGGAATGAAAAGACTTAAGTAAGGCATGATAATATAAGGCTAATAAAAAAAGGGTAATAATTAGGGACCTCGGTATCGACCGGAAATACCAGAAAAACGGGTATCGTATTTTCTTTGTCATAATGGCGACCTCTACTTTTTAACTTACTGAGGGTATTGTTGTTTCGCGTTTTATAATCAATTTTTAGCATGATAATATAATTTTACTACCGCCAATTAATTAAAGCCGACATCTTACCTGTTATATTTAGAGTTCTTTGATTTTTTTGGTCAAGCTTAAAGCTTTGAAAATTGAAGTTAAAAATTGGTCAACTTCACTCAATAATAACTTTTTTGTAAAAATGCGCTCAATAATAAAAAAAATCAGCTCTTATAATGTATAGGTTCATTTACAACATATCCAAAATTCATGAGTGTAGACCATGGGTGGGCTTCAAAAACGAATTTCCAAGATGTCATTTTTTTAGGCTTAGGCTATGTAATTTGTCATCATGGCCACCGTGCTTGTCTGCTTATTTCCAATTATCGATAGTGGCCGTGGGGTAATTAATAATTCATTAAGTTGGCTATCCAGAGTGTAAATGGGAAATGTAACTAATAATAAATCATTTTGTATAAATAAAAAATGTTTTATAACATAAATAATTATTATTGGCTTATTGAATATCAGTGATTTTAATTTTTGGGTTGGTTCCCATGGACCTGGCTGACACTGACATGGGATTGATAAGCTCTTGTCTTTGACTTAGATAGGCTTAGTAAAAGAATTATAATAGTAATTATACTATTATAAATGATTTAAGGAGTTGGATAAATAGCTTTTATTACAACTAATATAATAATCATTTATATTAGTTTATATATTTATAGATAAATATTTATTTATATATATAATGAACATAGGCTATAGGCCATTTATACATATAGTATATTACAAAGTATACTATATCAGGGTTAAGGCCAAGTCCCAACCCAACTACTTTGTAATATTATAATAAATTATATTTAATGATATTTTAGGATATGTAATAAAATTTTAATGAATATTGTGATTCTTACTTAAGGCATAAACTAAGTAAAAAATTTAAAAATATTCACTTACCTTTGGTATTGAAGTATCCTATATTTAATCACAATATTCCACAAGAGAATTATTATATAATCCTCAGTTTCTCAAAGAAAAAAACACACTTTCTGGCACAATAATCCAAGAATTACTTTAGATATTACTAAAGAACAATCATAAAAGCTTGTACTTACCTCAAACAAATGACTATAACTTATTTTATTTTCTATTTACCTCTAAAGTCAAAGTTGATTCTAACAATACATGTTGATTTGTAAAACAAGATGACAAACTTAAAATGAATGACATACTGATTGTTTTGTCATACTCATATAGGAATAATATATAATATACATATGTAGAAAATGGTAAAATAAAAAGTGTAATCATCAATTTTAACTAAATGAAACAAATAATCCCTTTATTATTTGTTTATACTTATAAATGTTAAACAATTCCACAGAAGATTTGAAATTAATATCTAAAGAATATTGTTATTATAAGTTTTGGGAAATTTAAAAAAAAATATTTAACATATTTAATTAATTATCGTAATTTCAAATAAGTGACGAGTCAGCATATTTTATATATTTTTAATAGGAAAATAATAAAGATTTTCTTTTTAATTTTTGCGGAATATTAACAAAATCTAATTTATATTTTGTGGCTTTATTTAGAAGTACTCATATTTAACTATGTACCATGTACCCTGTAAATATTATATTTTTGTCTCATTTTATAATAGTTATAGGCGTTTAAAAAAAGGCAAAATGAGGGTCACAAATGTGGAGGAAAACCCCATAGTAAAAAATTGATTTTGAGGTTCCTACTAAAAAATTCATAACTTTTGAACCACTTGAGCTAGAAAGTTGATCTTGGTCTTTTTGTAATCTATTCTCCAGGCTCTATACAGCTGTAGTATTTTTATATTTTTAAAAATTTTTGAAATTTTCATCAAAGTGCCTAGTAATAATAAATAAGGCAGGGATTCTTACCACATGTCACATGTTTTTATATTGTTGCTTTACTTTACTTTTAACTTTTAATTTACTCTTTACAGTACTTTACTTTTCCTAATTTAGGCGTGCTAGAAGGCTGGCACATAATTCACTAAAGCAGCAATTGTGAAAACGGAGAAAACTAGAGAAGATTTTTAAAATAAAATAAATTATCCAACTAGTCTGCACTGGGAAGTTGGATTTGGACATATTTTTTAATATCTAGTTAGTCGCATTTGAAATATTGAAATATATTTTTAGAACCCACTAAACAGCTCTATCCCTTAAACAATATATCCCCTCAACGACTTGCTGTAGTTATTGAGTGTCGAAAGAGTCAAAACGATTGCAAAAAAAACATTTTGAAATCAAAGCCGGTAAGGCCTTTAAAGAAGCACTGAGTAAAAGTACATCCTTGACATCTTTTTGTCAAATAATAAATTCAAAATCACTTTTCCAAAATCAAGTAGCTTGCGTAGAAGCTATGTTTTAATAGAATAAAAAGAGCAAATATTCTAAGTGCAGCTTTAAAGATGATTTGTGCCATAGGAATAATTATTTTATTGTCATACCAGATATTTTCATTAATATCTTTATTATTTTCTTTTATTCATATCAGATACAAAATTTGGCAAAGATATAGCAACAGCTATGATTTTTAGAAATGTCTGCAATGACTATGAAGAATTTAGCCATTAGGATGCGGAGCTTGACATTCAGTATTGCTACTGATGGTAGTAAAGACTCGGGGAAAAAAAGCAGTACTCTCCAGTGGTCACCATTGAAGGATAGGGTGGCCTTGTAAATTCTCATCTCCTAGCTTTGCCAGTGTACAAAGCGTCCTCGGCCACAGGACAGAATATATTTAAGATCATGGCAGATGAATTGAATTCACAGGGCATTTCATGGGTAAACTGCATTGCATTTGGCTGTGACAATGCCAATGTGATGACTGCCCAATACAATGAGTAAACTGCATTGCATTTGGCTGTGACAATGCCAATGTGATGACTGCCAATTACAATGAGTAAACTGCATTGCATTAGGCTGTGACAATGCCAATGTGATGACTGGCCAATACAATGGAGAATACAGTTTTACTAAAGGAGAGCAAGACATTTATCTGGCATGACGCTGCCTCCATCTGGTGCATCTTGCAGCTAAAAAGGAGGCTTCCTGTCTCACCCAAGTTGAGGAGGTCCTGGTTGACGTTTGTTACTTCTTCAAGAAAAGTGTGAAGAGACAGAGTGAATTGAAGAACCTGCAAGTCCTGTATGGTGCAGAACAGATGAAAAGTATCAAGCATGTCTGCACCAGATGGCTTAGTATTGCAAGATGCCTAAAATGATTGTTTGAAAACTGGGACCACTTTATGCACTTTTTTTATGAAGACAAATATACAAATTCCAAATCAAATAAGAAACCACATGATGGGCAGACAACTGCTGTGTTGGAAGGACATTGCACAACTTACTCTGTGAAGCAGGTTGATGCCATTTATGACTTTTTGCGGTCACTAACAAATCAACTTAACTGCTATTTCTTGTCTTACACACTGAAAGTTTATGATTAGGTGAGATGAATTTTTATATTTCATAAGTCTTGAAGCTGCATAATTTTACTCACATTTCATTAGACCAGCAATATTTTCGTACAATTCATTTTATTTTGTGCAAAGTTGTCTGTAGTGGACATTAGTAATTTTGTATTATTTACCTTACCATACTGTTGTACTTAATAGTATTTTAATGACACATGGTTATTTTTACAGGTACTTGTCCAACTGCAGGCAGAAGAAGCCATGATCATCATGCTGAAGGAGATCCCTGCAGCCTAATTGGTGACTTGTACAGCAGATTTCTCTTGCCAACAGCAGTTAATGGTATTGACCAGGTGAGCTTGTGTAGATTGGTTATGTTAATGTATGCATTTATGTTGTAGTTAGTTGGACAAATTTAATACATTTCTTTTGTTTTAAATTATCATCTAAATGGTTTATCATAATACCTACAGTACTAGTTTATAATTTTTTTGTCTTTCAGTTCCAATGCAAGCTAAGAAGCAGTCAGAAAGATGATGCTGACCTGATTGTTGGATCTCAGGCAAAGACCATGCTGCAAAACAAAGAAAAGTACAGCCCCAGAGACAAGGGGGTTGTGGAGTTCTAGGCTTCTGTTGGAAAATATTTTGAGATGGTGCTTGACTACCTTCTAAAAAAAACTTCCCTATCAGATCCTGCACTTCAGAATGCTTCTGTATTTGATCCAAAAAGGTTAAACAACACCAGCTAGAATACTTCCTTACCAGATTCCCCATTCTGATCCCCAGAGGGACTGATGTTGACACCATCTATGAAGAGTTTGATAGGCATCAGCAGAGGAACATTGAGGATTGGGTTGAGGATGGGGTAAGAGTTGACAGGATTTGGCAAACAATTTGCCAAAAGCACCCAGCCCTTAAGAATCTTGCCCATGTAGTGAAAGGGATCCTCACCATACCTCACTCCAGTGCTGCGTGCAAGAGAATATTCTCTATGGTCCTGAAAACATGCACAGACCAGGGAACAAAAATGGTCCTAAAACAACAGAGGCCTTGTTAGTCCTCAAGAGAAAATCAGGAAGCTGCTTGGACTTGGATGAAACTTTCAGTGCAAAAGAACTCCAGCAGCTTAAAAGTTCAGCAAGCGTCATCAATACACAAGGTATTTAAATATTTATAAAATGTGTACTCAGTTAAAGAATGTGCCCCTTTTATTGCTACAAGTGTACTAATTTGTTCAGTATTGTACTATTCTGAGACAATATTGTACTATTTTGAGATGGAATTGTACTATTTTTTGAGTTCCTGGGGAAACAAGTCTGGTGCATGAGTATAATATAAGCTTTAATTAAATGATAATATAATTCGTTACTTTTTTTCTGGGGGGGTCGACAAAGATTTTATAAGGCTAAAGCATCTAGACCTAGATGAGCCACACAGTGGGATCTGACTATGATAAAAACATCATGTTTGTGGCTCTTTAGGGTTAACAACACATGGTCAAGGGCTTACCAATAAGCATGACATTAAATTACAATTTATTTACAACTGTAGGATGTTATAAACTATAATTATCATAAGGTAGATATTTTAAAAATAATACAATATTGTTAACATTCACAATTTTTAGTTTTATAGTTAATGAAAATTCACAATATTTAGTTTTAATCTCAAATGTATTAAAATAGATAGCCAGTGTAAAAATGTATGAGTGTGTTTGTGTGACAATGTCAGAATTAATTTGTGATACAGATTAGAGAAGAGAACACATTCTTCAATGAGTGACGCTCAAAGTGAAGGAGTTTACCATCAGGGTCCCATGTGGATAGCTCTGCTCAGGACCATAAAAGTTACAGATGATGCTTTACCATTGCACCTTTTTTTGCTACATTTCAACACTATAAGATAAGATAAGGTAAGATAAGATTCTTTTCTTTATCCAAATAATGTGTTTTGAATACATTGTATCTATTCATTTTTAGCATATATCCAGGAAATATTCTTTCTACGACAAAATTTTTAAACCAGTGCAATTTAAACACATCAAATGTATGTCTCAAGAGCAATAATCAGGCATCATATACCACAGAACTTCACTCCTTTAGTGACAATATTAACTTTAATTAAAAGTGATTGTTTGATTTTGTTAAAGCCAGAGGAGCACTCTGTTAAATTCTAACAGACTGGGGAACAAAGAAGTGCATAACTTTCAGTGTTAACTTTGAGGGAAAGAATTTTCCCTGATTGAGCTCATCTTAAGTATCTGTCGTGTCATGTTTAAAACAGAATGTTTACTTAATGAACTTGAATAATAAGTATATACTAGAAGTGTGATTAGAATATTAAATACAGATTGGAAGTAGAGTTAGAATATTAAATTAGACAAGAAATATGGTTAAAATATTAAGTTTAGATTAGAAGTGTAAATTATGTTTAAAATTGTATTCCTCCAGATGAGTCTCCTCAAATTTGGCTAGTTGAATGTATTAATGAAAGCCATGGAAATGACCCAACTGGACTTTAAAAATTTCACATGAAGATGTCAGAACTAGACATTGAAAACTTCACATGCAGATGACCAAGATGGACATTGAAAACTTCACATGAAGATGTGAGAACTGGACTTAAAACTTTACCATGACAAGGATGATCTATTGAAGTAGGTTTTTTAAACATGTTGCCTTCAATCGAACAAAAAAAACAACAAAACTACAACTATAATAAAAGCACGGACCAACATGCTGTGCGTTGTTTCAATTTCATGTTTTTTTTCTATGCTATTTCTCGGTTAAACTTTTTAAGAGCTATTTTTAAATAAGACTTTTACAAAGAAGAGTTGTACTTCATTGTTAATAAGTGAAACCAAGGTTTATTTGTTGTCATTTGAAGCAATATTTTAATGGTTTTCTTTGGTTTTTTTTTCTTCTGTTGCTATGGCTACTAGGCCCTAGTAGGTGAGTAAGTTTCCTAGACGACTAACGGCTCAAAAAGCTTTGGAATTGTTTTATACTATTTCTTTTGATAGCGAGATGATTTACATTTAGATCAATCACAAGATTCCGAAAGTAGTAGTTTTAGAGGATTTTAGTAATAAAAATGAAGATCAGGTATTGCGTACATCATAGGGTTTGGGGTAAAATGGTTATTTTCTGTAATTTATTTATTTAAACTGAAAAAATAGCTTACAAACATATAGTCCTTTCATTTATATTTCATTTGATACCAAGTTTAGTCTTATAAACCAAAGAATAATATTTTAAATATTTTTTAATAAACCCAACCTTTCACTCTTTTTTCGCTTTCCGAAAAAAATGTACATTTTTTTAATAAAAATATGCCGCAGCGAAAAAGTTAACTTGTCTTGATGTTTATTCTCTTGGGGCCGTATCAGATTATATTCCTTGATCACAGCCACATTATCTCCACAAAGTAGGTACAGATTGATACCACGTTAGCCATAGCAGGAAAGTGTGATGTAGAATTCGGGCTCTACCTTAATTTCATTTCTGATGCTCCTATCCAAAATGAGCAACTGAATGTTGCTGGCTACTGTAACAATTAACATCCACTCACTACACAACTTTTATTGTCGCTTATTTTGATAGAAAAAGCAAGAACGCTCTCAGGTAGCCTATCGCTGGACACGGCAAATTATTAGGGAATTTGATTTGCACTTCATATCGCAGGGCCATTAAAAAATATTTGAGCCTAAAATTCTCTCTCATGCCTGGTATAATTGTACGCTGGTCAAAACCTCTCAGGCCTGATATAATTGTACGCTGGGCCTGATGGTTTTTTTTCAGATGCATAACTTTGATGTAGACATTGCAGTCTTTGTTAGATGTAACAATAACCAACACATATTTTCATCTTCAATGAGTCTTACAGCTAAAGTGAAGTAGATGAAGTACATGAAACAGTTGAAATAAATGAATAAAATACCATTGTAAAGGGACAGTAAATAATATTTTAATATTTTGTTTTTTCACTTCCAGGTTAATGCATTCCACACAAGTGACTTGACGGTGAAATTCAAGATTTTTCAGTAAATCTATATCATAGATTCTTGGCTGACAGCTTAATATACACCATATCTTGGCTGACACCTAAATGTACACTATACCTTGGCTCACACCTCAATATACACCACACCATCTTGGCTGATGTCTGAATGTACTCCACACCATCGTGACTGACACCTGAATGTACACCACACCATCTTGGCTGAAATCTGAATGTACACCATATCTTGGATGACACCTGAATGTACACCACACCATCTTGGCTGACACCGGAATGTACACCACACCATCTTGGCTGACATCTGAATGTACACTACACCATATTGGCTGACACCTGAATGTACACCACACCATCTTGACTCTCATCTGAGTGTACAACACACCATCTTGGCTGACACCTGAATGTCTCAACCCAAGTAAACAAATTTACCAAATTATTAATAAAATAAATTTCTGCTAACACACAACTAAAATTTTTAGACTTTTCGATCAACCTGTTCATTGTTTCAATCACTCAAACTTTAACCTTAATGGTTTTAAACCTATAATATTTTTCTTTTGTAATTTAAATAAATGTCACCTTGTTGCTGTATGAATGTGCTGCTCCACCAGAACTAATAATATAGACTTTTAAATTACCCTAACCTGTCTTGGCATGAAGACTGAATGATAAAATATATTACCTTGACCAGTTGGTTCAAATAGACTGATGAGCTGAATGAATTACCCTACTGCTCAGTTCAGACCATCAAATTCTCATCAAATTTTTATTCATACATTTGATGCACTTTTTGTATGAACCCTTGTCATAACTTTAAAATAACTATTTGATCATATTTTGATGGCGTGCACATTTTTTAATATCAGTATGATTATGCACCCTCCATATCATGTGAACAAACACTAAGAAGAATTTCATCAATCTAGGTCACTAGGTCGTGTTTACATTGACTAAGCTAAGTTATCAAAACAACAGCACCCTCCAAAAATAATTATGTACTTAATTTAGAAAAAGATGTAATAGAAACATTAGACAATAAATGGGCGAAGGGCATGATGTAATTGAAAGGTATTTATAAATTAAATAGGCTTATTATTTGTACAGCATATATTCTATAAACCTGTAACTGTAACACTAACGACTACTTTGTACTTCCATTTGGATCAATGAGAAATTTTATCAGCTCGAGCTCCAAGCAAAGAAAATATTGCTCCTGAGCTCCGTAACCCTGATTACAAATAACATTTAGAAATTTATAATTCTCCTACCCCCCTTATTTGTTTTTAGTGCTATCATAGCAAATGGACGCCCCCTTAATTATATTAAATAGTTCAACTTTTTAAATTACTATAGGCGCAGTATAGGTTATTTATTATATTGTTGTTCTGTGGCGATCCCTTAGGTCCACTTTTTAATAATTTCCACAGATGACGTAAAATCTTATTTTATTATTGTTTGAGTCATGTTATAGAAATTTTTTTTTTTGGTAGAATGTAGAAAAATGAAAAACTTGACTTTAGATATAATAAATATTTAAATAAGGACCCTTCAAATGAGATAGATTCATAATAAAAAGCTTACGTTTCTCAAAAATACTGTTATATTGTACAAGTATAGTAAAGCTCTCCTGAACATTCATAAATAAAAGTTCATTAATAAAAAAATAATCAATATAATTTTTAAATTGATTTAATGGGAATTTTAGGTGCTATTTGACAAGTTATGAGATACCTGTAGTTAAAACGAGAATTAGCAGTACTCTTCTTCTTGGTCTGATCAACTGCCAGTGGCCATTAACTATTTCTTCCATTCTCTAGATATCTTCTCCAGCTCTTGACAATTTTTATAACCCGGTATATTTTTGTTGACATCCCTTTACCAAGTTTAGGGAAGTCATTCCTGATTTATGTATTAAAATTAACAGAACACTCATTCGTAGTAAACTGCATTAGATTTTAAAAGTTATATTGAGTACAATTATTTATACTCTGGTACTCTAATTTAAACTATAAAGATAATATTTTAGGGAGTGGTAATCTCCTTTTAAAATAATTTCAAGATAAAAACACCTGATTTAAAAAATACAAATACAAGTCCAATCACAAATACAAGTTCAATCACAGATTTCACAAGAACTCAGAAACAAAATTGTATACATTTTATTAAAAAATAAGCAGTCCTGAATGAAGTTATCAATAAGCACTACCATTAGTTGCAGTATTTGAATATTGAAAATAGGATGTCACAATCATCTTGTTGTTTCATTGTCTCTCTAGTTAGGGAGTTGTAAATGTGTCTCTAGTGTTTAATAATTTCTGGAAAGAAGATACATTTTATTTATTACTCATAAAAATATATAAAATACATACATTATAAAGTAATGATCACACTCATTTTACAGTATAAAAATTAATTTTTTAAATTATTTAGTAACTGACTTTACTATAAGGTATAAACTAACTTGAAATTTTTAAAATAATTTAACAATCATAGGGTATAAATATCTGTTACCGGTACAAAAATATCATATCAGTTTATACATGTAAAAAATAAAAGCTATTTATAATATTTTCTTGATAAATTATTTATACAAAAATAAAACATGCTTTAAAATCAAATTTACAACAAAAATTTAAAAAAATTGAAGTAATAATGTACAGGATATCCCAGAAGAATTATCATTATAAGTATAAAAGTCATATACTTCTATTAAAATGTATATTAAAAAGTATTTTAAATGATTAAAAAATGTAAAATTATTTAGAGAAAAGTAACACGTTAACAAATAAAATTAAATTTAGCATAACAGAATTAAATTTTAATTTACTGAATACTAGTAAAATAAATGTCTGAAAGAGAGATATTTTCTCTCCATCGATTTTGCAAAATTACGGTCAAAGGGAAGCAACCATTAAAATAAAAACATTTTTAAAGACGACAGCGGTAGCTGCCCATTAATTATAATTTTATTTATACAATTCAAGAAAGTTAACTCTTGTCACCTTGGTGAAAGATCTTATTAACTTGGTTACTGTTCCTAATTCTTTTATGAAAGTATGGGAACTAACTGCTGTCACCTTGACAGACAAATTAATTTTTTGAGTTGCCTCTAATTGAGTAAGTGAGTACTCTTTTATACCAAAAGTTTATTAAAATCAACAATTTTATTAGCTTTC
Organism: Lymnaea stagnalis; assembly: GCA_964033795.1. Lineage (NCBI taxonomy): Eukaryota > Metazoa > Mollusca > Gastropoda > Lymnaeidae > Lymnaea > Lymnaea stagnalis. Next base: position 440,460 of record CAXITT010000294.1, read on the forward strand.
CTTAGGATAAAGAATTCTTTTGTTCTGGTAGTGTTTGGTTGCTGCATCCATGTACTGGCGTCTTTGCAACGGTCGGGGGTATAATGTTGCTATTCTAACAGCGGTAAATTCTAAGGGCTCCTAGCTGATGCTGTGGTTTGAATTACTTTTCCTAAATTATAGATAAAGAATAATAAGGATAACTTTGTCAGTAAGTTTCAAGATACAAAACAAACATTAGTTTTGTTCTGTACTATGATTATATTTTAGTGTTAGTATTGGAGGGCATTAAGGGCCATGTTTTCAAGAACTTTTTGTTTTTCTCTTTGAAATAAATAAATATTATTTAATTCAAACTGAAAATGTTTTTAAATAAACAGACCACACATCTTTCTTGAAGTACAAAAGTTTTAATGAGCAAAATTTTAAGCCATATAGTCAATATAGTAAAAAAAAATGTTAAAAAGTTACAACTAATTATGACTTAAATTTAACAAAATGGAGGCAATTAGCTCCAGCATGTTCAATGCCTATATTTTCACATAGGTTGTAGGCAATTCTGACAGATCCATTCCATGGCTTCAATATCAACTTTTTCTGGGATTTCAATATCTAAACTATATTTTAAAAAATTTAAACCTATTTCTACAAATTAATAACTTTTGTTTTCAATTTAAACTGTATCTGTGTAATGTTATATGAATTAAAACATGGATTTTATTAATCAGATCAATATTATTTGGTTGTTTTAATTATCTTTTTAACAGTTGGGGGTGTTTATCCCCCTCCTATTTAAAATATTCATTTTTTATAAACTAATTAAATAAATAAATAATCTACAGAACCATATCTCTTTTACAAATGCTTCCTATTCTAAATATTAAAAGTAACTTTAGTATTAAAGTGAATTTTATAGCTTTTTATAAATAATCTCTAAATCATTTATCCAACTGCCATTTTACTTTGAAAAAATTACCAGCTTCATTTGCTCTACAAATATCAGTATTTTAACTCGTTCATTACATACACATATAGTTAAAAACTACAAAAAAGTACTTGCTGAGTTTAGTTGTACTTGTTTTTTGTATGTAAACTGAAAAACTTTCACTGTAGAAATAAAATTTCAAGTTAAAAAAAAACAAGCTCCCTCTTAGCTGAAGTTTTACAAATGGTTTGAAGAAAGCTGAAAATAGGAGGGAAAAAGCACTTGTCTAAAAAGACAAATTAAGCATCTCAGCTTTGAATTGTCTTCGCAAATATTAATGTCTTAATAAACTTGCTGAGTTGAAGTGGTTTGGGCAGCTGTTTGAAGTGTTTGTAAAAATTTCAAAACATTGGCGATGTTCTTCTTCATAATATCTTAATGCCTCTACTTGCCGAAATGTGCAACATCAATATTGGCTGTCGGTGATTGGTTGCAGTGGATGCCAAGTCAACAATGTTGAAAAACACAACAAAATGCTGTCTTTTACTTTTTTGTATTCACAGAGAACACCTTAGCCATTTGGTCCATGGCATATATGCCTCCTTTGATTTTGTTGTTATCTCTGGTTTCTTGCATTCAGTTTCACTTTCTATAACTGGACATTTGTGTATTGTGTTCTGGAGCAATACAATTTTTCTGCGTCAAGCTCTGGTTTTTTACAAGGTTGTTTCCTGTCTGAACAAAAACCCTGATTTATTGTGTAGGAACATCTTGCTCCATTTCACTGTTTCAACTAAAGGGTGAGTCTGTTCTCTGCCATTGGTTTTGCAAGTTGTAGGGGAATGAAATAATGGGCTGTTCTGAAATTGTGGCTACTTCCAATGAAGTTCCTTGTGAGAGAAATCACAATCTCTGGGGATATTCCAATATTTCTCTTTGCTGGCAGGGCATTTACGTTTTATTTGAAGAGATATGGGCAGCTCTTTATTTTTATTCCATATTTTTCGGGCTTGCATGGCATAGATTGAATAAATCTGCACTGACCTCTGCAACCAACCAGTTGTCCACCTACTGTGATGTTCTCTCCAGGAACATAATACCTCACCAAATTACTCAGGAATGCTTCTCATACATCTCTTATGGGATCAAAGATGTCACGAGCCAGAAAGGATTGATCAACCATCCTTATCAAAGCAAATATGAATCAGAAATTTGCTGAATCTCTTCATTGAAAATGCTGCCCTAAAAGGATTTCCATCAACATGGCTAAATAAAAATTCCACTGAAATGCTGTTCAGATAAAGAGCGCCAGTGTGTAGTAGTAGTAGGCTTTTATTTAGATCTCATCATTTATTGCCATTTGTCTCCTTTTAATTTCTCACCTTCCATGTTGGTGCAGTCAACTATTTTTTGTGTCATGTTATAATATACAAAAAAATTGCTTCACTGGGAGATAATACGCGATCTGTGAAGGGAGTTCGGTTTCAAGTCAATTAAATCATGCCACATATTAAAAAAGAAAAATAACATAAAGAGAGCCATTTACTGTGATATAAGACTCTGGGGGTAACCCATCCAGTTGCCAGGAATTACCAGAAACACTTTTTCCCATTATTAATATTATTATAACTATACGGGTGTGCTATACCCAGTCACTAGGGACAGGGTATCCTATATGTTATTAGGGAAAGGGTTCAATGATATTTCACCATTTTAGTTTATCTTAAACTGCAAATGCAATTTGTGTTTAGTTTGATTTGCGTTAGAAAATTTTAAGGAGAAATAATATCAATTACCAAACCACTGGTAATATAGTAATTATTAAATTATCACAAGTAACTAGCACAAATACTAGACAAAAATTAGTAGACTCAAAATATGGAGGAAGAAGACTAACTACTTGTAGTACTAAAAACTAAAACAACTAATTTAATTTTTTAAAGCAGTTTTTTACTGATTATGTAGTCTATTCTCACTTATTAACATTAAGTTCATTGTAGTTATTAGGAAATAACATTAAATGATTAATTACTTGATACATTGCCACTCAAAAAAAGCTTCAAAATTTGGTTGCCCAATAGATTATTGAGGCCATGGGCTTAAGTCTATTTAGCCTATAATCTGACCCTTTCAAAAATACAGAATAATATGAAACTAGACAAGCAAGTTTATAATTTCTCTATTTACAGATTGTTTCTGTCAAAACATTGGATGGTTTCCTCCAAGAAGTGATCTGATTGAAAACAATTTCTCTTGATTTCATGGTTTATTGACCCAGGTACTGAATATCTATTAAGTAAAAGTATTTCCAGTTTTTAGTTAGTTTCATTTTACATGAGATTTAGTCAGTTTTTTTTATTGCTTCCAAATGATACTCAGTTTGAAAGAGTGAGAAATAAAGACAAAAATATATTGGAAACTTAAAAAATATAGATAGTAAAATTAAAATATTTTTGATATTATTATTATTCACAATTTTAATTTTCGTCATCAGAAATGAGATGCATCCACAATTGGGTACACCTTACAACTGAGATACTACATCCATAATTGGGTACACCTGAGATTCATCTATGATTGTGTAACACTGAGATACTACATCCATGATTGGGTACAACTGAGGTACTACCATGATTTGGTACCATACAACTAAGATGCATTCATGATGGTGTACCACTGAGTGTGACATAATACAACCATGACTGGCTACCACTGAGATACTACATCCATCATTGGGGTACAATTGATACATCCATGATTGGGGTACAATTGATATACATCCATGACTGGGTACCACTGAGATACTACATCCATGATTTGGTACAGCTGAGATTAATCTGATTGTGTAACACTGAGATACTACATCCATAATTGAACAACAGAGATACATCCATGATTGTGTAACACTGAAATAATACATCCATGTTGGGTAAAACAGAATACATCCATGATTGGTTATAACAGAGATACATCCATGATTGGTTATAACAGAGATACATCCATGATGGATACAACTGAGATACATCCGTGATTGGGTACTGTACAACTGAGATCCATCCATAATTGGTTACCACAAATATTTTTTTTAACTGTAACACTAACAGAGACATCCCTGAACAGGTAACTCTTTATCTTTTATTAAGTTAAGACTTCTTGACTTCCATAATTTTAACATTGGACCACAGATAGTGTTTCCTTACTGAACATTTGACCACCAGAGGTTCCAACAACATGAACATTTGAACCATTATTTTATTGTTGATAGTTATTGTATGGATGGTTTTACTTAACTGAATAAAGTGCAAACCCCTTCAAGATGTTAAATAAATGTGTGTATGAACTTGTGAACCAATATCTAAATTTTTGAATGGATGCTTCTATTGATAATTATAATTGTTTTCTTAAATGTTATAATTTGAATCTCACATTTTATGTATTTGATATGTAGCAGACCTGTTTACTCTTACTATTTTGACATACTACGTACAGTTTTGAAGTGTAAACGTTATATATACTGAATGTTTATTTTTTACTGTAAATATAAGGTATTTAACGATTTTGTGATGATATTGTACGATTTTAAGAGTTTGAGGGTAAACATGTATGTTATAGGCATAAAACTTGTAGATCTATGTTGTCTAGTATTAGTGAAGGATGTATACAGTGTTGGTCATCAAATGTACCTGGTGTTAGATGGTGTAGTTCTATAGGTACATTCAAACTGCAGATGTTAAAGGATTCTCAACTTTCTGTGACTATGAGCTGCTCACTGCTATAAAAAGGGGCCATTTCATTTCACTGGTCCAGTTCAGTTACTGCTGGCAAGTTACATAAACAGTTCCATCATATTTTGTTCAGTGTTCAACAAATCTTGTTTAAAAGGCCAGAATCCTAGTAACAATTTGGTAGTGTGAGTGTACTTTAAGACTTTGAACATATACCATTGCAAATATGTTATCTAGAATCAGTTAAGGATGTATGATATTGTATATATATATATATATTGCTGGTCATCAAATGATAAGACTCCAATTGTGCACAAAAAGAGCTTAATTATTTGGAAACCAGCAATGAAATAATAACAGGGGCAGTGCAGAATTAGGATGTCAGAGTCCCCTATGTGATATACAAATGTATTTCTGAACAACGTCAATGTGAAGTCGTTGTAAATTTTTCTTGGGAGATGGTGGTTTTTAGCAAATGTTAATAGATTTTGTATGTTACAGGAAAAATATAACATCCAGGCATTCTATAGAATGTCCGTCCAGCTACTGTCTACGGCTTTAGTGCTTGGACTTTTTATAAACAAATAAACATTTAAATTTGAGTACCAAAACAAAGATCCTATAGAATGCCTGGATTTCATACTTTGCCTGTAACATGTGTAATTGGAGGGCTTGGTGGAATAAGGTGCCTACATTTTTTAGGTAGCTTGGATTTCACCAAGTCCTTATGTATCAAATCCACCACATGTAAAGATAACCTCCCTTTATGTCACCAGGAGTATTCATGTTTTCATCTCCTTGGAGATAGTCTCGCGGGGATAATTTTTGTTTTTCTCCCCCTAAAATAAAGAGCATTCGTGTTTTCATTTCCTTTTTTTCCAATTAAATAAATTTAAAAAACTTCAAATTTTTTTTTTTTATATTATTCCTTTTATTTATATAAATATATTTCAATCTTTTTCTCTCACATACAATTATTTAACCACCATCTATTTATTCATGTGATATTGACTTTCTTCATGCTCTGCTTTCAATTGTTCGGCGCCAGCTCCAGAAGATTTCAGTCTGTCTTTCTTGAACGCCATCTGAAAATAAAAGAAATATTTATCAAATAAGTTAACTAATTATAAAAAGTTTTCGACTGCGATAAATCTTTAAAATAGATTAATAAATTGTGTCAATAGAACAATATAAGTTACTCTTTAATAATAATTAAACTTTTCGGCACATGCCTTCATCAGTACAGACAAACAAAACACATTTAAGTAAGTATAAATTAAATTTACATAATATCAATATACATATCCTATCTAAAACCAAACAGGAAAAAGACATGACAGCTAAGTGAAATTGTGGATTTGGTTCAATCCATGTGGAGACAACGTAGCAAATCTAGTTATTAATGTACACCAGTAACTGCAATGTCTTAGGTTAGAGCTATCGGACAGAGCGTGTTTGTGTTGTAGAGGTGCTCTCTGAAACGGTCCTATGTATAGTTTACCGCACTTTTTGCAAATGATGGTGTAAATCACGTTGCGACTTGTGCAGGTAAAGCCATCTTTTATTCTGAATACTTCCAGAGGGAAGGTGATCTTATCAGTTTCGATCACGTAGGGACATGAGTTACTACGGCTACGGTTGCAACTTTTTGTGCCTTTATGTGCTTCAATAGCAGGGAGGTGCCTTCTAACTAGCATGTCCCTAAGGCTCTTTAAAGCGAAAACAGGAGGTTTTCTAAAAACGTCCGCCATCAGAATTGAGCGAGCTTTTAGGTTGTGGGGATGAAAAGTTGAGATAAATTTAGACCTATCACTAGTGTCAGAATGAGGAGCCTTAAAAGAAACCTATACATAGGAGTGACAGGTCGTCGCCTTGGGGACCGTTTCAGAGAGCACCTCTGCAACATAAATAAACACGCTCTCTCTCTGTCTGGTCTCCAAACATTTCAATAGCACTAACCATGATGGTATCTCAGACATTGCAGTTACTGGTATACTCTATACCAGTGACACTGCTGATAGAATCTATATGGAGAACAAATTAATAACTAGATTTGCTACGTTGTCTCCATATGAATTGAACCAAATCCACAATTTCACTTAGCTGTCATGTCTTTTTCCTGTTTGGTTTTTACAATTATGTTAAAATCACTTCCTTTCTACTACTCTTTATTTTGTCTGGTTTTAGTGCCCTCTCCTATATTTTTTCTGTTTTAGGTAGTATATGTATATTGATATTATGTAAATTTAATTTATACTTACTTAAATGTGTTTTATTTGTTTGTACTGATGAAAGCATGTGCCAAAGTGTAACTTATATTGTTCTATTCTCCTTATCTATGAATCCAAATGGATAAATCATTAATTACTACCATACTTAAAGCTAAAAAAGGAATCGTTTTAAATCTAAGAAAGGCATTTTCAATTATTTTACATAAATCAAGTCAATTATAATATGATAAAAATAAATTTAAGCATATGTTTAACCACATTTATCAGTACATCTCTTGTTTTTGTTACGTTGTTAAATACAGCGAAATTAAAATAAATATTTCGATTGCGTTACGTAATTTAGAATTTCCTTCAGTGACTTTACTGATAATATCCCTCACCAATTACAGTTTATGGGTTCAACTGAACTTCACTTCCTTGGTCACTGGCTTGTAATATGCTAAACTCATTTCTAATACTACCGATACTTTCAAAGACTGATACATATCTACAATCACAGGATCACCAATGATCCCTTTGCATTCAATCAGATAATTTTAACTCTCATAAAATAACCAATGATAGAATATAAATACATTTGGATTACTTCATTAACATGAGCAGTGGTTTACTGTCGGTTTTATAAGGGTCCAAGTTTCACTTGCTTATGTTACAACTGGTCTCTTTATGTTTTTACTTTTAAAAATTTTCCGACTACTGAATTATACCCTATTTCCTGCCGATATTCTTTCTTTTACTTATATTAGTAATTCTTTCTTTCATTTCATAAAGATCCTAGGTATTTGAATTCATTAACTTTTTCAAAAGTGTGTTTTTTAAATTTTAATGACTTTATCTGTCTATTCTTCTCTTATTATAGTCATGTATTTTGCTTTTTTGCCTGTTAACTTCCAACCCTGCTTATAGTGATTTTATGCTCGAAGCCTTATCACCGCGTGAGTGAACAGGGATGCTTTAATTTTAATGGAGTTAATTCTTCTAATTCAATAAAGGCTTTTGATATTACTTTACTACTTTTCCCTTACAGTGCTGACAAAGTCATCAGCATATGCAAGATACTGAAGGGGTTGATTGTAGAGAGCGGGCCAGGGGTTAACACACATACTCTACAGTTATGAAGTAGCAACGACAATAATTTTGTGGTAGGGGGGGTCACCACAACATGAAGAACAGTATTAAAGAGTTGTAGCTTTAGGAAAGTTGAGAACCACTTTTATAACTCTATCCAATTTTAGATTAAATAGCATGTATGACAGTGCGTCTCCTTGCTTAGACCTCGTCTAATCTGAAATTCCTTTGAATATTCTCCCTGAACCTCGTAAGCAAACGCTTTTTCAGTCTTATAAAGATATTTTCTTTTCTGGTTCTGGTTGCATCTGTGCAACGGTTGGGGGTATGATACTGCTATTCTAACAGTTACTAGCTGATGCCAGGGCAGCCTTGAAGCTTTCGACCGATGTCGAGTTCACATTGGCATTGTCCAGGTGGTTCCATGCTATTATTGTGCGTGGGAAGAAAGATTGTTTATACTGCACTGTTGTGCACTGAGGCACTTTGAAGCATTTGCTAATGTTTCGGGTGTAATTGTTTATGGGATTGTCAGTGGTGAGGTCCGTGTGCAGTGAGTGTTTTGCTCTGATCAGTCTACCTGACTTCTGTGGGGTGAGGTATGTGCCTGCTGGGATGGCCGGCACCACTCCCATGATCACTTTATATAAGAATGTCAGGCGGAGTCCCTCTCGTCTGTCTTTAATGGTGTGTGGAGGGGGGATGTCAAATCTTTTTAAGAGGCCAGTGACGAAGTCAGAAGTGGTGGATTTGTAGTCTCGAGCGATAAAACGCACCCGGTACGTTGAATTCGCTCCATCTTGTCCATGTCTGGCTTAATGTATGGGTCGCAGATGATCGCACCATATTCTAGTAGTGGATGGACAAGTGATAGATATGCATTTCGTTTGCAGGAATTTGGGCAGTGGCACAGATTTCTTCGGATGAAACCAAGGGTGGAGTTGGCTTTTTTTTTTTTTTATTTTTTTTTTTATGGGTGACCATTTTAGGTTATTTGATGCTTGTTGGAGAATTGTCTGGTTTAGGTTGATGTTTTTTTTTTTTGAGATGGTCATTGTGTAGCATTTGGTTTCATTAAATTTCATGCCCCAATTGTCCGCTCAATTCATAAGGCACTTCAAATCTGTTTGGGGGTGGTTGTGGTCATCGTAGCCGTGGTTGTCTCTGTAGACAAGACAGTCATCTTCAAACAGCCTCACTTGAGATGTTTATGTGACAGAGGAAGAGAAGGGGGCCCAGCACTGTGCCTTGTGGAACTCCTGAGTCTACGGTAGCTTTCCCTGATTGGACACCGCCTACCACTACTTACATGGTACGTTGTGTTAGGAATGTTGAGAGCCAGGAGTTAAGGTTGCCGGTAATGCCGTAGTGGTGGGGCTTATGTAGAAGAAGGCTGTGTGGAACAGTGTCGAAGGCCTTTGAGAAGTCGAGAATGGCCATGTCAACCTGGTTTTGATGCTGTCATATGACAAAAGAGTTGATGTACTAGGATATTATGTTTGTTACATTTCTCTAATAGGCATCCAATCAGTCGTTTATCACTTTTGTCAGTATTTTGTATGTAAAATTAAATAGGGAAATTCCTTTGTAGTTTGTGTATTGGGTTTATTAGTCCTGTTTGCCATTCAGTGGAATTTTCTCTTCTAGACAAATTTTAGTTATAAGTTCTGCTGTGATGAGATCTTCTCCAGGGGCTTTGTGGTTTTTCATAGAATTGATTACTTCTGAAGTTTCTTATAAGAGCTGACTAGTTTATTAAAGGGTCTGGTCCTCCATTTGGTGGTTGATAATCTTCATCTTGTCTAGTGTCTGCACTTCTTATGTCCTGAAAATTTTCAGCCTCTCCAGTACTTTACTATTTTCCTTAATTAATTCTGCGGTCTGGCTTGGTATCCATTCTTTTCATCTTTTATCTTTATGTGCATTGCTCTAATGTTTCCCTCCCTTGATAAGTCTTCTTTTCCATTTAGCCTTTTCCCATGTCCTCTTTTTCTTCCTACACATTTTTATGGCTTTCCTCCTTTCTTCCACAGTCTGTCTGCAGTCATGATCAAATCAGCCTACCCTATTGTTAGATTGCTGGAATCCTACTTTTTCTGATGTTTTTACAGCATTTCTTTAATCGTATCCCACTGTTCATTTATGTTGTCTCTGGATAACCATCTTATTTCTCTGTACAAGAGAAGACATCTGTGCTCTGCGTCCATCTCCTCACAAAGCTGCTCAAACAGGTGTGAGTAAAGGCTTGTGCTTTGATGTGGTTAATAACTTTAACGACATCAATCAATACGCTGTTAAATTCCGGTGACATTTAGCAGCTTGCCAGTATTTCCCTGTGAATGATGCAATGCATAGATTCACTCTCAGGTGCAACCTCCTTAATCCGAGCTGCTACACCAGACAGTCGTCCGGCCATGGCAGCAGCTCTGTCTGTGCATATGACGACACAAAAGGGCCGTTTTAGTTGTCCTGATATATAACCATCCAGTGACTTGTACAGTTCTGCTCCTGGAGTGTTAATTGGAAAAGATAGAGTCCGGCCATGGCAGCAGCTCTGTCTGTGCATATGACGACACAAAAGGGCCGTTTTAGTTGTCCTGATATATAACCATCCAGTGACTTGTACAGTTCTGCTCCTGGAGTGTTAATTGGAAAAGATAGCGCACATAAAAAAATCCTAATGCACATCCTCCTGATAAAGATATCGCACATAAACAAGTAGTATTACCTGTAGTGCGTACCACGGTGATGTATTAAACATCTCCAACAATTGTGTCTTAATGTCTTCGGCTATTTCTTCAATGCGCCCTAGTCACAGTGCTAGGCAACATATGCTATCTTTTAACGGCAGCCTCTCCTAGAAGTTCTGTGCAAATGTCTTTAGTGGAGGGCAAGATCAATTCTTCACCAATAGTAAATGGCTTTTTAGCATTAGCAATCATCAAATATGATGCTCAGTGCAAGAGGCCAGTAATTAAAATGGAAATAATTTAATGTTTCTTGGGCGGCCTGGTACCATTTGATCCACGGACCGTACCGGCCCGGGGTTTGGGGACCACTGCTCTAAATCAGCGGTTCTCAACCTGTAAGGCGTGACCCTGTAATTGGGGGTCGCCTAAGATCATTAGAAAACACACATTTTCGATGCCAATGGTCTTAGAAACCAATTGATTTGGTCCAGCTAAAAAACCAGAAATGTCAGAAATTTTCAATATGATTGGAGACGAATTTGTTATGAAATTAGGTGCAATTTCCGTAACTAACGATACTGTCCGTAGAAAAACAGATGACATGTCTGTTGATATTCTTGATCAGGTAATCCAGGAAATTAAATCTGCTCCACTTCAAATATTTAGTATCCAGCTTGATGAATCTACAGACGTTGCAAACTGTTCACGGCTACTAGTTTACATGAGGTATATTAATGACGGTGACTTTAAGATGAGTTTCTTTTTTGCAAAACTCTTGAAACGACAACTACTGCACGTGATGTATTTGACACAGTTTGTTTATTTCTGAAAGATCATATCTCTTGGAAAAGATTTGGGTTGTATGCACAGATGGTGCTAGAGCTATGCTAGGATGTCGATATGGATTCAACGTTTAATACTGAATGAGTCACAAAAAGTCATTGGAACTTACTGATTGATTAATCGGCAAATATTAGCGACGAAGACGCTGTCACAAGAGTTTAAACCTTCTGTCAATTTTGTAAAGGCAAGCAATTTAAACATTGGACTGTGCAACGAGTTGATGCGTCGAACCTTGCTCTGCTATTTCACACCGAAATGAGATGGTTGTTGAAAGGAACAGTTTTAAAAAGTGAGCTTCGTGATGAACTGAAAACTTTTTTAAAATCCGAAAGCAAGACCGCAGTTCAAAGCTCTTTTTAGTGATAAAACTGAGCTGCAGAAAATAGCTACTTGGTTGACATCTTTTCCATCTTAAATGAGTTAAATTTATCACTGCAAGGACCAAATGCAAAATCCCTCAATTTCCCTAAAAAGATGCGATCATTTAAATTTTAATTTCAGCTTTGGCCAAAAAAATTAGATGAAAATAATATCTTGTTTCATGACAATGAACCAGACAAAGGGATTACAATGATAAATTCTATGAAGGAACACTTGCACATTCTTGCAGATGAAATTTCATCGTACTTTCCAAATCTACCTCACACCCCATTTGCAACTGACAGAAGTCATTCACAGTCAAAGTTGAAGATTTTCTTGAGTCAACACAAGAGGAGTTCATTGAACTTATTGACAGCATAAAGCGAGAAATGATTTCTCTACAATGCCAGTAACAAAATTCTGGATCAACTGTTTACAGTCATACCCTTTTCTGTCTGAGACTGTGTTGTGCTTTCCTCTTCCTTTCCAACAACATATCTTTGTGAGACAGGGTTTTCCAGCTTGTTGGTAATCAAGCCTAAAGATAGAAGTAAACTTGCTGTGGAAGATCATCTTCGTTGTGCTCTTGCAAAGACTGCTCTGAGCATTTCTGATCTGGTAAGAAAGAAACAATCCAATCCTTCGCAACAATCCAATCCTTCGCACTGACGTTGGCTTTTACGCATACTGTCGCAAAATGAAGCAAAGTAGTTTACTGTTGTTATATTAAGACTGTTACCCATGCTACACCATGCTTCAAGATAAAGTTTCATTTATTTGTAATCAGAAATTAATATTTGACAATATATTGTTTTTTTGTGATTGATTAATGCTTTAATTATGTTCAATTTGTAACAATGAAAATGAATCCTGCATATCAGATATTTACATTACGATTCCTAACAGAAGCAAAATTACAGTTATGAACTAGCAACGAAAATAATTTTATGTTTGGGGTTCGCCACAACATGAGGAACTCTATAAAGCAGTCGGGGCATTAGAAAGGTTGAGAACCACTGCTCTAAATAACCACATTTTTTATCATGACTATGAAATTTGATTCATTTTCTAATTTGATAAAAACAGGTAACAATGACTATTGCTCATGGAGAACTGTATAAAGGGGTCGCAGCATTAGAAAGGTTGAGAACCACTGCTATAAATAACCTCATTTTTTAATTTGATAAATACAGATAACAATGACTATAGCTCATGAGGAACTGTATAAAGGGGTCGCGGCATTAGAAAGGTTGAGAACCACTGCTCTAAATAACCACATTTTTTTATCATGACTATGAAATTCGATTCATTTTTTAATTTGATAAATACAGGTAACAATGACTATTGCTCGTTTCATTATATTTAATAAAATCTTAATAATAACTATTGCTCATTTTATATTTACTATTTTTTTGTTTAAGCACAAGTTTTCACAAAGTAGTATAATCGACAGATTGTTATGCTGCTAAAGGAATTATTTTCAAACTATTTTGCTGTATTAATGTTGAGCATTTCCTACACATTCACTATTTGCTATACCCAGGTGGCCCAACTGATCACGCTCATTCATTTCATAGTTAAAGTTCACATACCTTATTGTCCAAATATGTCATTTAATTGGATTGATTTCTATGGGATGGAAGATCATTGGAACATGTCTTGTTGAGGTGTGGTACCTCTTGACTATTCATCTTGTGATTGCACTTGACCATTCACTCCTGTTGGGTGAAGAATGATTACAGTTACAGCTCATGAAGAAGGAATGCTTAATAAATTTAGCATGTGTATTAGTATCATTTCGAACTTCTTTTACCCATCAAAATTTACTTATTCAAATTTATTCAAAAAAAGTTAAACTTTTCTTTTAACCACTAATTTTACGGTTCGGGTAGCGGCATTAGAAAGGTTGAGAACCACTGCTCTAAATAATTATATTTTTTTATAATGACTGTGAAATTTGATTCATCTTTTAATTTGATAAATACAAGTAACAGACCTGTTTACCCCCAAACTCCCAAAATCGTACAATATCGTCTCAAAATTGTACAATGCAGTATTTTGATAGTAAATTAAAAAAAATACAGTATATATAATGCATACAAAAACCACTCCCATAGGGTGTTCAGTGGAATCGAGTTAAGCTGACGTCACTTTGTGTATCGGCTGGTAGATATCAATTAATATGTGGGTTAACGTACTGATCACATTATCCCAGTCTGTCACTGGTCAAAATAAAATCACCGGTGAAAGTTAAAACTTGACTTCAGATAAGCAAAAAATAAAATGTATTAAAATAAGAATGAATTACCCGGTAACAAATTGGGACCCCCCACCCCACCCCCGGCTTTTTTTGTGTGTACGGTACAGTGAGCTTTAAACACCAGCAGCCCCCCCCCCCCCAAATAAACTTAA
>CAXITT010000294.1:455605-619533 GCA_964033795.1 Lymnaea stagnalis
TTTTTTTCTATTTTTTCACCCCCCCCCCCCCATGTCCCATTTTGTTCACTTTCCGCCTGGCCCCCCCCCCCCAGTTGTGGACGTCCAAAACATAAAATTTACCGAACTTAAATTAATGAATATTTTGGGAAAATGTACAACAATATAAAGAGTATGTATTTACAAAGATTTTTTTTTAGAAATTCCAATTATTTGCAGGCAAAATTCTAAAATTTCCACCGGGCAGAACCACCCCCCCATTCCCCTCATTACTGGGAAAAAAAATTGAGCCGTCGCCTGATTTTTTTCCGTTAATAAAAGGGGTGGGATTGGGGGTAGTATTAGTAGTGATACCAAAATGACGTATTACGAACGCTGAGGGTAAAGAGCTGCTTTGCGAGTTCTACCAATATTTTTTTTAAAATGCCGCTGACTAGCTCTTATAAAACATGCCCACATCTAATGTTTCAGTGGAGAACAGTGGGATCATGTATTTTAGTGTAAAAACCGTCTCGTCTCTAGTTTTCTCCGTGCGCACAATCGCCGCGGTTCAAGGGAACCAAACTACGTCACACGCTGGGTAGCAGTCAAAAGGGACATGGTAGTGAAGCGGTCTCTAGGGCGTCTAGTATACCTATTATCGGTGACGCAGCTAACTAGATCAGTGTGACACGCAAAGCATCAGTATGGCAATCATCACTGTGATACACAAAGCATCAGTATGACAATCATCACGTGACACGCAAAGCATCAGTAGGACAATCATCACCATCAATACGATACGTTGTGATATTTTTGATAGCCTTTGACAATCCGACCACCCCCCACCCATGCGTCCCGTGTGCCACAAATGTCCTTAATCAACACCCCCCCCCCCCAACCTCCCTTCTCAGTGCCTACATAATATAATGAAGGCTGGTCCCAACTTTAAAAAAAATAAATAAATTTACAACCAATCGTTTTTCTGGTTCCATTCACCAGTAGATTTTTATGAGACAGGCTCAAACTTCAACAAAAGAAGAAAAAAAATTTATTGAAATTTTTTTTTTCACCCGGCCTCTGAAAATCGTAGTTTTGGCGGGTCTCAGCGTACAATCGTAAAAGACGTCTCAAAATCGTACATTGTACGCCAAAATCGTAAGAGTAAACAGGTCTGAAGTAACAATGACTATTGCTCGTTTCATAGTATTTAATAAAATCTTAAATGACAAATACTATTGCTCATTTTATATTTACTATTTTTGTTTAAGCCCAAGTTTTCACTTAAGTAGTATAGTCGACCGATTGTTATGCTGCTAAAGGTATTTTTTCCCCAAATATTTTGCTGTATTGATGTTGGCCCAACTTACCATGCTCATTCATTTCATAGTAAAATTTCACATACCTTACTGTCCAAAGTTGTCATTTAATGGATGGATTTCTATGAGATGGAAGATCATTAGAACATGTCTTGTTAAGGTGTGGTTTTTCTTGATTATTCATCTTGTGATTGCTCTTGGCCATTCATTCCTGTTGAAGAATGATTACAGCTCATAATGAAGGAATGCTTAATAAATTTAGCATGTGTATTAGTATCAGAGGCGTAACGAAGGGGGGGGGGGGGAGATGTCCCCTGGCGCCAAAATGTGCTTTGATATTATTTTATTGATAAAAATAACAGTTTTGAGAGTTGAAAAAAAAGAAAATGGGGCGCTTTAAAATAAATCTTGTCACGGGCGCCAAACAGCCTCGCTACGCCTCTGATTAGTATCATTTCGAACTCTTTTTACCCATCAAAATTTACTTAACATTTAACACACTAGCACAGTGGTTCTCAAACTTATTCAAATAAAGTTAAACTTTAAACTAAGGAGGGGTGTTAGTTTTGACCAATGATTATAATTATTGTTAAGATATTGTACAACCCCCACCACTTACAGCAGTTCTTCACAACCATTTATACCCCACCTGAACACACAAAAAGGTTACATATCACCACCTCCCATATTCCCTTACAGAAAAAGCATTAAAAAAAGTATCGGGTATTTCAAATTTGAGGCATGCTAAGGTATCAGTATAGTGTAGTGACCTTGAAAAAGTGTCCCATCTAACATTAATTACATGCCCCATCCCTCCCCTAACACATTTCTAAACCCTTATCATAATAATAGTAAATAAGATTTGCTTACATTTTTCATTTCTACTCAACTCATACTGTGATATCTACTTTTTAGCCTTATTATTAGCTTTCTTCAAGTTCCAGTAGCATAAAATTCGTAAATGGTTTTAAAAAATATAATACATTATTTATTTGTTTTAATTTAACCCATGAACTGTGGTCGGCCGAAAAAATTGGGCGACATTCTCGTTCTGTACTGTGGCGGCCGAAAAAATCAGCCGATAAAAACACGGTCTGATAGCAACTTCCAATCCAATATTTAACCGGAATTATAGCCACTTCCTTTTATTAATAACTAAATCATCTTCCGGTTCAAGCTGTTTCGTGGTAACATGAAAATAAAGACTTATTAATCGGAGTTTTATATCACTGCTTTTTTTTAAAAGCTAAAATGGATGACGCTATTGCTGGGCCTCCGGTGCAAGAACCAATAGAAATATGTTTGCAAGCTTTTTATGAGAGGTTTCAAGTGTTACCGATGATGATTTTAACATTCCTCATGACGATATCAGTTGAGATTATTCTTTTCGTTAATTTTTTACAATCTTAGTGATATTGAAGTAGGCCTTACTGAGGCTACAGTTAGACTTCGAGCCAGGCATGAAGGTTGGGCAAGGACTGGCTGAATTTTAGTCACAGAATCTACAGATTATAGCTCAGAACAAATAAATTTTATAGTTAAACAAACCAAATCAGTTCCACAGTTCCTTTTTAAAAGTTTACTAGTCAATAATAACTATTTTGCAAGAGATTTTGTATTTTGTACTTGGTTTTAGCAGTGGTCCCCAGTTTCTAATATAAATGACCTAAAATAACTAAAATTGCTTTCAGATGTTTAATTGCAATCAAAACCTTAGCAAACTATACATTTTCTGAAAGATAAATGTATTGGCTACAACATTTAGATTTGTGTTTTAAGTGTATCTATAAAAATTAATGATGTTATGAGCACTTGAAAGCAAGTCAAATTGTCGATTCTTTTCTTCTTGAGAACTCCAAGGACACAGAAAAAATGTTTAACGGGTGGGCAATATAAAAATACATACCGTATTTATTGGCGTTTAACACGCACTTTTTCTCCCTGAAAATAGGGGGCAAATGATGTGTGCGTGTTACATGCCGATATGTTTAGTTTTTTCAATGAAATTTCCTTCTTAAATTGATGTGCATGTTATACGCGGGGGCGTGTTATATGCCAATACATATGGTACTTATTGGGGTATTGTATCAATATTTCTAAGTCATTTATTAAATGCAATTTCAAATGGCACCTAAAACGCTAAGAAAAGCTTCACAACACAGAATAATGCATCCCACAGTTCTAAACTAATTTATATTTATAAAATTATTTTTATATTATTATTTTTCAGTTAGCCCAATGTCAAATGTAAACAATGCTGTATCCATGGATATTATTTTGTAGACAATCAGCTGAGTTCCCTGAGTTGAAGTAAAAGTAATTGAGGCAGATTGTTTTCTATTTTGAAGTCTTTTTATTTAGATTGTAAATATATTTTGACAGCATCTATGATGGGCAGATGTCGATGAGTATGATTATGATGACAATGACTGTGGGACTCAAAGTGGATTTGTGCATTTAGACCAGACATAAAAAGCATACTGCTTACTAATGAATGTTTAAACAAGAGAGATATAAGGAGATTTCAAAAGCAAATAGACTTTTTCAAACTCTAATTTACTGCAAATTTGGTTGCATATATTTGTTAGTACGCAATGTGCAGGACAATGAACCAAAGAAACTTTCTGTTTTATAAAATTGGTATAACATAATTGAAGAGTTTTATCAACTAAGAGGATTTATTATGGATACAGTACTTATTCAAGTACTTATTTTACAAGACTGTGGTCCAGGAAATCCCTATATGATGAAATATGACTAAGGACAGATTTAAGGCCATGCTGAGTTTCCAAAAAGTTTCTGATACTGAAAATAAAGGAGACAAGCTGTGCAAAATTGGGAGACTATTATGTATCTCAATGCAAAATAAAAAGAACTGTATCAGCATCATGAAAATGTAGCAATTAATGAACACTTTAGGAGACATAGGAAATTATGACATTTAGGCTGCGTTCTCTCCCCTGTACTGTATACAATATATACCAATGATATTCAAAACTCAAGCGACACCGTTCCAATCTTAAAATTTGTTGATGATGCCACCATCATTGGCTTAATATCTGAAGGAGAAGGCTTATACCGCAACTTAGTTACAAGCTTTATCAATAGGTGCAATGAAAATTTTCTCCAGCTGAATGTCTCAAAAACAAAGGAAAGGTTGTTGATTTCAGGAAGGGGCAACACGAGCTTAAAGATCTTAACTTAAAAAATCAAAGTGTAGAGAAAGTAGATGCATATAAGTACTTAGGTGTCACCATTAATTATAAGCTAACATGGCATGAGCACGGCCTAATGCTGTATAAGAAATTCAACCAAAGACTGTTCTACCTCAAAAAACTGTACAATTTCGGTGTAATCAAAAAAAGTTGTTAACGTATTCTACAGTGCAACAATTGGAAGCCTACTGCAGTATTACCTGCTAGCGTGGGAATTCAAAGCCTGTTTTTGAACACTGCATAAACCAACTATTCAAGAAAGCTAGGAACATAACACAAACTAAACATCCTTCACTGGAAGAACTATTTGAAGAAAGATGTTATTGTAAAATTAAACACATTTTGGATGATACATCCCACCCTCTTCATCACAGATACTTAGGATTGGCCTGCTCGGTACAAATTCTTTCCATCAGGACAAGAACTGAAAAATACAAAAATTATTTTGTTCCCCAATCTGTACTAATTTACCAGCGTGCTCCCCCTGAAGTCACAAATCTTAATGAGGACTAATAAGTCCCTTATATGGTTAAGAGAACTCACTGAATGGCTGCTAGTGAAAAAAATTATTACAAATGGCTTGTGTTCAAATTGTTTTTTATATATGCTGAAAATGTGCAATGAAATCATAAAACATTTCCATTTGTTTGGATCAATAAAAGAATCTTAACTTATCTTTGACGATGTACCAGTTACTTTATTTTTAAAGTCTGACATTTTTACATACGCGATGCAACATGACAACAAACAAAATTTAAATTGCATTACCAAAACAAGGGTAAAAATGAGTATATATCAGATCCTTTGTGAAACATTTTTATGTTTTAATAAAGAATGAAATTGTTTTCAAGAATGTATATGCATCATCTGGATGACAGATTAGATAATCTGATCGATATCTTTGTGATATAAAATAAAAAATTAACTTACTAAAATGTACCTTTTTTCTTAGCTTTTATTCTAATTTAATACTAATAATTTTCTAAGTGATAATTACATGCATATGTTTGAAAATTATTTTTTTTTAAATTTTAATTTTGACTTTTTGTGGCATTATTTCCTTGATTGATACGTTGTCCACAAAGTGAGTCTATTCTTTTGAAAAATGAACATTTGTTGTAGTATTGAATATATGATAATAAAATATAAAATATCAATTTCACTAATATAATTGGAAACAATCTTTTTTTCCTTCTTTGTAAAGCTCTGATGTTATGTCGACTCAAAAATGTTTTGTTGTGCCTAAAAATAATAATAAATCTAATTTGGAAAGTATATTTTGAACAAACACCTAATATCAATTAAAGAGCATGCAATTACCTTTCGCTACAAAATTACACCTATGAGACACTGATAGTTGTAATATAAAAATTTGAAAAAATCTGCAGTTTTTTGAGAGTTAATAACTGCAGTAATTACAGTAAATTAAGTTTTAGAACATGCTCAAAATGAATGATTATTCCTGTGGGGCGAAAAACCCACCTTATGTACACACCCCACATTATGCATACACATCACAAGGGGGCACCCAACTTGATGCAGTTTGAAGATTATGGGAGACATTAACTCAGAGATAGGCATGTATTTACATTTCAAGGGGCGCCAAGTTGAAAAGAACCTTTCAGTTTTAACTCCTCCATGAGGAGGTCATCAAACCTTTTAGATGATTAGGTGGGGTAAGTTCTTGTGCATACTTATCTTCCATCGAGAGCCTCCCTAGGTGGCAGATAAGGGAAACCCACAGGATATGATGGCTACTAAGGAAATAAAATAGCCGGGGTGTACCAAAATAGAATCTTCTTGGAAGTGGGGGGATCCAAAAATAAAGGCACTACCTAGAGAGCTTAAAGGAGCAGATGGTTGAGGGCTAACAGTGCAGCCATGTAAAAATATGTTACAAAATCCAAACCACAAACAAGAACCAGGAATGATACAAATGGACATCATAATAGGACTGTGATTCTGAACTTAATAAGCATGGTTAGAGCAGGAGCCTTAGCCAAACCAATAGAGTAACTTTAAAAAAAGTAAATCGTCTATTGCTGCATTACAAGAAATTAGATGGGAAAATTGTTACGCTGCATCCCCTTTTCAGGTTTTCCCATACTTTGTTTCGATCCTTTTCCTTTTAATAAAAAATAGTTTTAAAGGTTAGAAAATGTAAAAAATATAGTCAGGGTTATTTATTAAGGCTGGCAACCTACAAAATTATCAACAAATTAATAGCAAGAAAACTGAAAAGGTTAGACAGGAAATATCTGTATGATGCACTATAGAAACTTGGAGTTTCTAACTATAGAAACTTGGAGTTTCTAACAAACTTATCTGGCTTTTACATGATGATGGCTACCTCCAAAAAAGAATCGAAGTACAGGAAGAGTACTTAAGCCTTTGAGGAACTTTCATATTAATCATGGCCTCTGAGTTAAGGACACTCACTAGCATGTATCCTATTTAACATCCCTTTAGAAAGTGATATGAGAAACTACCGTATCACAAACAACTTCCAGAGAAACATACATGTGAGCACAGGATGAACTATCACAAACAACGTATCAGAATCTCAACCACCAGGACACCAACCAACTTTTAAAAAGCCCAACCAGTGCAGGAAAACTACCATGGTCCTATACACAACTTTTATTATCATAAGACCAGTGGTAATGCACAACAGCCAGACAAAAGAAGAGAACCTGTTCAATACCTGGAAAATCCTCAGAAAAATATACAGTCCAGTGTTAGATAATGATGGATGGGTATGTATATCCCCTGGGGCTCTGGTTGACAAGTTTGTTGTGGCTTGCTGACCAAAGAGGTGCTGCCCCCTAGCGCTAGACTGGGAACAAAACCATCGTTATTGTTTGAGCCTGCCCTGGCAGACAAAGAATGTGCATGGTATCTGCCGAAAATGGAAGCATTTACAGGGCTACCAGCTGTGGAAAATCTGCAGCTGGAAATAAAACGGCAGAAACAGGGTAGGGAGCATGATTACATGTTGCCCTTTAAGGATACGAGGCCCGAGGTGGGTAGTGGCAACTCATGCCAATGGTTCTATTTACATAGCAGTTAAGGTAGTTGTACCTAGGCAACCGTTTCGTCCCAGCTGCTTCGAAAATTAGTTGCAAGGTAGAAACCCACTGTAGAAATCTCTATTTCACTGCGCCGGACGTTCCCAGGGGTAAGATTTTAGGATGTAAATACACCATCCCGACTCCTGATGCTGTGAAAGAAGCGTCACCGGCCTACTGGATGTCCTTGTGCTGGGGTGACCTCCACTGGTACTTGATCGAGTGGGTGCGGGCGGGGGCTGTCCTGGCAAAGGGAGATCTCCAATGTTCTGCTTCCCAGCCCGATAACTCAGGCTTGAAGAGTTAGGGTGTGTGTGCTTTGGGGAGTGCATAAAAAGCTAATGTACTAGCTTAACAGCCCGCTGATGCAATTTCCTAATGAACATTTTCAGTACCGGAACCCTCCGTAGTTGCTGCAATTTAAAGGTGCAGGCTGCTTTGGACAAGAAACAGTGAGAGGATATTAGATTGTAGAGCAGCAAAAGTGATCTACAGACAGAAGCCTAGGGGTTAACGGCTCATCTGTCAACCAAGACTGATATGGATTGAGTTGTAAAGGACTAAAATCACCTGGAAGGTGTATAGTCATGGATCAGCTTAAAAGGGAGGATGTTGCAGAGCAGACAAGCATATCAGGCCGCTATGAAGGGCTGTAGAACCTCTGATGATGATGATGTCTGAATGGAAGGAAGTGGTGGAACAGGCCAGGGCCTTACTAATGATCAGCATTAACAAATTGATCTGTTTATCTATCTCTATTTCTCCCATTTAGCGGCATACTTATTATTATAATTATTTAATTTGAATTTCTGGATGTTACAGCATTAACAAATTGATCTGTTTATCTATCTCTATTTCTCCCATTTAGCGGCATACTTATTATTATAATTATTTAATTTGAATTTCTGGATGTTGTTTAAGAATGATCAACACATAATTAAGTCTATACATGGCTATAAATCAAATTTCAGCATGTACTGTAGATACCTATTCAAAGGCATATTTACACAAAAAATATTTCAATGGTATAAGTGGGCTTTTGAGTCGGTCACAGGAGATTTTCTCCAGGTATATTGATTCTATTATAAAAAAACAATAAGATTGCGTCTGTATGTGCGCATATGACCGATTCTGTTCAGTGAAGTTACGGCATATATTTGTAGAAAAGTGAAGTGAATCGCTGTTATATATAATACTGAATGTTCAATAGTTTTTAAGTCTTTTTAATAAGCAATTATCATTTTTAAGGTTTCGTTGAAAACCTTTAAAATAATTTCCCAGCCAAAACTGAAAATGTAGACTAATAAGCAGATTACACACTTTTCAGGGTTTTCCTGGCTAAAAACTAAGATTGTGGTTGGCTTATGATCCATTGGGAATAAATTACCAAGATCTCAATCATGGCAAGTTACCTCAAGATTAATTACCCAGTGTGATAAATCAAGCATCAAGATAAAATGTAAAAAAAAAAATTTTAAAAATGTGTTTTTAAAATTAGTGGCATAGGTAATGAAAAATAAATAGCATAAAAAGGACTGTATTTACCTGAAGTAAAATGTTGACCAGTCATTGTCCTGGCATGTCATGATTCCTCCTGCACATTCATCATAAGAGCAGCTGTGAATTCTGGCAGTGATGGGGGTCTTCAAGTGATCTTTGTGAAAACAACTTTAACCTGGAAGTAAAATAATATATGAATTAATAGAAGACAGAAACTTTACTATATTAGAGCGCAAGCTTGAATTAATATGAAGATAATATCATATGAACAATTTTAACCTGAAAGTTACCATCATAAAAAGTACCAAAAAAAATTAATCACACACTTGGTGTAATCATTGTTTTTACTTTTACACCAGCCATGTTTGCATGGGTGTTGCGAAAAAAAAATCTTGTTTCTCAAAGGGAAAGTTGAATAGCTTTGTTTATTTAATCTATTAAATAATTAAAGTCCAACCACTATTGGAATTAGTGAGTATTCACGCTCTTTAAATTCAAGCTCTTTAATATTTAGGGAGGTGGTGTTAAATGAACAAAAGAAAACCTTCAAAATGGTTAAGTCAAGCTCAGTGCAAGACTTTCACCACAACTGCATTAGAGTAGAGAATCTTTAAAAATTTTAATAAGATTTTTTTGTCACAGATCAATGGGAATATAATTCTAACCTGCAAGATGTAACTCTTGATTATCACTACTATGATTTTAACCAAAAAAATGTATGCCCCGTAGCTACAGATGAATCTAAATTTAAGAAGCAATCAATCTAAATAGCAAAAATGCACTCAATATATCGGAAGGAGAATTAGATTTTTTAGGGATTTTTATCAAATTTTAACTAAATTAGGAATGTGCAAGACTATACCCCAACCTAATAGTGAAACTAACCATTCCGACACCGTCTTTTGATAATTTTTACATGCACTAGCGGGATTTATCTTGATATAAAGTGCATTCAAAGGATCGAGATACTAATATTTATTATTGGAAGGGGGTTAGAATGATGCTAGGTGTTAAGAGAAAATGTAAAGATAGGTGTTTATTGACTAGGACTAAATGCAAGCCATTTATAATTAAGTTGGTATGTTTCACTAGTTCTCCAACCTACTTGGTACTGTGTACTTATTAAGTAGCGGTTGATTTTGTGCAGCGTTCATGCTGTATCATCTGTTTTGACAGATTCAAGTGAAGTTATTGAGGTATTTCTTCTTGTATAAGTATTAGGTTTAAAAAATGGATTAGATTGTTTGAAAAGTGCTATTTTACAGTGCACACAGAATGTGGCATAGAGCAAAATTGAAAAGACGTGGGTGCAGCAGCGGTGCTGAGACTCCAAAACGCTTGGGAAACTCTGGACTAGGATATTTGAAATTCATGTACTAGCAGCATTGATAGAATCAACTTTGGTGTTTGATACAAACTAAAATAAGTACTAGTCATATTTGCTTGAGGTAAGTACAAGTTTTTATGATCGTTCTTTAATAATATCTTAAGTAATTCTTGGACTATTGTGGCAGAAAACGTGTTTTCTCTTTGAGAATACCAAGGATTATGTAATAATTCTCTTGTGAAATATTGTGATATGTGATTAAATATAGGATATGGTAAAAGTGGAGTTCAGGTGGATATATTATTTTTGCTTGAATTTCTTACTTTCGCGTGTAAACTATGTTAATTCTTTATAAAAAGTATTTTAAAAGTAAAATACCATCTTTTGATTGGAATACAACAACAATGAAACAAATTTTACGAAATTAAAAAAAAGTATGGTTTCATGAATCTTTTGTCTTTTACAGAGCCATTGTGGTAAATCAAGGATAACTCTTCTGTCTTTAAAGATACATTATAAAAGTTGCCCAATTGGATGAATCTTGGTTAAAATAAATGTTGTATTTATTTATAACTTCACTATCAAATATAACCGGAGTTGCCTGGGATTGCATTTAGAAAAAAAACAAAAACCTGTTACTTCCTTTTAATTCACATTGCAATTAAGCCAAATTTAAACAACAAAACAACAACACTATATTTTTAAAAAATTATAATAATTTATCTCTAAAATAACTTATGTAAACCTCTAGTTTTTCCCGTTTTCTGATAGCATCCCGTTGTTTGGAAGGATCATGATTGATCCCCATCCCGCCGGGTAGAATCCCGGTCTTAGTGGGATCCCAGTAAGATCCCATTTTTGGTGGTATCCCAATCCAAATGAGATCCCATTTCCGGTGAGAACCAGATCCCGGTAAGATCCCATTTCTGTTGAGATGCCATTTCCGGTGAGATCCAGGTCATGGTAGTTATAAGGAACTCTCATACTTGGCATACATAGCCAGTTTACAAGCCACATAGCAATTGTTACGAGCGCCTTACGAGAAATTTCATAGTTGTAATAACGTTAGGGGTGTGCCGGATCCGTTTTTTCCAACCGGATCCGGATTTTCTTATGCGAAATCCACCGGATCCGGATTCGGATTCCGGAATAATCCGGATTCCGGAATAATCAGGATTCCGGTTTCTCCCGGATTCCGGATTTTGGTACTATTGGTAGATACTTCGGTAAGTCAAGGTGGACTACTACTTTTTGTGTATGGGAATTCGCAATCGGCGCCAAAAAATCCGAGTTTTTAATTTTCCGATGTGTGTGTCTATTTATTATTAAATTAGTACTTTCGATATATATTTGAGTTCCGTTCCATTTGGATAAGTGTCTTACGAGAGACGCCATGTTTCTACGCGTTCGCAGCAGGTTATGCAGCTCGCTCAACCTAATTTCGCCATGGGGTTGGCCACGCCCCCCTTTTTAATGGCGGAAGTTGACGATACTTAGGAAATATTAATTTATTATCACTATTTACATCAAAATAATTGATAACTTGTGTTTCAGAATGCATTTAAAGACATTTAAACTGGAATGTTTTAATTTGAGCTTTAACAACCCGGTAGAATCCATATTATAAATGATCAGAATTTACCGTGTGCAACACGTTGTCATTGGCAACCATTCACAGCCACTTGCATAACTGTATCGTAGTACTACCTCAGAGTTTCATTCATAAGAGTTTGCCGTGTGCAAAAACTATTAAACCATTGGTCAGGGAAAGCTTTAATTAATTATTCATGTGCCAAAGTTGAAAGTTTAAACTAAGTCTAAACAGTATTTTAGTGATAAGGCAGGGAATGCGTTGCCTTATATAAACTATATAGTCATTGCGCATGACGGGATTGGTGGAATGAGATCACAGAATGTGGAGATGCAGTCCATGTTAAAAAATGACAAACCAAGTCGTACTTTAAAAATTCATAACTTTAAAACTACAACAGCTAAAAATATGATTTTGGTGTTATAATTCTTTAAAAAATTACATCTTTTCAACTATGCCATTGGTTTATTTTTACAAAAAGTTTAAATTTTCTTATCAAAGTCCCTACACTATTGGCCACTATTAGCGGTGCTGACTCTAGCCTCTGGTATGTACGGAATATTAAACATTAAACAAGCTCAACGCTCGAAACAATCGATTAATGTATCGTGATCGTGTGGAATTCGGGAAAGAGAATTACTTTTATTTCAGATTATGATCCGGTGAGTCACAAAATCTGGCAAATTCCGAAATCCGGTATATTCCGGATTCCGGTTGTTCCGGATACATGTAAATCCGGCGGAACCGGATTTCACCGGATAGTGCAAAATCTGGCGGAACCGGGGTCCGGCACACCCCTAAATAACGTTATTTGTTGCCTCACAAAGTTTGCGTATAAATCAGCAATACCTCAAAACGAGTCCGTCTTATTCTATATAATCACTAGCCCTCACCCTCATTTTACTCAGCGCAAATCAGTCACCATTAATAAGCGCATTTGCATAAGAAAAAAGGGGAGGGATGCTCAAATTAGAGCTGACCCATCATGGACAAAGTATTTGCAGCCATCAGTATGAGATGATTATCAATAAATGATCAGATTTCCCCCTTATTTTTGTTTTAAAGTGGACACGTGATCACACATTGGCACATATTCATGGACCGCCACCCCCCCCACCCTCCCGTTTTTCCAGCTTCACTCCAGGACAATGATGACATGTGGCCCTGCTGCCTTAGTCAGTAATCTACTTGAAGACCACAAGGGGAAAAACGGCAGGGTCACATTTTTGTTGTTTTGAGATATTCCATTTTTAAAGTTCAAAACCATGCACATTAAAAATTTGTTAACAAAAATGTAATTTTTAAAATGCATTTCACAAGAGTGTCCATTTCCCTGAGTTATTATATAGATAAAGTAGTTCAAACTTGAATGTAACATGATTTATTTCATTATAGTAGAGAGTGAGGTCAAAATGGACTCTGCCGTTTTTTCCCTTGTAGTAATTTATCAAGGTTTGATCATTGATAAATATCTATTTAAAACTATTTTATAAGTAAATNAAATATTCACATTAAGGGGTCACTTCCAAATTACGTCATGCTCAGAGGGGGTGGGTCGAGAATATGCGACACTTTGTGACAGGGGGAAAGGGGGCGGGGGGTTTAAAATTGTGACGTCACTTTTTTTTTTTTTACCTCTAAAAGTTTTTAATTTTGAAAAAAAAAAAAATTTAATTAATTTTAAAATATTAATTTGATGTCAAAATTGCCTGACGTATTATAATATAGGTACCATGAAACTCAGTTTTCTAATAATACTACATCTAAATCATTATGGCAGTGGTTCTCAACCTTCCTAATGCCGTGACCCATTAATGCAGTTCCTCATGTTGTGGCGACCCCCAACCATAACATTATTTTCGTCGGTACTTCATAACTGTAGAGGATATGCATTTGCCGATTGTCTTAGGTGACCCCTTTTAAAGAGTCATTTGACCCATAAAGGGGTCGCGACCAACAGGTTTAGAACCGCTGCATTATGGCAAAATGTTGAAGAATAAAATATCTTAATTTAGTTATTAAAATTGTATGTATGTTTTTAATTTTTTAGGTGATGTGACACAGGGGGGCTGGAGAATTAGTGACATTTCGTGACAGGGGCGTCTAAAAAGGTCATTTTTAGCGTGAGGTAATTTACGAATGACCCCTGCCTTGGGCAAATCATTTTTGTTGACACTATCAATATCAGAATATGGATCATGCCTAGAACTATCATTAAGAAATATATTATTAATAATTTAACCCGAAAATCAGATTTAAAATCATACTTTCTAAGTTTCTAATGTGCTTCTTACAATGTTGGCCCAATATTAGTTGTTTTCTTTTCTCTAGCAGTAGCTGTAACTGTAGGAGTAAAATCCGTAAAGAGTAACAGACCGAGATAGCAAGACAGACACTCGAAGATAGAGAGTTCAGGGGGAGTAAGACACAGAGTTAGAGTGACCGGGAAAGAGACATACAAACTAACTGAGATAGGCTGACAGGGAGAGACACAGACATGCAACAAACAGTGATAGACTAGACTCTAGTCACTAGAGTTAGAGCGACAGCGAAAGAGACGAGGCAAACACACACATTAAGTAACTGAATTTAACAAAACAAGGGTAAAATCTGATTTAAAAATACAAATTTTATTATTTTAATTCCAATTTATCGTGCTTATGTTAATTTCTTTTGTGTTCTTGTAGGAAATTAAAAAGATTCAGGTCTGTCAGTTAACTTTTTCCCCGGTTTGTCGGTCAGCTGAGCGAATCGGTCGCCATCTTTAAATTTTGTTTACACTAGAACTATCTCTCATCATCACCTTTAAATCATGTGACCTCAAATGTCACGTGATATTAGTGACTTAGCCCCCTTTTCCATTGTAAACATTGGACTATGCTCCTTTTTCCATTGTAAACGGATTTTTCGTTTCCATTTATCTTATGGACTTAGCCATTTTTTCTCCTTTAAACTTAATTCAGCACCTTCTATTTTTAACAGGTTATTAGTCAGGGGTGATAACTCAAAAAAATTAAAAATGGACGTTTTTTCCCTTGAGGTCTTCACTTGTAATCCCCACCCCACACCAAGACTTCAAGGGACAACCCGTATTCTCGAGTGCTCTGAGAGGAAAAAAAAAAGAAAGTGGGGGTGGAGAAGGGGGGCGCTCGTGCGTTTTGTGAACATGCCTACAGTTTGAAAAATTTTGTTTAGCATACTAACTTATAGGTGGTTAAAAATCTGTCCATAGGGTGAAAAAAACAAAAAACAAATGGGGCTATGTAACTTTGGTTGGGGGAAGTTTAAAGACTCTTTAAAAATCAAATAAAAAGAAAAAGGCGATTTAAAATTCAGTATTATAGTTGACTACAACTGCCTAGGTACTTCGCCGAAGCAAGGGAACTCCTAGTAGGTACTCCAACTCAAATTTTCAAATGCATCTGACACAGACATATACCATATCACAGGAAAGAGCTGGCTTTAAGCTTTCCAATGACACCAAGGTAATCTTTCTATCACTTATAGGAGAAAAGTTATGAATTTTTTAGTGATTTATTTTTCCCCACTATTCGGCTTTGCATTTAATTTTTAAAACTGTGATGGCATTATTACTCTTTTTGTACTATTTTGCGTGTATCTTTTTGGCTATTAAAGTTAAAGCACTCAAATTTGGAGGAGACATTTAAAATACAATGTTTAACAGAATAAATTGTGAATTAACTTATTATATTTAATTAAATATGACTTTATGAGCAATTGGCGTGGATAACGAAAATATCGAAAAATGTATTTGTTCACAAAATTACAAAACCATTAAAGCTATTGCTATAAAATTTTCAATACAAACAGAAAATGTCCATCTAAAAGTAAGGTAAATTTAAAATAAATGTAATGCAGATCAGAAAAAAGTAGGTATTAGAAAAAATATTTCATGAAAGTGACAACGGCCGAGACCTTTTTACATTAAGATAGATAACTTTTAAACTAATAATGCTAATGAGCCTAATGCAATGAAATTTTCAGCAATATAGATAATGACAATCAAGATTAGGTCTTCAAAAAGGTTAATAAAGAGCAGTGGACTGAGTGGAAGTTAAATAGGGATGGATAACATTAACAAATAGACTGAAAAAAAAGACTGTTTTCAATTAAATTACGCAAATTAAAGAAATGTCCCTAGTATTAAAATTTATTTATTTCATTAATTTAATTCTAGTATTAATAGAGGTCTATTAACACATCCTTATAACTAGTTGTCTTAGTTTATCTCATAACAATAAAGTAATAGAGTATAAATACTGCAGAAAAAAAAAAGGAATTCTTATTACTATTATTGGCAAATTGATAAATTTCTTATTTACAAAGAATTGTACAAACAATTAATTTAAAACAAATTATTATTTTTTGTATACATTTATATTGTTTAATTATATTAGAATCAAAAACATTTGTTTAATCAGATGTTTCAACGATTTAGAAATGTTTTATTTAAACCTTTATTTCCAAATAATTTCACCTCCCTCCAGTCAATAAAATAATGTAAAAAAAGATGGCTGCCGTTTTTTTCATAACATGTGGATTTTTTTTGTTCGCTCGGTATCATAAATTCTAGCAACAGCCAGTAATGTTAACAATAAATGCTTTCAGTGTTACTGCAATCAAGCTAGCTCGTCTTAAAGTTTTAATTCTCGCATCCTTCATGCAAAAAATAACACGAGTTTAAAATTAGCGACAGTTCGCTCTTCAATTGTTCGTCTGAGACAGGTCAGAATGATGCAGTATTTATACCATTAAATAACTTCAATTTACTGCTTTTTTTTAACATCTCTCCCAAATCTCTGCCCAATTTTTATTTTAGTCACTTATATATTTTCCCATTTGTCTCAATTAACAGAGTTATCCCAAAATAATTCACGAAAAAAATCATAACTTTCTTTAGAATTGACCTACAAACATAAATTTGGTATCAATGAATTGCATTTTCAGGCACTATCTAACCAACTAGCTCTTAAAAATATAACTTCATTTTGAAAATTTTACCCAAGTACCTAACCATTGTGACCGGAATTCTTCAGTGAATAGAGTTTAAGACTGAAACTGATTTATTTTTTGAAAATGATGCCCTTCACTGCTGGTCACAGAAATGTACCATGCAAAGCCGGCGGTTTTTTTTGCCCTCGACGTCCTGTATTGGCGTACCTACTCCTAGTAAATTTGAATCGGAAATGGGCGTCAGCGCAGTAGGATCCGAGTTTTTAATTTTTCATGTGCATGTGATTTGAATGAATAAATGAGTCCTTTTGGCCTATAATTAATTTAGGGTTGACTTTGCCCATTAACATTAGGAGAAATGTTGAACTACATTCCCAATGACAATTGAGTTAATTTCTTTATCTCAACTTTAAGTGAGGAAAATCGTATGTCAATATAAGGCATCTTCGCATTAAAAAAATCTGTCTAAATATTGAAAGTAGGTCTTTCATATTAAAAGTAGGCTTGCATAATTTGTTGAAGTACACGTGTGCAAAATTTCATTGAGATAGCTCATGTAACATTTTCACTTTCACAATTCTCAACGTTGACCTCATTATGCAAAGGTCGCACAGGCCATTTTGGATTACTGATTCTGCTCCCTTTTAAATAGCCGAAAACTTAGCCTAGGAAATATTCATTTGGGGTCATCACTTTCAACTTCACTTACTTGGTTCATGCGGTCCATGTTAAAAAAGGTCAAATTAAATCGTACTTTAAAAATTCATAGCTTTAAAACTACAACAGCTAAAAATATGATTTTGGTGTTATAATTCTTTAAAAAATTAGCTTTATTCAACTATGTCATTGGTTTATTTTTACAAAAAGTTTTAATTTTCTAATCAAAGTACCTACAACTGCCTGTATTTAATTAATAAACAATACACCTAAGTTTACATGATAAAATACGAAAGCGTTAGGAAATAATATACGCACCTGAACTCCACTTTTACCCAGTATGGTTTGTTAGAAATTCAATAAGTTAGACTAATATCAAATTACAATTACAGATCAGACAGTACTGTGGCCGATTTGCCGCCAAAAAAAGAGAAGTAAAGCAACTTTGATCTTGATTGATGTCCTGTTAATGATTATAGAACTATATTTAAAATAGAACTTAAAAATACCATACAATTATAAACATAAACGTATTCTTACTTTCTTTCAGCTGTACGTCACAACTTTCTTCGTGTCTCTTCAGAGCTACTGGTACATAAAAGTCTTGAAAACATGGTACATTTCTCAATTGATAACAATGGCGACTAAGATGGCAACCAACAGTGTAACACACATGCAAAAAACACAAACAGGAAGTATCCGTCATAACCAACTTCACGTGACCAGCCGGGTCCGAATAGCCATTTGCGGCTATTGGTCCTCGAGTACCTAAAGCCACTTTGTTAGAATAAGGAATGAATATGACAAATTAAAAAGAAGGCTGCATCTATAGCAGTGGTTCTCAACCTTTCTAGTGCTGCGACCCCTTAATACTGTTCTCGTGTCGTGGCGACCCCCAAGCCACAAAATTATTTTCGTTGCTACTTCATAGCTGTAAGAATATATGTTTTCAGATGGTCTAAGGCGACCCTGGAAAAGGGTCCCACAGGGGTCGCGACCCAAGGTTGAGAACCACTGATCTGTTAGGTACCCGGGTACTTATGGTTGCGAATCACTATTCGCACCCGGAGTGGTTCCGTACATATTAAATGGCTTCGGAACCGGGCGTGAGAACAATTATAGTATGAGAATTATTTTTTTAAATTGTTTTTTCTCCTTGTTATTTCAATGATTCATAGTTTTATTATTTTTAGTTGTTTTTTTTTATTTTTGCTTTGTTAATTTCTCTTAGTACCGGTCGATTTTTTTCTTTCTTATTTTCTTTTTTTAGTTTAAGCCATTTTCGTAGATCAATTTTTTTTAAAAATCTTGTAATGAAGTTGATTTAGATACATTTATTGTTTTCATTTGAGTTTTAGAAGACTAATAATATTATTTAATTATTAAAATGAAATCCTTTATTTTAGATTATTTATGTGTATTGTTCAAGTTAAAAGATTTAATCACACAGTACTTTATGAATTAATTAGGTATTCTAAATAATTAAAATTTCATTCATAATGCATTAATTTCAACTATTCTTCTAAGAGAGCTTGGCTTAGTCAGAACAAAACCACCAATTTTAAACCTTTTCGGTGGCACTGGGAGTCATACATGAGGACACTGACTGTTTTTCCTGATATCTTGAATCTCCTTTCAACAACTTTCTCATTTGACTTGACCTAATTCACAAGGTAGTTGCAATGAACAACTTAAAGTTTAAGGATGCCATCGTTTAAAGCATGAGAAAGAGACTTATTTTTGGAAGACTAGTCTTATTTTTTACCATATCTGTCTACTGTCTACTGGGTCTAACACACAGGTACATAATTTAATAGAAAAAAAAAAAACTTAACTGACTTGAGAACATTTTTGTTTGGATGTTAGTTATTTGAGTTGTGTACTCAAGTATTCCATAAAATAAATTAGGGGCCAGTATGGAGTAGGTAGCCAATAAACTCATTCAATTATGCCACATCATTCCTTTGCCATTTGTCTCCTTTTACTTTCTCACCTTCCTTATTGTTACCCGTACAGTTAAATATTGTTTGTACAGTCTCATTTCTTCATTTAAGTAAAGACGTAATGATTGAGTGGGAGCAAATATATGTGATCTGTGAAGGAAGTTTGGTTTCAGGGCAACTAAGCCATACCACATTGAAAATAAAATACTGAAAAAATATAGTACATACAAACCATACAGAAACAGAATGACAAAAATCCACTAAAGTTTTTTTTTATTTATTTGTTGTGACTTTTATTGAAAAAAATTAAACATTTAATACCAATTTTGACTTTACGCAAAATGAATAAAGACAAATTTGTATTGCATTGTATTTTTACTTATTGTACTGTATAGTAAATGAAACTTGGCATACACATTAAGAATAACATTGACAAAAAGTTTAAAGAAGATTATTACACAGCAGTTATTGGAAGTGTTACAAATGGCATGTATGTGGGGGTCACATAAATATTTGAGAACTCTTCAGGGGTAGCAAATGTAAAAAGGTTATAAAACTTTCTAGTTGGATATATATATATAAAAAAAAGGCTCTTGAATTTCGTAAAGAATATCAATGAAAAGAAGCATGAAATGTTTGAAGGCTGTAGCTAGAATACTTTTCCTGCCGATTCATTTGGCGTTCCTTAAAAATCAGGAAAATGCAAAATTGAGAAAAATGAAAAAAAAAAATTGTATTTTTTTTTATTAGAGGCTGCATGAACGATATAGGATGCATACTCCATGATCATATATCCTTCATGATTTAAAAAACAATTAGAAAACTAAGACAGAAAAGATAGCAAAAAAATATTAACACACGAACCTAATAAATAAAATACATAAATACAAACATTCTGAAAACTTTTCCTATGAGACATTTGTTTAAAAACAATCCATCATAAAGTCAAGAATCTCAATATAAATAAGCATGCAAAGTTTCAATTATGTAGTTCTAAAACTATTCCTCCTGATTCATCAATGGATGTCAGGGAAAAAAAAATGAAAATGCTATATCTATAAAAGCTGAAAAAGACACTGAAACGACATTGGATGCATACATCATGAACACATTCCACTCGTTAATTAAAAATAACAATTTAAGAACATAGATAAAATTGATAGAATATAAATGAATGCATTATCCCAACAACCCACATACCTCGAGCCCAATAAAAATAAGATGATAAAAACTTCTGAATTTTTTTTATCAGACATGTAACAAATAAGATCAATCATAATCATTATGTAGAGACTATAATAGAAACAACCTTGCAAATTTGAAGCATGTGGTAATAATACTTTTCCTCATTATACATTTGATGTCAGAGATAAATGGAAATCCTAAGTGGACCACTTTAAAAAGAGAAAAAAGTTCAATTAAGCAATATTAGAAATATAGGAGTCAAATAAAATGAAATTTAAAGCATTTCAATGTGAAATTATCAGGCAAAGGTGAAAAAATAAATATTTAAAAAAATATTTTACAAAACTAGTTTCAGCAAGGCATATTCACACATTCACAAAAGATAAGAATTTTCTAGAAATATTTAAAAATTTTAAACATTATCGTAGAACTCAGTATAAATTTGAGACATAAATCCTTCAAGAATTGGCTTAAAATACTCAGGACCTACATGTTTCTTTCGAAACCTGTGAACAGCCTGGTTAATGTGAAAATGACATAGATTAACATGTACATTTGGAAACAGATCATTTATAGCAGAGATTTCAGCAATGTATTTGTCAACCACAAAGCACTTGAAAAGACTGGCATCAGAATTCTTCAGAAGAAGCTGCAAACAAAGAGAAATATATTCCTTATCTTCATTTTTTACAAAACCATGAAGAACAGGAATGCCCCTGCCCTCTCCATCAAATACCATTAAGGTCAAAAGTGGATATAAATATTTATTGGTTTTATATGTGAAATCCATTAATAAAACCTCTGGATATTGGGCAATAATTATAATCCTATCATGAGTCATGTATGATAAATACTTAAATTCCCCACTTTCTGTTAGTCCATAGGACACACTTACACCAGCTTGTGAAATAGAATGAAGTATAGATTGAGTTTCAGTTGCATCAGAAGATGATTTATTTATTCTTGACTTAACATTGTAAATATCCCTGGGAAGCAAATCCACATCATGCTGTTCTTCAAGCACTTGCCGGGCCTCAGATGCCTGAATCGTGGTGCAGGACATCAACAGATGCGTTGCCGCATTTAGTTCCGCCTTGCAGTTTTCAGGATACAAGCGGCACATCTGGAAAAAAACACACAAAGGTTACTTTGCAATAATAAGTATTATGTAAAAAAATATGCTCTGCAAACATTATTATTATTATTATTATTAGTGGTCTTATAAAATGTTCCTTTCTCACAGACGCTGCGCAGCAGTTTTGAGTATCCGTGCAGCAAATTTCCCTGTAAGTGTGTGTTTGTGTTTCTGGACTGTACAATTTTGCACACAAAAAAATTGATGCTGTAAAACTTTGCACATAACTGTGTTATTTTGCACACAAACCAACAAACCTTAGAGGGAACATTGGTCTTATATAATGAGGTACCCCAGCCTAGGTTTGGGCTCACCGCGGTGTACATAAAAATAACTAACCTTCACCTTGGGGATAAATGTTTTAAGTTTATTATATGTCACAATAATCACAATTAAGATATAAAACTCTGATTAAACTATTTAGAATTTATTAAATTTAATTTTACTGTTAAATAGATTGGTCTTAATTTTTTTCAAAACCTTTATAATTCTATGGTAAGGGTGGTAACCCTAACCTTAACCTAAAGTTTTCATTGATAAAATTTCTGAGCGCCCTAGATTGAATGGGTTGATGAATGGTACAAAACATTCTTTTAAATGCATCCATCTCTAACTCTATAGTACTATGTACCTGTAGGTGAAACAACCTGCCTCAAGAATATGCTATTTATTATTATTATGTCTAAATATTTTTCGCAGCACATGCACTTACTTCTTTTGATACTTCATGGCCAGTATGTTCATGCATTGATTTGGTCATTTCTAGCCGAGAAGGATTTCTCTGGGCAACAAGCTTTATCTTTGCCTGGCATCCCAATTTGAAAGAACTGAAACATATAAAAATTCTCAACGAATTGCCACACGTGATAAGGGCTAATGTAGAGCACAAATGCCATGGCGTCATTTGCTTCTTTATTATAGTTGCAGTGAATTAGGGTTTAGGTTAGGTTGAGGGTCGATTTAGGGTTCAGGTTAGGCATAGGTCATAGGCACATATTTAGGGATATATTAGTGACTCATTAGTCGCGGCCATCAATAAAATAGTGGCATTCGTCCTCTACATTTACCGTGGTAAGAATCATTGGCTTGGAGAAAGAATTATTACATGACAAGTCCAAATAAATTTAAAGTTAACCTATTATTATTATTACTTTATTACTTACGCCTACGCTTGTGATCTTCTTTGGCCGCCTGTTGTCGTTGAAGACTTTGACTTGCGTTTAACTCCTTGTCTGCAACAGTGAATTATATATTCATATTTAAGGTGTTCCAAATTGGGATCTTTCATCTTCTCTGACGATCTTTTAGTGAAACACACATTGTGTTCTTTACAAAAATAATTCAATTCGTCTACAAGTTGCAGAGGTGTCAAAATTGCTGCCAACCTCCATTTTTAAAAAGAAAGCTCGGCAAACTTATCGATTATTAAGCCTCTGGTTCGGATCATGGCTTTTTTTTTCGAATACTAAGACTTTCGGGTGCGAATAGTCATTGGCAACGATGGGTACTAGGGTACCTATAGCCACTTCCTTAAAAAAAAAACTTCTCAGGCACATAGATCTTTTAAAAAAATAAATCTATGTTTACCAATGAAGAAAATATTGTTTAAAGACGTTGACAAAACTTGGGTACACTTACATTTACATAGGTAATACGCATAATTCAAGTAAATATCTCAAACCCTGTCATTTTACAAACGTGAGCATTTAATTTTAAAAATAGAGCCATATTTTTTCCCTTTCAAAATTCTTGGGGGTTGAGAAAGAGTGGGGAAGGTTTTCTTTGAAAAAGTGAAAATTTATTTTTGTTTTTACTTCGCAAAAATTAAAGTTCTTTATATCTTTAAGAGATTAATAACATTACTTTAAAAAAAAAAAAACAGAAACGGTCAAGACACAACAGATCTTAAAATGTATTTGTTTCGTGCGGTAATGTATGTGTGTGGGAGTGTGTGTCGGGTGGGTGGGAGTGATGACAAGTTAAAAGGGCTAACATCCAAGGGAAAAGGGTAAATTTACTATTTCAAAGGTAATCCCTATCCAATTTGGATGATAAACAGGGATATTTACGTCGTAGTAAGTTTGGTTTAATAAGTAAAAAAAAATAGTCAAGGTATTTTTAGCGTACCGACTGCAAAAGTAATACTGCAACAAACAAACAAAGTTGGTGGTGCGGTTTATTTCCTTGTGTAAATTTATTGTATGAGAGTCACGTAAAAATGAATATAAATTGGCACAAAAATTGTTAAGTCTTTTCATCGTGGTGCGCAGAAAGTGTGCGAAAACGAGTTTTGAAATATTAAATTATTTCGGTTTCTGCCGAAATGGGAATAACTCACTTTAGTCGGTCTCTATTAGAAGCGTTAACATCATTAAATATTCACTATTTAAAAAAAAGAAAGGTGATGAGGTAGAAAATATCACAAACGCCTGGCATTATTATCCCGGTAACATCCGGTCATATATTCTAGTATATGATTTTTTTAAAATATAAACTTTGCTTTTTTCGCTGATTTTTTTCCTATCACGGTTTTTAAGGGAACGGAGGGGTGAATTCTTGAACCTAAACTTCATGATAGACGAGGGATCAGTGTATTTAAAAAAAAAAAGTTTTATTGTCATTTAAGGAAATTTTTATCCGTGGTCAACCAGAAAAGAAATCGTTTGACACGGTTAACGGTAGCTAAGTTTAGGATCATCAATTGATTAGTAAAGCATACTATTTTAGAAGCAGTGTGAACATAAAGAATTTATTCTTTTCGAAATAGAATAAGGAACGCTAGTTCTTTATAAATATAGATAAATATGTGCTGCTGATAATTAAAAGAAAATATTTTGAATATCTTTACCTGTAATCAAAACATCAACCGTCCCTAAAGCTATGGACAGGGTCGGATTTTGCCTTTCCAAATCATTAACTTGGGGTGCGGGGGGAAAGAGCCAGTTTGATTCGCGCCCCCTCCCCCCTGTTCCTTAAGTCTACGGTTCCTTTTATAACACGGGCCATAAATTCAATCAGTCGACTTTAATATAATACTTCATTTGAACTCTGTGGAATTTATTGCTTGTCTAAGAAATAATTACAATTCAGTTGTTCCAGTTAAACGTCGTCGAGGCAGCCCCTGGTATGTTGGACTGTCTATTCATAGAAATGCTTCTCTACAAGATTTACAGTTACAATAAAGTTGTGACGCTTTAGGCGTTAAGTTAAATATTTACAATAGAATCAATAAGTTATATTCATTGTAAAATCATTGTCTAGATTTCAAAGGGGCGCATTGAAAGATTGCGATAGAGTAGGGCCCCAGGAGAATTATGTCAGCACTTAAATTAAATTCTTGAACACCTGGAATTTATTCAAGGAGTTCAACAGAATAAAGGGTTAGTATTAATGTGTACATTCAATGACGTAGGAAGGGTGGGGCAAAGGGGGTCGTGTGGCAAGTCCGGTACTGTTTCAATATCTTAACGGTAGACAAATTTAGTTAGCTTCAAACATTTTTCATTTGGGAGAGGTGTAGCAAAAATCCCAGCACCCCATTTTTTGGCCATTAGCCTATGCTAAGTCCCTGTGTCAATTACGACTGTAGTAACATGGTTATATCAACGAAATTGATTAGAAATTCAATATTGTTATGAATGGAGTCAATGACCGTGGCAAAAGACAGCTGATTTTTGCTCTTGGGAAATACTTTAGATATACTGTATTAAATTGTTCTATTTTCAAAATGTTTTCTTCATAAAAATATTAATTTGCGTGCTGAAAACTTAAATGCATTGGTATAATTTGAAATATATAAAATTTAAAAATTCCATTTTTTGAATTAATAAATATACATTTTCTTATCTTATTTCACAGTTACCAAACACATTATTTCTGTCATTCCCCATCCGGGATGCTCATCCATAAGAACACAGAAAAATTATTTTAAAAAGTCGTTTTTGCGTATTTGCGTAATTTACACTAAACTATACAATAGCAAAAGCCAAAGAAGCTAAACAAATCAACACCAGCACTCCAGGTATACGGAACTCGTTCATTTTGGATGGTAATTCAATTATGAGAAAGGACACACTGAATTCAAAACCGGAGGCATAGCTTCGTAGGCAGTTTGATACTGTTGAAATAAAAAACATTACGGCAGGTTCTGTGACGCCCCTGATGCCAAGCGGGATCATACACTTGATGTTCCCTTGGATTCACCAGATGATCGGAGAGTTGGGATCTGCTGAGCAGAAAACCAGCTTTTAATTTTTAACAAAAATATCGTGCCATTTGATAACGTCCTGCGAAGTATGCATAACTTGTTTTTCTAATTAAAAAAAAATCGGATACAAACACATTTCTTTATACATGTGCACTAGATTTCCTTTAAAAATAACTTGAATTATAATTAAAACTACATTTACAACACAGATGTGTCGTGCAAACATACCAAACATCCATAGATTTGTATTATGTCCTCTCAATATTTAACTTTACATTTATATATATATATATATATATAATGAAATATTACATTCACTGAAAGGGACCGAGCTATTGCTCTTTGATCGTCCCAGCAGGTATGGAACAGGCCCGCCTCATCTGATGGGCAGTCCCGTAAATCATTCTTTCAACGTGGTTGGCTGGGAGCATCCCAGTCATAACAGTCGCTAATGTCGAGCACTCTGCAAGAAGCTGCTCTAATGTCTCAGGCGCAAGTCTCACACTTCAATATAAATCTATACTAATAATTCCATTCCATCGTAAATGAACATATCCCAGATAACTAACTTACAAATCTTGAACAATTTAGGAATCATTCAAAGCCCTTTAACGCAGCTATTTATATACGTTTGTTCGCACCAAGTATCAACCAATCAGATTCACTGTATTGGCTTGTATATGAGAGTTCACGTTAATTCTTTTAATAATGAATTATGAAACGTAATAAAATGTCTCTAGAATAATTTCAGTGGTTCTAATAACTTAATATATATATATATGAAAAAATCAATTAAAGAACAAATGTAACTTTAATAGATCTATTATTTCTGTAATAAAATGTTTAATTGCTGAAACTAAAGTATATTAATTAGTAATAATTCATTTATAGGAAATATAATGTATCGATCAAACAAAATTTAACATCTTATGTGTTAACATTAAAAGGAATCTATTGTATTGTTAAATGAAATAGAAAACATCTAGTTAAATATGTAATAACAATTTATGGCATCTAATATATTATGTAATACATAGAACATATAATATATTATTCAATTCAAATGCACGATATCTTGTGATTATGTAAAATAATAATTATTTTATGTTTTTCCTGTGTTGATTAAAATAAGCATACATAATGTATTATGAAATATAAAAATAAGAATTCCAGTTAATTATAATATGCCAAAGAGGAAATCAATTGGATTATATAAATAAAATATTTAGCATCTATTGTATTAAGATATGGTAAGAAAATTTTTTTAATAGATATTTTCCAAATATATGAAATGTGTTTTTATTTCATTGTACTTATTCATTTCCAGATGAAGTATAAACACTTTGATAAAGAAGATGAACTTTTCAATGACAACAATTTAAGCTACAATTATTTTAAAGTATTTTGAGTGCACACCCCCTGCCTCCCACTCGCCAGTTATCCCGTGTCGTAAAAACTCCACATCCAAAATGATAATGTTCAATTAAAGGTGAGAACCGGATTTTATTACAGCCGGGGAAGTTCGCTGGGAAATTCTGACAGATTTGGGAATAAATACATTTATCTATCTTTCAATTCTTAAATTGAGAGAAATAATTCGCCAAATTGTTGTTTCCATCTTTCGAAACTGTAATGAATTGAAAGGGTTCCATCCCTCTATTATGTCAGTACTTCAAATGTATGTGGCTTTAAATAATTAATCAAATACTGGTAATTTTATTTTTTACACCGGCAAGTAACACAGAATTTCAATATACTGCAACGGTTGCATTTGAATTTTAGAATAGATTATAAGTTGTTGTTTTGTTATTTGATTTACATTTTTTTTTTTATTTTTAAAACTAACCAAAATTTTATAACTAACCAAAATACCCGCCGTTTTTTGGGGTTGCTTTCGGGAAAAACTTCCACCTAAAATGTGGGCGCAATTTGCTTAAGAGCAACACTTCCTTACAGAGTTCATTTAGAAATGCAGATTTATACAAAGAATTTAAAAAAAAAAAAATTAAATTTTAGTTATCTTTCCATCCGGGCCCAGATAAGTAGGATAATTATTTTGAAATAAAGATATTCACCAAAACCAAACTTTCTTCGTTTATCAATTAAAATAAAATACGTCTCCGAAAAGAACCCATTTCAAAAGAGCTAAATGCAGTTATTTATAAGATAGGGGCGCTATTAAATCCATTTTTTTAAACTTGTTCAAATTAGATTTTTAAATTAATTCCATTAAATAAAAACAAATTTGCCAAAGTTGTTGCCGCTTAAATGTATACTTTTGGGTTCCCTGCGCTGAAAGACTTAATTTTGTAAAAATATTTTACCGCAGTAAGTATTTTTGGTTATAAGAATAAACAAACTTTCTTTCAATGCCGTCTTATTTAAACTGGTTGCAAATACCTAACAAATAGTAATTTACTTTAAATAATTGTAGCCCCTTGTGGTGATCTGACCTAGTGAGGGGTACCTCTCGTATGATATCTCCTCTTGGCTCTCTGGCTAGGGATTCGTTATTTCAGCCAAATTACCACATGGACATAGCAACCTATCTATATACATATAGCATAGACTGAAACGAAGTCTTTGTTAAAGGAGAAATTACCTACAAGTATTTATTGAATAACAATGTTTACAAATTCCCTCGTAGTACACACTTGGTGATTAATATATATATATATCAAATGGAAGTCATCCAATTAGAAAGGTATATCAATGCAATGCAAGTGTCCCTAACATCAGGCCTGGATTAACCATTAGGCGAACAAGGCACGTGCCTAGGGCACCAAGCATTTGGGAGGCACCACATGTCCTCAAGAAAAATGTGTCTATTGTCCCGGTAGCGTAGCTGCATGGCATAAGCAAATCGCAAATGGAATATTGAATGGCCTATTATTTAACCTTGGTCCCACAACATAATTTATATTATTCACTAGCAGATCACTTGCATGAATCTAGGAATGAATTTGAAAGATTTGAAGAAGCTGCAAAAGAAATAACACCAGGTGTGGATTATAAGTCAACTTTGACCTGTTGTAATCGTAAACGAAAGATAGTGGTCATTGATGGTGATGCCCCTGAGGTATCTCAGAATACCAGAGACACATTTCGTGTATCTGCTTTCTACACCATTGTTGACAAACTTGAGACAGAGATGAGTGGACGAGGACAGGTATATAGCAGGTAAGCTATACATTGGTGCACCACGATGAATTGCCCTTATAATTTAATTTTAAACATTTCGAATGCTAGAATATTTTTACAAAATCTCTTTAGAGATTAGAGTTTGCAACTCCGAACGTAACTAATTATTTTTATGCCATTTGTAGAATATACAATGCATTAAGTCATACCTGACTGTGTAACAAGGCTGCTAATACAATTACAATGCATTAAGTCATACCTGACTGTGTGACAAGGCTGCTAATACAATTACAATGCATGAAGTCATACCTGACTGTGTAACAAGGCTGCTAATACAATTACAATGCATTAAGTCATACCTGACTGTGTCACAAGGCTGCTAATACAATTACAATGCATTAAGTCATACCTGAATGTGTGACAAGGCTGCCAATACAATTACAATGCATTAAGTCATACATGAATGTGTGACAAGGCTGCTAATACAATTACAATGCATTAAGTCATACCTGACTGTGTGACAAGGCTGCTAATACAATTACAATGCATTAAGTCATACCTGACTGTGTGACAAGGCTGCTAATACAATTACAATGCATTAAGTCATACCTGACTGTGTGACAAGGCTGCTAATACAATTACAATGCATTAAGTCATACCTGACTGTGTGAGAAGGCTGCTAATACAATTACAATGCATTAAGTCATACCTGACTGTGTGACAAGGCTTCTAATACAATTACAATGCATTAAGTCATACCTGACTGTGTCACATGTCTGCTAATACAATTACAATGCATTAAGTATTAACCTGACTATGTCACAAGGCTGCTAATACAATTACAATATATTAAGTCATACCTGACTGTGTGACAAGGCTGATAATACAATTACAATGCATTAAGTCATACCTGACTGTGTGACAAGGCTGCTAATACAATTACAATGCATTAAGTCATACCTGACTGTGTGAAAAGGCTGCTAATACAATAACAATGCATTAAGTCATACCTGACTGTGTCACATGGCTGCTAATACAATTACAATGCATTAAGTCATACCTGACTGTGTGACAAGGCTGCTAATACAATTACAATGCATTAAGTCATACCTGACTGTGTCACAAGGCTGCTAATACAATTGCAATGCATTAAGTCATACCTGACTGTGTGACAAGGCTGCTAATAGAATTGCAATGCATTAAGTCATACCTGACTGTGTCATAAGACTGCTAATACTATTACAATGCATTAAGTCTTACCTGACTGTGTGACAAGGCTGCTAATACAATTACAATGCACTAAGTCATACCTGACTGTGTGACAAGGCTGCTAATACAATTGCAATGCATTAA
This sequence comes from Lymnaea stagnalis, assembly GCA_964033795.1. Lineage (NCBI taxonomy): Eukaryota > Metazoa > Mollusca > Gastropoda > Lymnaeidae > Lymnaea > Lymnaea stagnalis. The sequence continues at coordinate 486,179 of CAXITT010000294.1, forward strand.
GTCATACCTGACTGTGTCACAAGGCTGCTAATACAATTACAATGCATTAAGTCATACCTGACTGTGTGACAAGGCTGCTAATACAATTACAATGCATTAAGTTATATCTGACTGTGTGACAAGGCTGCTAATACAATTACAATGCATTAAGTCATACCTGAATGGGTGACAAGGCTGCTAATACAATTACAAAGCATTAAGTCATACCTGACTGTGTGACAAGGCTGCTAATACAATTACAATGCATTAAGTCATACCTGACTGTGTGACAAGGCTGCTAATACAATTACAATGCATTAAGTCATACCTGACTGTTTCACAAGGCTGCTAATACAATTACAATGCATTAAGTCATACCTGACTGTGTGACAAGGCTGCTAATACAATTACAAAGCATTAAGTCATACCTGACTGTGTCACAAGGCTGCTAATACAATTACAATGCATTAAGTCATACATGAATGTGTGACAAGGCTGCTAATACAATTACAATGCATTAAGTCATACCTGACTGTGTGACAAGGCTGCTAATACAATTACAATGCATTAAGTCATACCTGACTGTGTGACAAGGCTGCTAATACAATTACAATGCATTAAGTCATACCTGACTGTGTGACAAGGCTGCTAATACAATTACAATGCATTAAGTCATACCTGACTGTGTGAGAAGGCTGCTAATAACCTGACTGTGTGACAAGGCTGCTAATACAATTACAATGCATTAAGTCATACCTGACTGTGTGACAAGGCTGCTAATACAATTACAATGCATTAAGTCATACCTGACTGTGTGAGAAGGCTGCTAATAAAATTACAATGCATTAAGTCATACCTGACTGTTTTACAAGGCTGCTAATACAATTACAATGCATTAAGTTATATCTGACTGTGTGACAAGGCTGCTAATACAATAACAATGTATAAAGTCATACCTGACTGTGTCACAAGGCTGCTAATACAATTACAATGCATTAAGTCATATCTGACTGTGTGACAAGGCTGCTAATACAATTGCAATGCATTAAGTCATACCTGACTGCGTCACAAGGCTGCTAATACAATTACAATGCATTAAGTCATACCTTACTGCGTGACAAGGCTGCTAATACAATTACAATGCATTATGTTATATCTGACTGTGACAAGGTTGCTAATACAATTACAAAGCATTAAGTCATACCTGACTGTGTGACAAGGCTGCTATTACAATTACAATGCATTAAGTCATACCTGACTGTGTGACAAGGCTGCTAATACAATTACAATGCATTAAGTCATACCTGACTGTGTGACAAGGCTGCTAATACAATTACAATGCATTAAGTCATACCTGACTGTGTCACAAGGCTGCTAATACAATTACAATGCATTAAGTCATACCTGACTGTGTCACAAGGCTGCTAATACAATTACAAAGCATTAAGTCATACCTGACTGTGTCACAAGGCTGCTAATACAATTACAATGCATTAAGTCATACCTGACTGTGTCACAAGGCTGCTAATACAATTACAATGCATTAAGTCATACCTGACTGTGTCACAAGGCTGCTAATACAATTACAATGCATTAAGTCATACCTGACTGTGTCACAAGGCTGCTAATACAATTACAAAGCATTAAGTCATACCTGACTGTGTCACAAGGCTGCTAATACAATTACAATGCATTAAGTCATACCTGACTGTGTCACAAGGCTGCTAATACAATTACAAAGCATTAAGTCATACCTGACTGTGTCACAAGGCTGCTAATACAATTACAATGCATTAAGTCATACCTGACTGTGTCACAAGGCTGCTAATACAATTACAAAGCATTAAGTCATACCTGACTGTGTCACAAGGCTGCTAATACAATTACAATGCATTAAGTCATACCTGACTGTGTCACAAGGCTGCTAATACAATTACAAAGCATTAAGTCATACCTGACTGTGTCACAAGGCTGCTAATACAATTACAATGCATTAAGTCATACCTGACTGTGTCACAAGGCTGCTAATACAATTACAATGCATTAAGTCATACCTGACAGTGTGAGAAGGCTGCTAATACAATTACAATGCATTAAGTCATACCTGACTGTGTCTTAAGGCTGCTAATACAATTACAAAGCATTAAGTCATACCTGACTGTGTCACAAAGATGCTAATACAATTATAATGCATTAAGTCATACCTGACTGTGTGACAAGGCTGCTAATACAATTACAATGCATTAAGTCATACCTGACTGTGTCACAAGGCTGCTAATACAATTACAAAGCATTAAGTCATACCTGACTGTGTCACAAGTCTGCTAATACAATTACAATGCATTAAGTCATACCTGACTGTGTGACAAGGCTGCTAATACAATTACAATGCATTAAGTCATACCTGACTGTATGACAAGGCTGCTAATACAATTACAATGCATTAAGTCATACCTGACTGTGTCACAAGGCTGCTAATACAATTACAAAGCATTAAGTCATACCTGACTGTGTCACAAGGCTGCTAATACAATTTCCTAAAACATTTCGTGCACAGCTTCTGAGTAAACCATTTCTCGCTTTAGCTTGTCCAATGCACAATGTCCTTATAGCTATGAAACATGTCAGACTAACCGCCAGTCCAAGGGCCGATGACGTCATGTCGAATCATCAAAGGTTGGTGAAAGTGAACCAGGGCCCATTCGTGATCTCTTCCGTTTGATCCACAAACCCCCAACACTAGCCTTAGCGTTAAGGTCAATCTGAGGTGTAAGACCTGACATTTTGAGGTGGACAAAACATGGACGGTGTCCTCAAAGATGGGTCAATAAATCATTGCAAAGAAAAATGGCCCGATTTTGAAGAATCAGAAGAATGACACCATTTATTTTTGCTACCCAGACTTCTGTACACATGACACTAATCATGTTGATTCATTTGTAACATTAAGAAAATTGTATGAGTTGGACTCTAATAAGCTTTTAAAATATGGATATGGTTTGTCAATGAAGGCTCTTTGGCCAACACAAATGGATAGGCATAATGTCAAGTTTTTTATACAGATTTTATTTAGACTATATCAAAGATGCTTTGAGAGAGCTTGGTCCCAATAATAACATAATGCATTATGATGAGGCAGCCCGTTTTATAGATGTAATATCAAAATGGTGTAAAATTGTTAATGTTAAATCTCCTGTTGTAATTTTAAACAACCTATCAGAAATGACGTGAATGACATTAATGTTTGTTCTTTAAATAACTGCCTTAAATGACTTGATGCTTGGCATACTTAATGAGTCCCAATGTTGGTTGTTTCACCGGGGAGACATTTGCTGCTATTTCCCACACAACATATGCACCTTCAGAAATTGCATCTTATTTTTGTTCTGATCTTAAGTTGCATTATGTAATGTTAGGTAAATTTCAGACAGATGCCTTAGAAGCTCGATTTGGATGTATAGACAGTTAGCTGGGGCCCAATACAATGTAACAATGAAGCAGGTGTATGAAGAAGAAAAAAAATCTTAGAATGTCAAATGTATTGAAGAGAAAGTTATTTGATAATTTTTTTTTATATTTTAGTTTAGCATTGTCTGACTCTGTAAATAATGCATTCCCATTAGATCACTATATTGATATGAAAGTTAGTGAGGAAGATTTATGCAATTTTCAAGAAGATTCGCCTGCAGTAATCTACGTTACTGGTTATTGCGCACATGTGATTTTGAAAAAAAAATGAATGGATGTGCTTCTTGTAAGGAATTTTTACTAATGGATAAACCTCTAGATTTGTCAGGTCTCAATTTCATAATAAATTTAGACAGAGGGGGCTTAAAAAATCCACAGAAATCTTTTGTGGATTTGGTTCTATATAACCATTTTGTTGTTAGTAAACTAACAAGTGGCAAGTACTTAAACATTATTTTAAGTGAAGAAAACCAGATATGTATTGCAAAACGATGTATTGTAAAGTGTTGTCTGTCGTCTTTGCCAGTTTGTAGTGTTGTGTTGTAAAAACATTAACAGTATTTTCTTGGTCCTAAATGATATTATTATAAGAAGATACAATAAGTTTTGACCTGCACATAATTCGATTTAACGGTAGCGTTAAAATCTAAAATAATTAGGTACCTGTACAACTCAAAATATGCGCAACTAAAACACGTTTGAAGTAGCGAATGCTAGTTAAATCAATATATTTTTAAGTTGACATTCAAAGAATAGTGTTGAAATCGAATTACTAAAGCCCTAGCAGACTACACGCCGAGGCATAACTTAAGCTTGCTACACCAATGGCCTTCTTTCTGACATCGCGACCCCTTTTGGGGTCGCACGACCCTTTCCCAGGGGTCGCCTAAGACCATCTGAAAACACGTGTGCTCTACAGTTATGAAGTGGGAACGAAAATAATTTTGAGGCTGGGGGTCGCCACAACATGTGCAACTGCATTGAAGGGTCGTGGCATTAGGAAGGTTGAGAACCACTGCTCTAGGGGGTCATGCCCCAACCCACCACTCAAACGGGTGGCGTAAAATTAATCTTTGAAGTAAACGACCCGAATGTTTCGCGTGAAAGGGATTTGAAATGTATGATTCCGAGATGGCGTAAGGTAACATTGTATTTTTTTTAAAAAATCACAATTGAGAAACAATTTAACATGAGGCAAGAAAAAAAAACACACACTTCTTTTGTGTAAAGAAATTTTTTTTTTTCCTGGTCTCACAAAATATTATTGTTATTTCGACAACAATACTTTTCAAAATAATACAAACTTTCTTTATTTCGTTTCAATAATTAAAGATCTTGTGACTCATTCTTATTCGTTCGATTGTGTGTGTGATATTTCTTTGTTCGTAATTCCCTTAGCTTGAGACTCACTGGGTATGGAATTTTGTCTCGTTATGGCAACATTTGGTTGGTCGACACATTCGTTTAATGTGTTGCAATGGTTTTTCCTCGTGTCCTCTATATACATCTCTTCTTCTTCTGTGACACCTGATGGGAGATATGATAAGTGTCTTAGTAACATCTGACAAAAAAATAGGTCGCACTTCATACAGCTACACATAAACACATCTGTATGGCTCTTTGTCACAGTCACACCTGATTGAGCATATCATAAGTGCCTTTGTAGCGTTTGGAAAAAAAGGGTCATATCTTATAGATCATAAACCTGAAGATACTTGTGTCCCCAATTTTTTATTGTCACACATAAACAAATGCACATTATTAAGAAGATACAGACTGATGTTTGCAGCTTTCGTTACTGTACGTTATAGATTTGGTTACCTTCTATTTAGAAAATAAAATGTCATAAGATAACAAATGATATACAAGACGTTGTCCCATGCTTGTTATTTTAAGTTCTATTAAACCTTATAATAATGAAACCAAGATCTTTAGTTACTTTATCTTAATGAGACCACGATCTTTAGTCCTTATATGTTAATGAAACCAAGATCTTTAATTACTTTATCTTAATGAGACCAAGATCTTTAGTCCGTATATGTTAATGAAACCAAGACCTTTAGTTCGTATATGTTAATGAAACCAAGACCTTTAGTTCGTATATGTTAATGAAACCAAGATCTTTAATCCGTATATGTTAATGAGACCAAGATCTTTAGTCCGTATATGTTAATGAAACCAATATCTTTAGTCCGTATATGTTAATGAAACCAAGATCTTTAATTACTTTATCTTAATGAGACCAAGATCTTTAGTCCGTATATGTTAATGAAACCAAGATCTTTAGTCCGTATATGTTAATGAAACCAAGATCTTTAGTTCGTATATGTTAATGAAACCAAGATCTTTAGTCCGTATATGTTAATGAGACCAAGATCTTTAGTCCGTATATGTTAATGAAACCAAGATCTTTAGTCCGTATATGTTAATGAAACCAAGATCTTTAATTACTTTATCTTAATGAGACCAAGATCTTTAGTCCGTATATGTTAATGAAACCAAGACCTTTAGTTCGTATATGTTAATGAAACCAAGACCTTTAGTTCGTATATGTTAATGAAACCAAGATCTTTAATCCGTATATGTTAATGAGACCAAGATCTTTAGTCCGTATATGTTAATGAAACCAATATCTTTAGTCCGTATATGTTAATGAAACCAAGATCTTTAATTACTTTATCTTAATGAGACCAAGATCTTTAGTCCGTATATGTTAATGAAACCAAGATCTTTAGTCCGTATATGTTAATGAAACCAAGATCTTTAGTTCGTATATGTTAATGAAACCAAGATCTTTAGTCCGTATATGTTAATGAGACCAAGATCTTTAGTCCGTATATGTTAATGAAACCAAGATCTTTAGTCCGTATATGTTAATGAAACCAAGATCTTTAATTACTTTATCTTAATGAGACCAAGATCTTTAGTCCGTATATGTTAATGAAATTAAGATCTTTAATTACTTTATCTTAATGAGACCAAGATCTTTAGTCCGTATATGTTAATGAAACCAAGATCTTTAGTCCTTATATGTTAATGAAACCAAGATCTTTAGTTCGTATATGTTAACGAAACCAAGATTTTTAGTCCGTATTTGTTAATAAAACCAAGATTTTATTTTGTATATGTTAATGAAGCAAAGGATTATAATTTTATTTTGTTAATCAAACCAATGCTTACAGTACCTGTATATTTTAATCAAACTAATGTTATTCAAACCAATGCTTACAGTACCTGTATATTTTAATCAAACTAATGTTATTCAAACCAATTCTTACAGTTCTTGTATATTTCATCATATGTTAAATGCACTTTAGAAGTCATCCTCGTAATTTAGATTATGGCACTGCTGTAAATAACATGAAAAAAATAAACAGCTGGAAATCCAATTACTACAACTTTACGTCCAATCTCTAGCTGGTAACTACATTATTTCATAGATAAAGAACGACGCGAAACTCAACAAATAACAAAAGAACCTCGTTTAATGATTCCAACATACTTACATTTATTTTCATGAGATTCTTAATTAGTTTATTTACCTCGAATCCTAGAAGGCCCTTAACTCCTGTACAAACGCGTCAGGTGGAATGTTCGAGTCACACTACTGAGTGATTTCAAAACTGTACTTGTACACCCACACACACCCACACACACACCCACACAAATACTTTTTCTAAAGAAAAAAAAAAGTATAATTTGGTTTCGTTGGTTAACTCTGAACAATAAGTATGATTTACGAGTAGGTGTGCTAGGCAAGAAGTAAGAATAAAAGCACATTTGTTGTTCGACTGCGCAGACTTTTACATGCGGTGTTTGTGGGAATCCTTTGAAGCTGATTGCACTTGGTTGCACTGACACGATCGTCGGGGTCTTGGGATTCGATCAATCCGTTTGCTGAAAATTTCACATTAGCGTAAAGTAGGTAATTGGGTTGTTGTTGTTGTTTTTTTGGGGTGGGGGATGTTTTTGTGTTTGTCTGTTGGGAAGGGGATTTTAAGGGTGCTTTATGGTGGGATAACATAACAAAAAAGTCAACAAACCGTTACTAAGAGATAGTACAAGATAGGCAGACCACTGATATCATAACAAACATATACGTTGATCAAATTAAATAAAATTTAACATTTAAAAAAAACAAACCCTTAAACAAGTCTAAGTCAATAAGTGCAGTGAAACTTCATAGCCAAAATAGCACTCTCTCTAATGCACTTATCACTCATCCAAATAAGAACAAACCATGTGAAGTTGCAATCGGTTCATTTTGATATTAATATCTGAAAACCAACTAATGTGACAGATTTGAAGCTTTTAAAAAATACATTTTAAGGTTAAAACAAATCAACATTATCTTTCAATAAACAGAATTATGATTAGAATTATATGTATTTTTCAGCATATTAAACAATGTGTGTTAAAAGAAATCTGCGACTTTAGAATTTTTAATAAGTTCAGGGAAGTGCAAAACATGTAAGGTTTCCCATTAAGGGGGCTACCATCGCTTGGATAGTTTTATAAATTAACTTTGTTATTAAAAATTGAAGAAAAAAAAAAGGGGGGGGGGGGTGGGGTAATCGGTAATTTCCTATTGTCCCAGGCAGCACCAGTTATGTTTTAGAATAAAGGAATGAATATGATAAATAAAAAAAACCTTCTCAGGCACATAGATCTTTTAAAAAATAAATATCTGTTTACCAATGAAGAAAATATTGTTTAAAGACGTTGACAAAACTTGGGTACGCTTACATAGGTAATACGCGTAGCTCAAGTAAATATCTCAAACCCTGTCATTTTACAAACGTGAGCATTTCATTGTAAAAATAGAGCCATAGTTTTTCCCTTTCAAAATTCTTGGGGGTTGAGAAAGAGTGGGGAAGGTTTTCTTTGAAAAAGTGAAAATTTATTTTTGTCTTTACTTCGCGATTCGGGATCGATTTAGGGTTCAGGTTAGGCATAGGTATCGATTTAAGACGTAAAAGTGCGCGCGTGGAAATAAACGCGGGCCGCGTTCTCTGAATTTACCAAAAGGGCTAACATCCAAGGGAAAAGGGTAAATTGACTATTTGAAAGTTAATCCCTATTCCAATTTGGATGATAAACAGAGATGTTTAGGTCCTACTAAGTTCAGTTTTATAAAAAAAAAAAAGGTCATCACGGTGTTTATAGCGTACCTATGGTAACATTGATACGGCAACAAACAAAAATGTTAGTGGTGCGATTTACTTCCTTGGGTAAATTGTGTAAGAGTCTCTTAAAATTAATAAAAATTTGACCACAAAAGGTCTAAAGTCTTTTTTTTCGGCAGTGCGAAGAAAGTGTGTGAAAACGAGTTTCGAAACATTTAATTTTTCCGGTTTCGGCCAAAAGTCTCTATTTGGTTTTGGGCTGAAAGTCTCGTTAAGCTTTCTATTTCGACTTCGATTTCGGCCGAAAATCATTTTCAACTTTCGGCCTGCTTTCGGCTTTGGCCGAAATCATAAATAATCACTTTCAGTCAGTCTTCATTAGGAACGTTAACATCACTAAATATTTATTATTTGTAAACATATAAATTCTGATGAGGTAGAAAAATATCACACATTCCTGGCATTATCATCCCGGCAAAATCCGGTCCTCTATTCTAGTAGATAAATTTAAAGGAAAAACAAATAATAGAAAACGTGACTAATTCGGCGGATTTTTTTTTCTATCGCGGTTTTTAAGGGAGGGGAGGGATGGATTCTAGAACCTAAACTTCATGATAGACGAGGGATCATTGTAGGCCTATTTAAAAAAAAAATTGTAATATCATTGGCGGAAATTGATATCCGTAGACAACCAGACAAGAAATCGTTTGACACGGTTATTGGTTAGGGTAAGTTGAGGATTATAAAATGAGAAGTAAAATATACTTTTTTTTTTAATAAGCAGTGTGAACATAATGAATTTAGTCTTTTTCGAATGACTATAATATAAATATAGATTACATATGTGGTGTTTAAAAATAAATGACAATGTATTGGTTATCATTACTGGTAATCAATACGTCATCCGTCCCTATAGCTACTGAAAGGGGTAGATGTTACCTTTCCAAATCATTAAAGTGGGGTGCGGGGTGGGGGGGGGCAAGAGCCAGGTTGACTCGCCCACACCCCCTCCACCCCCCTCATTTTTATTTTTTCATTTAATCTACGATTCCTCTTATTACACAAGCCATAAATTCCAGCAGACGACTTTAACATAATACTTTATTTGAACTCTGTGGAACTCAAGATATTGATTGCCTAAGATATAAAACAATTCAGTTCTTAGAAACAGCCTGAAGGTGTTCGAGTTCACGTCGTCGAGACTGCACCTTGGTATGTGGGTCTGTCTATTCATAGAAAGGTTACTTTACAAGACGGACAATTCAATAAAGTCGTGGCTGTTTAAGCGGTAGGTTTAATTTTTACAATAGAATCAATAAGTTATATTCATTTTGAATCACTAAATACATTTCAAAGGAGTGCATTTAAAGATTGCGACAGAGGGGGCCACATGAGAATAATGCCAGCACTGGTATTAAATTCTTGAACAAATGGAAATTATTGAAGGTATTTAATGGAATATCGGCTAAGACTTAGTGTGTACATTCAGTGTCGTAGGAAGGTTGAGGCAAAGTGGGTTGTATGGCAAGGGCGGCACTTTCCTTATATATTGAGGGTCGACAATTTCAGTTTTTCCTTGGCCTGTGGGATGGGGGGTGTGTAGCAAAATCCCAGCCCGCCCCTATTGACCATGCTAAGTCCCTGTGACTATACGACTGCCGTAATATCGTTAACTCACCGAAATTTACTGAAAACTCAAAATGGTCACAAAGGGAGTCAAGGTCCATGGCATACGGCGGCTTATTTTTCCACTTGAGAAGTACTTAAGATATCTTGTTTAAATTGTTATAGCTTGAAAATGTCTGTTTTCGTACAAATATTTATTTGAGCTTTGAAAAATGAAATGTATTGGTAAAAATCAATATGAAAAAAAAATATCCATTTATTTGTATCATTAAAAGATATATTATCTTATCTAATTTCACAGTTACCAATCAGTTTGGTCTGTTATTCCCTATCCGGGACGTTCATCTGAGAGGGGAAAAGGAACGACTTTAAAAAGTCAAATTTGCGTAATCGCCGAAAGCAATCTTCAAGAATGTGTCTTCCGTCCATGCATGTCTACACCTGACACACCGCCGATTGGTTGCGTTCGAAATAATTCCACGGTCGAGGCCAGTTTCGGGGAATTTTTGTTCAGACGTCATAAGAAGAAGGGAGAAGTTAAACAGTCATTCCGTCAGCGCTAATCATATTCTTTAGAACGTGGGGTAACTGGATCGTGACAGCAGTGTAGGTCTACTGGTGCTAATTGTCTCGACAACTGAACCGTAGTTCTGATGATGTTTTGTGTCCGAATAAGTGAATAACAGGTATGCTGGTGTTAGTGTCCTAAGAGCTGAACAACTTTTGTGCTGCTGTTAGTGTAAAACTAACGGAACAGCCTTTAAGAAACAACGGTAAATTTTGGACTGTAAGGCTCAGTATTTACAAATGTTAAATTAATTTAGTAGAGTGTAATTTTTGTTATCATTGTTATTACATAATTATTTATACACGTTCTGCTAACCAACCAAAAGTACCGGAGTTATACCGTGAAATGTGATTTGACTGGTATAAAACCATCTTTTACGGAAACTTAAGTTGCTGGCACTACTTTCAACTTCGGTGGTTGATGATTTTTGTTTCTCTGCGTTTAACAGCAAACCAAACTCATCTCTATATATGGAATAGTTGCCGTTCTTTAATAAGGCTAATTTGTACGCCCTCAGACAACTAAAACCTGGGAGACATCGCACAAATTCGCCACTCCCCCCCCCCCCCCCCCTTACTCTCTTGGTCCAGAGGCAGGCAACTTTACCAAGCAAAACAACATCTCTAACTGTTAAGTAGTATGGTGTACAAAAAGTTATATTTCAACAGTACAACTGAAATATGTTAGCTTTACATTATTGTGTTCCAATGAAATTTAGTTGAATCATTACACTCTTAAAAGAGGAGATGCTCATAATTGATGTGTTAAAATCTATTTGAAAGGAAGGTTAAGGACGGAGATGGGCTAGAGATTTATGTGAAGAGTGATGTTCCATTTTAGATAAGAGATCCAAGTGAAATTGGAGATGAAAGAAAAAAAATCCACATCTATAGAGAGAGAGCGACTCTGTGAGACAGAGGGAATGGGGAGAGGGAGATTGAGATACTAAAGAAGAACGAGAGAATAAAAAGGGGGCACTACCGAGGGGATGGGAAAGGATTATTTAAATCAAATTTAAAAAAAAAAAAATTTAAAGTTATCCATTTTTGATCCATTCTCAGGTCCTAATTGATTTCAAAGATGACGTCATTTGAAGAAATTTACAAAGGATGTAAGTTATTAGGGGGCAATATTTTTAAAAAAGACCGTGAAACATTACGGGGTTGGGGGTCTGTGGGTCGGAACCCAAGTCGTGGTGTTTAGAAAATCGATGCATATTACAAGACACCAACTATATCTATATCTATCTTTGGTGTTATCCGTTTGATGCTAATAAACTCCTTTCACTACTCAAGATAATGATTGTCACAGAAGGGTTGTTATGGAGGAGGGCTCCAGTCCTGACTTATCACAAACTGTTTTGACTTAGCAGTCGTCAGTACAGGACGGCTCCTCTCTCTCAATTATCTTTTGGGTATCTAGGCGTGGGGACAGACAAAAGGACAATGTAGACTTGAATGAAATCCAAATAACACAAACTCCAGGTGTCCAGGTGATAAAATATTATGCATTTAATACATTTATAAAAAAGCTATTACATATATAATTAAATATCCCCCGCAATACCACCCACTGCCTACCATACGATTCTCTCAAAGTTATTGACTTGCTACATTGCTAAGGACTTGCTATAACATTACGAAAGCCTTGCTACATTACTAGAAATTACATTCTCCCATCAGATCCTTTACACCGGATTTCTGTTTCATTTCTCTACACGCTCATTAACATATACCAAGCTTAGTTTTTTTATATCACTACATGCCAGCAAACTATAAAATTGTTTACTGTAACTAATTCCTGATACACTTTTCCTACACTGTCCCTTTGTGTTTCCCTGGTGTACTTTTGAGCGGGTTGGTTCCCACGCTGTCTTCCTTGTATTGAAATAAACCTTCTTTAAATGGCAAAAGCCGGCTCTTTCCCTCGACTATTGTATCTTTCTCGTGCGCCTACGATCATCCTCCCCTCGCTCAGCCCTGGTCATTTGTGACAGTCGTATGAAGCGATTGATGAAGAATTTAAATTCTTGAGGCGATCGCATGCACGAAATTGAAGTGGTCCTGTGGAGATCTAGTAAGGAAAGTCAAACAACGACTTCATAATACTCTACGAATTCAATTAGTAATTATTAATGTTAGGTAAATGTAACGGACTATGTTTTCACATGAAAACAGAGAGGTAGCAGGAGTGAACAGTGAATAGTGTTGACCATGTTTTGTCCACGAGGATAATGAATTGTATTTTGAGAGGACAATGTGAGCTCCACGTTTTTGGAGAGTAAAATTATGTTTTTGTCAGATCGGTTGTTTTCCACGCTTTGCTGGTAATAAAGTATGAGTTGACTGATATAGGGAGGGCAGTAGAGAACAGTAGAGCTAGGAGAGCTGTGTGATTAGACAGTTGAGCTGAGTTATAGTAGTGTGAGGACGTGTCTTTCTGAATGATGGAATAATACTATATATATATGTGAAATTACATTCATGCAAGGATTATCATTAATATTATCAGTATAAAGTGTGTTCAATAAAGTACTGTGAGTTTTAACCAGAATTGAGTATTCTTCCTTGCGTGCCTGGATAACAAGTGGAAGAATGAATAAGTCTTAGTCGGCATCCTAACATAAGTAACCATACTACTGACATAACCACAGCATAAGAAATAAGACCCCACGCCATGTCAGAGTAGATGTGTTACAGTAAACAATTCGTTCGTTCATCCTGTTCTTCTCTTCTGGTCCTTCACTACCAGAGCTTTGATTAAAAGAATTAAAACTCGTTAGCTCGCCCTAACCTTACGAAGCGTTATGGCGTCACCAAAATATGACTGCTCAATATTTCTTAGACTACATTTTATATAATTTGAGATGTTTCCATATTATTTATGTAACTTGGAGCAATGTGTCTAAGATTTTTTTTCTTCTAAATTCAGGTCAGACGGAAGAGGAGGATACACTCATAATGGAGTCGTGGAAAGACATGTACAAGCAATGCACAAAAGAAAATAACCATGAAGAATATATTAAAGTCTCCGAAATTGCGTCTCGCTTCCCGCAGAATTTTCGTGAGGACAGCGATTTGATTTATCAGATCAAAACCATGGCTGACCTGACAGTCCGCATTGAGATCCCGCTGGATACAAAGACAAGGCGAAATGGGACGGGGTTCGTTCAGAAAATACGGAGTCAGAAGGGAAACAGTTGTCCGGACAAAACTTGTCCAATGAATGGAAGCTGTCACAAGTGGGCTATTGCGACGGTCACCACTGTGTATCACGTGATCAATAGTAAGGATCCTAAAAAAGCAATGCAAGAAGAGCTCGCTGACCGGGCCGTGGTCAAAGTGTTCACGGGTGAGGCTGATGGAGCAGACGAGGACTGTGGTAAGATTCTGAAGGGTTTTAAACTCGTAGACTCGGACAAGGAAATCAACAACTTTGATTGGTGCGCCTTCGAGTGCGTGTCTCACGACGATGACGTCATTTTCGAACTGGAGGCTTCCTTGAAAATCCACGAAGACATGCAAAGGAAGACTTACGACAAATATAAACAAGAGGATAAGAGACTCATCGTGATAGTGGGTTATCCCCATGGGGGACCGAAACGAATGAGCTATTGCGAGCCCAAAACTGGGCACGTGAACCGGTGCATCCTGAAGGAAGTGAGAGATACTCAGGAGTGGTGCTGTTACTCGTACACGGCGGCCACCTGCCGCGGAAGCAGCGGGTCGCCCGTGTTCATTCTCGGACAGCCACTGTGCGGGTTTGGGTATTGGTTTGGTCACCCGCACAACCACAGCGCGTGGAGGGATTCGGAGAAGTCATCTCTCTCTTCCATCGGGGTGGACCACTTAAAAGTCGATAACGTCGGAGTCAACAACCGCAGCTGAGAAGATCATGGTGAAAAACAACACAATTGAGCGGATTGTGAGAACGGTGGAGCAGACAGTATAGAGCTAAACAATATGCATCAGAGATAATTTATTTGGACTAATAAATTGCTCAACATCAAACTATTTTGATGCTTCTGTACTTTTATTTTATTATAAATAGTTATGTTGGTGTAAATTATATCATTATTTATAATTTTCCATTCCGATTACAAATATCAGTATAATTATTGGTGCCAGTTTACCCTTCGGATGACTTTATGTTATATTGTTACTCTTTGAAAACCGATTTGAAAACATATCTATTTCGCAAACACCTGCTGGGGTGACTTTGTCTACCATCTTTTCCAGCTAGCTATTATCTCCTAGATGTATATTGGCCTGGGTTGTTAATGGTTGCAAGAGATGAAAGACTTAGAATGGGTATGCTCGTATGTAGTTTTTGTAGTGTTGCGTTTTGTATTTCAATGTGGTAAAACATAGATTTTTTTCATTTCTTCTCTAATATGGATGACTTTGTACCGCGCATTGAGCCTATGGGAATGAAGAGTAATTTTCAAATAATCTTTATTATTATTATCATTATTTATTCGTTTGGTCTTATTACATGCATTCCACCTTTCCTTTTAGATGCAGTGTTATTTATATCCTTATTATCTTGTATGACGCAGTGAAAGTATGTGGGAATTATATACTTTGTTCAATGAATAAAATTAAAACATATTAGTTGAGTTTCTTCGACATTTAATTTGACCTCTTTACTTCTTACATTGATTTACCACTCTTCTTCTCAAAGAACCCCATGAGGCATCAATAGCTTCTTTGTGGGGTCGCCAGCTGAAAAAGTAAATTGAAACTAAAAAAATCCAATGATTTTCATTGCTTTAATTGAATTTGATAATGATATTTATTTTTATTTAATTTAATTTTTTTGCATAGTTTTATTGAAATTTCAACCAAAGTCTTGAAGTTTGTAATGATTTTCATAGCAATTTTAAAGAATTTATTTAAGTTTTTGAAGATTTTCCTTTTTTAAAACAGAAAAGATTCATCATTGAGGTCAAAGACTGGCCAGGAAATTTGATCAATTTAACTCTTTTATACAACGAATCGTAAAAATTGGCGAGGCTTGAGTTTCAAGACATCAGTAATTCATTGACTACATTGAAAGTAAGTCGAAAATATATTTACATTCGATGAGAATACTATAGCAACTGAAAAAGCAACAAACAAAATTTTTTTTTAAAAAAACATCACCATTCCTTTTGCTGGTTGAATTGGTTTTCTTGTTTTTCTTCTAAAAAAACCTATAATTCAGAGCCCACGTGATTATTGTGTGTGTTTGTTTTGTGTGGTCATGTTTGCACCGTGACGTTAATAGGAATCTGAAGCTCGTGTACTTCCTTGATTTCCTAAAAACAAAACTATAGTTTTAACACTGCAGAACCAACGATGAGCTTCGCCCGGAACAAAGCGTATAAATTAATCTCTGCCCCACTTTCTCCACTTATGTCGTAGAAAGAGATGTTTGTAGAGGTGTCAGCCAGCCACCCAACGAGGAGAATTTTCCGTTTATTAATAGGGTCAGCTTTTTTTTATAGCCAACTGTAGCACTTGCGCTGGAGGTGGTGGAACAATATTTGGTGGCTCTTGTAGGCACTGACCATAGCTACGCCACTGACCCCAATCCAGTGGCGTAGGAAGGGTAGGGAAGATGTTGGTGTAAATTATTACATTCAAGCCATTTTCCCACTATGTACGGGTGGTGTTAGATTTTCTTCATGTCCTAAAACTCAAAAGTATATAGAAAATTTAAAAGGCAAAACAGTCTTTCTAAACACATGTGTATATGCAGTAACAAAGAAGTTAAACAGTCTATCTAAACACATGCGTGTATGCAGTACCAGACAGTCCAACAGTCTATTTAAGCAGATGTGTGTATGAGGTAACCAAAAACATTTCAATAGTCTAACACAAGTCATGTTTGTTTGCAGCACCAAAGACGGTTTAACGGTCTATCTAAATACATGTGTTTATGCAGTACCAGAGACAGTTTAGCAGTCAATCTAAGCAAGAGGTCAAGAGGTTAAGAAGTATTACCTTGTAAAATTGGGTTGTGATCTATAATTTGATTTTCTCGTTATACAATTATTAATTTAAAATACAAATAACAAAGAGAGCCACACTGAGCTTTCCATGGAAGTTTTATTCTAGTAGGTACTTGAAATTTCATTTTTATGAGAAAACAAAACAATCCAATGAAATCATTTATGTCTAATATGTGTCCTTTTTCTTTAATGTGGACATTACAAATTAACAGTGAAATTTTCAAAATAAGTGATTTTTGAAATTAAAGGCAAACTAATTTTTTTAAAAAATTAAAAATGTAACAAGCAAGAAACAAACATCATAATAAAGATATGTAAGAGAAGAAAATAGGTCTAGCCAACAGTTTCTGTAATTAGTTAATAATTGTAACGACGTAATACTACAAGAAGGATGCGGTCTGGATTATGTGAAGTTTTAAAACAAACTAAACATTTGTTTAAATATGTTTATAATAATTATATTTACACTAAACTATTCAATAGCAAAAGCCAAATAAGCAAAACAAATCAACACCAGCACTCCAGGTAAATGGATGGTAATTCAACTAAGACAAAGGAAACTCTAAATTCAAACCCGGAGGCGTAACTTCGAAGGCAGTATGATAATGTTGAAATAAAAACATTACGGCAGGTTCTGTGACGCCCCTGATGCCAAGCAGTATCATACACATTGATGTTCCCTTGGATTCACCAGATGAGTCGAGAGTTGGGATCTGCTGAGCAGAAACCCAGCTTTTAATTTTTAACAAACATCTCGTGCCGTTTGATAACGTCCTGCGAAGTATGCATAACTTGTTTTTCTAATAAAAAAATGTTAACAAAATTATGACGAGCGGATACAAACACATTTCTTTATACATGTGCACTAGATTTCCTTTAAAAATAACTTGAATTATAATTAAAACTACATTTACAACACAGATGTGTCGTGCAAACATACCAAACATCCATAGATTTGTATTATGTCCACTCAATATTTAACTTTATATATATATATATATATATATATATATATATATAT
Organism: Lymnaea stagnalis; assembly: GCA_964033795.1. NCBI lineage: Eukaryota > Metazoa > Mollusca > Gastropoda > Lymnaeidae > Lymnaea > Lymnaea stagnalis. The sequence goes on from CAXITT010000294.1 coordinate 503,962, forward strand.
ATATATATATGTGTGTGTATATAGTAATATATATATATTANTATAATGAAATATTACATTCACTGTAACTTTATATATATATATATATATATATATATATATATATATAAATATTTATAAATCTATAATGAAATATTACATTCACTGTAAGGGACCGAGCTATTGCTCTTTGATGGTCCCAGCAGGTATGGAACAGGCCCGCCTCATCTGATGGGCAGTCCCGTAAATCATTCTTTCAACGTGGTTGGCTGAGAGCACCCCAGTCATAACAGTCGCCAATGTCGAGCACTCTGCAAGAAGCTGCTCTAATGTCTCAGGCGCAAGTCTCACACTTCAATATAAATCTATACTAATAATTCCATTCCATCGTAAATGAACATATCCCAGAGAACTAACTTACAAATCTTGAACAATTTAGGAATCATTCAAAGCCCTTTAACGCAGCTATTTATATACGTTTGTTCGCACCAAGTATCAACCAATCAGATTCACTGTCGTGGCTTGTATATGAGGGTTCACCTATAATAATGAATTATGAAACGTAATAAAATTTCTCTAGAATAATTTCAGTGGTTCTAATAACTTAATATATATATATGTAAATATCAATTAAAGAACAAAAGTAACTATAGCAGATCTAATATTTCTGTAATAAAATGTTTAATGCTGAACATAAAGTATATTAATTAGTAATAATTAATTTATAGGATATATAATGTATCTATCAAACAAAATTGGACATCTTATGTGTTTACATTAAAAGGAATCCATTGCATTGTTAAATGAAATAGAAAACATCGAGTTGAATATGTAATAACAATTTATGTCATCTAATATATTATGTAATACGTACACCATTAATATATTATTAAATTCTAATGCATGATATCTTGTGATTATGTAAAATATTTTATGTTTTTCTTGTGTTTGTTTAAGATACTAATTTATAATGTATTATGAGATATAAAAATAAGAATTCCACTTAATTATGATATGCAAAAAAGGAAATCAATAGGATTATATAAATAAAATAGTTAGCATCTATTGTATTAAGATATGGTAAGAAAAGATTTTTTTTTATAGATATTATCCAAATATAAAATAATATGAAATGTGTTTTTATTTCATTGTACGTATTCATTTTCAGATGAAGTATAAACACTCTGATAAAGAAGATATTTTTTTTTCAATGAGAATAATTTAAGCTGCAATCATTTTAAAGTATTTTGAGTGCACACCCCCTGCCTCCCACTCGCCAGTTATCCCGTGTCGTAAAAACTCCACATCCAAAATGATAATGTTCAATTAAAGGTGAGAACCGGATTTTATTACAGCCGGGGAAGTTCGCTGGGAAATTCTGACAGATTTGGGAATAAACACATTTATCTATCTTTCAGTTCTTAAATTGAGAGGAATAATTCGCCAAATTGTTGTTTCCATCTTTCGAAACTGTAATGAATTGAAAGGGTTCCATCCCTCTATTATGTCAGTACTTCAGATGTATGTGGCTTTAAATAATTTATAAAATACTGGTAATTTTTTGTTCTACACCGGCAAGTAACACAGAATTTCAATATACTGCAACGGTTGCATTTGAATTTTAGAATAGATTATAAGTTGTTTTTTTTTTTGTTAATTGATTTAGGTTTTTTGTTTTTTTTTCAAGTTATAACTAACCAAAATACCCGGCGTTTCTCGGGTTAGCTTTCGGAAAAACGTCCACCTAAAATGTGGTCCCACTTTGCTTAAAAGCAACACTTCCTTACAGAGTTCATTTAGAAATGCAGATTTATACAAAGAATTTAAAAAAAAATTAAATTTTAGTTATCTTTCCATCCGGGCCCAGATAAGTAGGATAATTATTTTGAAATAAAGATATTCACCAAAACCAAACTTTCTTCGTTTACCAATTAAAATAAAATACGTCTCCGAAAAGAACCCATTTCAAAAGAGCTAAATGCAGTTATTTATAAGATAGGGGCGCTATTAAATCCATTTTTTAAACTTGTTAAAATTAGATTTTTAAATTAATTCCATTAAATAAAAAAAAATTTGCCAAAGTTGTTGCCGCTTAAATGTATACTTTTGGGTTCCCTGCGCTGAAAGACTTAATTTTGTAAAAATATTTTACCGCAGTAAGTATTTTTGGTTATAAGAATAAACAAACTTTCTTTCAATGCCGTCTTATTTAAACTGGTTGAAAATACCTAACAAATAGTAATTTACTTTAAATAATTGTAGCCCCTTGTGGTGATCTGACCTAGTGAGGGGTACCTCTCGTATGATATCTCCTCTTGGCTCTCTGGCTAGGGATTCGTTATTTCAGCCAAATTACCACATGGACATAGCAACCTATCTATATACATATAGCATAGACTGAAACGAAGTCTTTGTTAAAGGAGAAATTACCTACAAGTATTTATTGAATAACAATGTTTACAAATTCCCTCGTAGTACACACTTNAAATTTGCCAAAGTTGTTGCCGCTTAAATGTATACTTTTGGGTTCCCTGCGCTGAAAGACTTAATTTTGTAAAAATATTTTACCGCAGTAAGTATTTTTGGTTATAAGAATAAACAAACTTTCTTTCAATGCCGTCTTATTTAAACTGGTTGAAAATACCTAACAAATAGTAATTTACTTTAAATAATTGTAGCCCCTTGTGGTGATCTGACCTAGTGAGGGGTACCTCTCGTATGATATCTCCTCTTGGCTCTCTGGCTAGGGATTCGTTATTTCAGCCAAATTACCACATGGACATAGCAACCTATCTATATACATATAGCATAGACTGAAACGAAGTCTTTGTTAAAGGAGAAATTACCTACAAGTATTTATTGAATAACAATGTTTACAAATTCCCTCGTAGTACACACTTGGTGATTAATATATATATATATCAAATGGAAGTCATCCAATTAGAAAGGTATATCAATGCAATGCAAGTGTCCCTAACATCAGGCCTGGATTAACCATTAGGCGAACAAGGCACGTGCCTAGGGCACCAAGCATTTGGGGGGCACCACATGTCCTCAAGAAAAATGTCTATAATGTCCCGTTAGTGTAGCTGCATGGCATAAGCAAATCGCAAATGGAATATTGAATCGCACATTATTTAACCTTGGTCCCACAACATAATTTGTATTCTTTACTAGCAGATCACTTGCATGAATCTAGGAATGAATTTGAAAGATTTGAAGAAGCTGCAAAAGAAATAACACCAGGTGTGGATTATAAGTCAACTTTGACCTGTTGTAATCGTAAACGAAAGATAGTGGTCATTGATGGTGATGCCCCTGAGGTATCTCAGAATACCAGAGACACATTTCGTGTATCTGCTTTCTACACCATTGTTGACAAACTTGAGACAGAGATGAGTGGACGAGGACAGGTATATAGATAGTGGTCATTGATGGTGATGCCCCTGAGGTATCTCAGAATACCAGAGACACATTTCGTGTATCTGCTTTCTACACCATTGTTGACAAACTTGAGACAGAGATGAGTGGACGAGGACAGGTATATCGCGGTTTGATTTTCTTGTTTGGGTCGATGTACCACAAACATCGCAGTGTTGCGAAGGGACTAATAGATGCTTATCCTGAAGATCTGAACAATAATTTATACACTGAACTACAACAGTTCCACTCATATATTCGCCACAAGTTTCGTGCATCAAAATCTGAGAACAACACGTTCAGTCATGTAGAACTCTACAAAGTAATAGTCAGAAGCAACATCGAGTGTGCTTTTCCAACTGTAGAAATCGCCTTGAGCACATTTTTAACATTAATGGTTACGAACTTCTCAACTGAGCGCTCTTTTTCTCAGTTAAAACGTACAAAAAAAAAATCCAAGTAGATCGACAATGAAACAAGAAATGCCTTAATTTGCTGATGATTTAGGTTCTGCTTATTATTCTATCAGACTTTACGCTTAAGTAATAAAAGATGTTTAATCCCATGAACAAGATCACACATTTAGAAAACGTCAATTGGTCCTTTTTCGGTCAATGAAATGTTGGTAAAAAAGAATTGAGGTTAATATATTCAACGACGTCATCAGTGGATTTTTTAAAAAAAAATTAAATAAAAATTATTCTTTTTCTAGGTAGTCGCAAATTATATGAATTTAGAAAATTTATTTTTGAAAAGCCTTTGAAACAAATGGAAAGTGATTATTATGGAAAGTTATTATTATCAAAAGTCGTGAGTGGAGGCGGGATCAGAATATCACTGCCAAAAATGAGGGCGCTGAAGGTTCCTGAGCCAAAGGGAAGGCAGAGTGGAGCCATCTATAGCTAGGGGCTTCTTTGTTTTTAAATGATTATTTCTAGATAAGGAATAAAGATGTTATCAATCCGACAAAAATTACATTTTTAGCTTAAAGTTTGCTGATTTGTTGACCCCTCTACGACTCCTTGTTATTTCTCCTTTTTTAAAGTCCTGCCACTTGCTGTACATAACGGGTATCGTGTAGATCATGGGGTTAACGGCCGCGTTTAGTGGCATGACAAAAACGACCAACCAGGCGTATTGGTCTGGACTGACATTGTATCCATTCAATGACATAAAACCTAAGACACAGATGGGAAACCAGCACAGGAAGTTGGAAAACACAACCAAAAATAGTTGCTTAGCAACGTTGATGTCCTGCACCCTCCTAGCAACACTCATGGCATTGGTTATTTGAAAACTTTGACGTGACAATATCAAACGGAAGATGCACATTTGACCACAAGCAATGCAAAGGAACAAAATAAAATTAAAGCAAATAAAGACACCAAAGGAATAATGCCAGCCAGGATGTGAACTAAATGTTAGTGGCAAGCCAAAACACATCCCGCTGGATGAGTAAATCTTCCATTCTGGATTTATGAGTGGAATCGAAGCGAGAATGAATCCAAGGATCCAGACAATGAGAACGGATACCAACAAACCCAATTTTGTAAATCTATGGTCACCAAATGGAAACCTGATGACAAGATATCTGTCCAGTGTGATAAACAACACGAAGAAAGTTGATGTTTCACTGGAGAGAGTGGACAGAAACCCAGCAGTCTGACACAGGGCACTGTGGCGCCATCCATTTTCACGAAGTACATACTCGTCTCTGTAACTGACGTCAGTAGAGGCGATAATCAGCAGATACACGCCCATGACAAAATCTGACACGCTCAAGTTTGTCAAAAATATTCCGTAACCTTTCTTAAAGACGCCCCTGTCATAAACTAATCGGTAGGTGATGACGACGATGTTTCCAGCCAATGAAACGCATGCCACCAACCACAGAAGTGAGCGTTTAAATGAATCACTGAGGAGATCTTCACATGAAGAGAATGCTTCTGGTGGTGCGTGACACACGTGTTTAGGTGTGCCGCCAGTTGAAATTTGAGGACAGCAGTATTTATAGCTGTCTACGTACAGACCTGACCTAACGTTTACTGATTGTAATACCTTCGTCATATCCTCTGCACTTAGAGATGTTTTCTCTAGACTTAAAAACTCTAATCTTTTTATTTCCTGAAGAGAACCAACTCGTACTATATTTGTGTTGGAAAGAATCAATATTCGAATAGAATCGCTATGTTCTAATAAAAACAAATTTAAAACGGAAATATTCGTAAAAGATAAGTCAAGTGTGTGCAGTTTTAATGAAAAAACACTATCACTACCAATTTCTGACAGTTGTTTATTATGTGAAAGATTCAAGAATTGTAAATTATTTAGATGATAAAGTGGTCCAAAATCAGTTAACACCTTGAGTTTGTTGAAGCTCAAATTTGCGGTGTATAGGTAAAAGTGTTCATATCCAGTAACAAATATTTTCTCAAGATCTACAAGGTTACAGTTGGAGGCATGTATCTCTAGTAAGTTTGGAAACATAAATATGTCCTCTAATTTGGAAAGGTCGATGCCAGACAGATTTAGGAATTTAGTTTCTATGTCAAAAATATTTAATAATTTGATTTCTTGGACTAATGTGTGGTTGCCAACTTCAACTGCGTGCCCATTGCACTTAAAGCCAGGTGGACATGTGATGTTACAATAAGATTCATCCTCACCGTATGGACACTGTGGTACACCGTCACATTTGTGTACTATGTGGATTAAAATATGTGACTTCCAACAAAAAAAAATGTATTTAATTTTATGATACAAATATGGTATCGTGACTTCATCTTCACCGTAAGGACAGTCCAAGACCCCATCACCGAAGTTATACACGGGAACACAGTAAGAGTCTGGACACTTGAGAAATCCCTCAGGACATTGAAATGTGCTACAGTCTCTCAGATGACATTTGTTGTGGCAGCCTGTGAGACTTCCGTCACTGCCTCTTAGATATAAACATTTTGGCGACCACTCTAAATTGCGTCTATGGTTTTTATAAAATCTTTGTATTTCAGAGTATCGTTGAAATGTGGCGTTTTTTTTACAGAAACTAATTTCATGCTTGAAATGAACCAATCCAGAGCAGTGGCTTTTACAATGATATGAGACATTTAAGTACACGATTCTATTGGTTCCTATAAAAAGATGACATTCATCACGATCATGTGATAACCAATGACCAGGGAGACACGTATGATCTAGACATTGTCTGCCCAAGCATCCATCACAACCTTGCTCATCGCTGTTGTCAGGACAATCTTGGATCTCATTGCAACGTGCCTTTGAAAGGATGGATATCATGGTGGGATACTTACCTACTCCATTTGGATTAACACATAAATATTTGCTTTGCTTTTCTATCGATGATAAAGTGTTACAATATTGCTCATCTCTTCCGTTGCTGCAGTCTTTTGATCCATCACAAACTAATCTGTAGGTTACAACATCATCATAGTTATCCTGACAGTGGAACATTCCCCAGCTTAACTTGCGATTTTCACCGACGTATGTTTCTAACTCCCACGAGGTTGCATTAAAGTTTATACTTTGACTAATTTGCGCCGCACGTTCTATTTTATTAATTATTTGAGTATAATTGTGAACCTTTTTCCCTTCCATTTCACACACAAGTATTCTTGAAATGGGCTCATCACAGTATACAATTTTCCATTTGATTTCATCTATTAAGTTAAATGCGTTGAAAGGATAGGAAATAGCCACACAACTATCTCTGCTATCCTGACTTTCAAAAGTTGCCTCTAAATTAAAAGGTCTTAAATTGGTCCACATGTAATGATGTTTTTGAAACGCAAATCTTTTAAGCAGACCTACGTTAACGACAGCAGTCATCGTTGTTTCAGTCACGCTGAGATCAGCTGTTCTGATGGTGCTATTGTTTTGTAAAAGTTCTATTAGAAAGGTCAGCTCATGCTCCGTCTCAAATGCCGGCAGAGAAGACTTGAACGACTCACAACGCCTGGACGCGTTTGACCAGGAGATCGGTGTGTCCCATATGTCAATCAAATAACAAGAAATCCTGTTTCCTGACCAGGTATACCGTGTCCAGCCCTCGGGGCAGTCTTTGCAGTGGTCAAGAGTAACTGGATTGTAATGGTTGAAGTCATTTTTGGAGTCGATGTATACCTTATCGTCGAACAAGTAAGCGTAGCTTTCAGTATACATTTTGGGGTATATTTTTGAAGAAATCTCCTGAACGGTAAACAACGAAAGCACATTGCTATTTAAGAATTCTATATTATATACTATTTGTTTTATTTTTTCAACGATCCGACGACAGTATGGAAGAAGTAGGACAACCTGTTGCTTATGTTCAATGTCGTTAGCTTTACCGTCTGAAAACAATTCTAATGAATAGTTTAAAGACATGGATAATTTCGTTTTATCAACTAAAGTTTCATCATAGTCGTCACAGCTTTTATTTGACTGGACGAGCTGGTCGATAACAGACGTGATCTCCCATGATGAATTGACCTTGGTCAGATTGAAAACGGTTTTATCTTGAACCGGATCCACCAGGCAGACGTCCAGAGTTTTTATGATGCCGTCCTTCACCTTGGTGATGAAGTAGGAGACGATGTTCTTCAGTCGAGTGATTGTCAAATTGGTGTCCAGACGTACATCAGCCAGCAGCAAAAGTCTGGTGTGGTTTGCGCCACAAGGAGCTTCTGTTGAGACGGCCAAACCAGGTACACCTGAATTAATAAAGAATGAACGAAAACATGTCTGTATGAATGCATCGTTTTAAAGAAATGGAATCAGCATAAGAAATTTAAATCGTTATTAAGAATATTCAAATGCTTATTTAAGTTAATGCAAAAAATCACTGGTGGCACGATCACTGGTGGCACGATCACTTGTGGCACGATCACTGGTGGCACGATCACTGGTGGCACGATCACTGGTGGCCCGATCACTGGTGGCACGATCACTGGTGTACGATCACTGGTGGCACGATCACTGGTGGCACGATCACTGGTGGCACGATCACTGGTGNGGGACGGTCACTGGTGGCACGAGCACTGGTGGCACGATTACTGGTGGCACAATCACTGGTGGCACGATCACTGGTGGCACGATCACTGGTGGCACGATCACTGGTGGCACGATCACTGGTGGCACGATCACTGGTGGCACGATCACTGGTGGCACGTGGATGGAATGAATCATCACACGATTTAAAATGTTTTGTAAAAATAGGGGGAAAGCCATTTTAAGTGTGGGTCTCTTTTATGAGTTAGGATGCGCATGATAGTGTCCACGAGAGCTGGTGTACGTCAAATTACAAATGATATGCATTTTATAACTATTCGAACTCATACGGCATTTTGGACTAGTTTATTTACTATTCAACATTTTGCTTTGATTTTTTATCATCAAAAGCAGTTTGCGAAATCGGGCCCCCCCCCCCCCCCTTTTTTTTATGCCAGTGTAACATGAACCCAGTTACATTTAATGACGTACAATGGCTATCTGAGCGTTACAAATATAACCGACGCGACCACATGGTAACAAGTACACCAACGGTTGCAGAAGGAAATCATTTCAATGAGGGACATTAGTTATACGACAAATAGTTCGTAAATGAAACTATATTCATTTACAGATTGAATGCTAGACAATTAAAATGTAATGAACATGTAAGCAATGGGAAGAAATCAACGTCTGAATGAAATAGTTGTAATCAATGTAATCACTCTAAAGCTTACGATTTGTGGGGGGTGGGGGGGTGGTGGTTGGTAAAACAATAAGGCTAACGAGATCTTCACTATGAGAACCTTCTGGATTTCAGCCTAGACACATTACTTCTCATATGTTTTGAGGACTTCGACGTAGATCAAAATTTAAGCTTTCGAACTTAGCGATCTTGTATTCGAAAAGTTGTTTGTTTCCCTTTCTTACATGTTTTTGCTGATTCTCACTATATCGCACGAGTCTGGGCTCTGCCTTCCTTCTTTCTCAAAATGTTCCTGTTCCCTCACTTAACTCAGAGTCTTACCGCTGTTTTGCAATTTCACCAAGTGTTTAAAGCCGTCTCACTATTAAACACAAAGTTCACTAATGGTTCGTTTTATTACAGAGTTGAACTTCTGAGAAAAAACAAAAATGCGTTTCTATGTTCGTTGCTATGTTCATTTTTTATTCCGTTTTTATGTTCGTTTCTGTGTTTGTTTTTATGTTCGTTTCTAGGTTTGCTTGTATGTTTGTTTGTATGTTTGCTTGTATGTTTGTTTGTATGTTTGCTTGTATGTTTGTTTGTATGTTTGCTTGTATGTTTGTTTGTATGTTTGTTGGTATGTTCGTTTCTATGTTTGTTTCTATGCTAGTTTCTATGTTTGTTTCTAAGTTTTTTTGTATGTTCCTTTTGTCTGTTCATTTCTATGTTTGTTTGTATGCTCGTTTCTATGTTTGTTTCTATGTTTGTTTTTGTGTTTGTTGCTATGTTTGTTTCCATGTTTGTTTCTATGTTTGTTTCTATGTTCTTTTCTATGTTTGTTTGTATGCTCGTTTCTATGTTCCTTTTGTCTGTTCGTTTATATGTACGTAGACGTTTCGCCTGTTTCCATCTTGTGGTGCCTTTTAGAGCCCAAAGCGCTTCATTTTGTGCATATCATCTTTTCCCTTTTTGATTCTTGACAGTAAATTGGAAATTGGGTTTTACTCGGGTCTATTTAGTTGTAAGGAAAAAAAAATATTTCCAGAAGACAAGATTATTTTTGTAAAAAAAATATCGCTTTTTTTTTGAAATGTTATTGTTGAATGCTTTACTTGCCAATAGGCAGGTCAAGTGATGACCCATTTGCAATAAATATTAATATATATCCATTAACTGTTTAGTGAGAGAGATTGATAAGAGGCAAAGAGGTAACACAGAGTAGAGATACATTATGAGGAAGGAGATAAACAAAAAGAGAGCTAGAGAGAAAGGACAAGAGAGAGAGTGTGTTACAGGAAGAGGTAGAGAGAGATTTACAGAGAGAGAGGTAGAGAGAGGTAGACGGAGAAAGAGGTAGAGAGAGAAAGACGGAGAGAGAGTGTATGCTAGGAAGTGAGAGAGGGAGTGTGTGTGTGACAGAAATAGACAGAGAGAGATAGAGAGATAGAGAGATAGAGAGTGAGGGAAAGATAGACAGAGAGATAGACAGAAAGACAAAGATGGAGAGAGAGGGAGAGAGAGAGAGAGAAAGATCGATGCATTTTTATTATTCTGAGACTACTTACGTATAGCAAACATGGCGATCCACAGTAAAAGAACACCACTATTCATTCTGCACGATCACGTGACTCTACAAAATGTTTAGTGAAAAAAAACAAAGTCATGAAATTGATCGGAACTAGTTGGTGTGTAGAGATTGTCTTTCGTTCATCCCCCAGCAGAGATGCAGACAACACTTTTAGGATACATGGTTGAACAGATTACAGTTTTATGGCAGAGAGAGTTTCAGATTGAATGGAAGGCCAATGGGAATGGCGCACTTCCTGCACAGGGTGGGCACATTCTGTTGATGGATGTAAATGTCGGTGCTTACTGATATAAGATTCATTTAGAAGGACAGTGTCTTTTATTCGTAATTATTCAAATGAAGATAAAATGTTAGTTTTATAAAGGTATACATGCTTATTGTTATTTTGTTCCAATTGAAAGTATACCAATATTTTGATAACTTGATATAAAATGAAAGTTAAAAAAAGGATATATCGCTACATACTGAAAAAAAAGGTATACTTGTATTTTATAATTAAAAAAAAAAATGTAAATATACCAACGTGTTTGTTTGATAATAAATATAAGTATACCATTATTTTAGTGTTTCGCATAAAAAGGAGGGAAAGAGATTCTTTGATTTGATGAAATTTAATTGGATCGATACTGATATGAAACTGCGTAATTTAAGGTTAAGAAATGTACGTTAAATTTGTATTTCTTGTTTTAATTGGAAGTTTGCCAAAATTTTAGGGTGTCGTCCATAAAGTACGTTAGCTGAGACATGGGTTGTGGAAGTTTGCCAAAATTTTTGGGGGTCATCTATGACATAAAATAGTTGAGACACGTGTGGTGGAATTTTGCCAAAATTTTAGGGTGTTCATCTATAAAATACGTTAGCTGAGACATCCGTGGTGGAAGTTTGCCAAAATTTTAGGGGGTCATCTATAAAATACGTTAGCTGAGAAATCCGTGGTGGAAGTTTGCCAAAATTTTTGGGGGTCATCTATGACATAAAATAGTTGAGACACGTGTGGTGGAATTTTGCCAAAATTTTAGGGGGTCATCTATAAAATACGTTAGCTGAGACATCCGTGGTGGAAGTTTGCCAAAATTTTAGGGGGTCATCTATAAAATACGTTAGCTGAGACATCCGTGGTGGAAGTTTGCCAAAATTTTAGGGGGTCATCTATAAAATACGTTAGCTGAGACATGGGTGGTGGGAGTTTGTTTAAATGTGGACTAATGCTTTTACATTCTTTGCCATATGCTGTCTTAGGACTTTTGCGGTTATTTCTCTTTGGCTGATCTATCGGGACATTGGTTGTCGAAAATATTGGCTCACTGGCGGGGTTTAGTTCTAACCCTAGCTACACAAAAGGCCTGAAACATAAAAAAAAAATTAGGGGGGGGGGTCATTACTTTTTTTATGTGATTTAGTGGGGCATGGGGTAAAAAGCTTGGGAATCACTGCCGTAAACGAGTAAAATTAGTAGTTCACCCCTTGCCGGCCTAATATCACCTTTTTCCGTCCGTGAAGGTGTTTGCTTGTTTGAATCCATCGAAATCAAAACGTCACACTGATAGCATCAGTTACTTCCGGTTGTCACTAGTTTAATGTTGTGACATCTGAAGGGGGCTTAAGGCTGTATCGAGGTTGAGGATGACCCACTTGGTGGTGTTTTAATGTAAGTGTGGCGGTGTATTAGTGTTACTAGATTAGATGGTGTGCTAGTGTAAGTTGCTTATACTGTGTGTTTTAAATAGTTTAAATGTGATGATATCACTGTATTGATGTGATGACATTGCTGTATTGATGTGATGACATCGCTGTATTGAGGAGATGACATTGCTGTATTGATGTGATGACATTGCTGTATTGATGTGATGACATTGTTGTATTGATGTAATGACATTGTTGTATTGATGTGATGACATCGCTGTATTGATGTGATGACATTGCTGTATTGATGTGATGACATCGCTGTATTAATGTGATGACATCGCTGTATTGATGTGATGACATTGCTGTATTGATGTAAGGACATTACTGTATTGATGTGATGACATCGCTGTATTGATGTGATGACATCGCTGTATTGATGTGATGACATCGCTGTATTGATGTGATGACATCGCTGTATTGATGTGATGACATTGCTGTATTTATGTCATGACATTGCTGTATTGATGTGATGACATCGCTGTATTGATGTGATGACATCGCTGTATTGATGTGATGACATTGCTGTATTGATGTGATGACATTGCTGTATTGATGTGATGACATTGCTTGATTGATTGATTGATGTGATGACATTGCTGTATTGATGTGATGACATTGCTGTATTGATGTGATGACATTGCTGTATTGATGTGATGACATTGCTGTATTGATGTGATGACATTCCTGTATTGATGTGATGACATTGCTGTATTGATGTGATGACATTGCTGTATTGATGTTATGACATCGCTTGATTGATGTGATGACATTGCTGTATTGATGTGATAACATTGCTGTATTTATGTGATGACATCACTGTATTGATGTGATGACATCGCTGTATTGATGTGAGGACATTGCTGTATTGATGTGATGACATTGCTGTATTGATGTGATGACATTGCTGTATTGATGTGATGACATTGCTGTATTGTCAGAAGCAAAACGAAGCGCCAACGCTGACAAAAAGCCTTGGAGAAGCAGTGAGAGTGGGGGAGGGGGAGGACAGTTTGAACATTTTTTCTGATTAGCGTAATAATTTTCATACAACTGTCAACGACAAAACATTATATTACTTTAATTATATAACCCTTTCTTACGAGATATTTTCAACAATTAAAACTTGCTCTCTCACTCTCTCCCCTCTCTTTCTCTCTATCTTTTTGTGGTTGTTCAAAAGAAGATGCACTGTTCGTTGTCCGAGACAAAAAAAAACTTTCGAAATAGCTGTTAGTAACCTGAATTTTTCGTGACCTGCGGCGTTCATAACCCGAGGTACAAATGCATTCAGAACGAAATAACTCTTTTGACTTACATTGTGTAAATGCGTATTATGTAAAGAAATGTAAAATATTAATTCACATACATTTGAGAATTTTGTAAGTCCCTTATAGCTGATGCACATCTACAGGTCACTCTGGTACAACTACTCCTCCCTCTGGTACAGCCACTGGTCACAGTTGACACTTCTTATGTGAAGTCTATGGAAGCTCTGGTGCGTCCACTGTTCACAGTTGACCCCTCTTATTCGAAGTCTATTATAGTTCTGGTACATCCACTGATCTCAGTTGACCCCTTTTATTTAAAAGTCTATTGAGAAAACTTGTCTACAATAGAACCTTTACTCTATAAGGACACGTGAGAATGATCCATATCTCTTCAGTACTACCGAGTAAGTTCAATCAAGAGAAGCTGTGGTTGGGACGATGACCCGCCAAACAAGGACACGTTGAACGGCGTTGACATTTATCGAAAATAAAGGCGAGATAATTATACCGTCAACACTTTACGGGGGTTAACTTAAATAATTGGAGACGCAGTTGTTACAATGGGATATTGCAGCTGCACTAGCCAGACTAGCCCGTGTCAGTTATTGTTGTTACAAGATGATATTACAACGCAGACTCATGATGACAATTATAGTAGTTACACTAGGATATTACAGCCTGAAGAGCAATGATAATCATAACATTGAACATGGCATTTACCTCATGTCTTTATTCACAGCTTGAGTCTTTGCCTCGCCCCTCCACGCCACGACTTATCGCAGTGGACTAACTTCTACTCTTTTCTTTTCCTTCTCCCTAATCTCCCTATTTAATCTATCAACTACTTATTTTCTGTCACAAATCTTTTGCTGCCCTCTCGGATACTACTTCAAAGCTAAGTGTTAAGATTATTATTTTTTTTTAAAATCTGTATTTTTCTGCTTTTTGTTCACTGACGAAGGCTTCCTGCCCATACATTCGTTTTTTTTTTTTTTTTTTTTTTGTTTATTTTTTTTTTTTTTTTTTCTTTTTTTTTTTTTTTTGGTTACGTTAACTTTTTTTCAGATTTGTCCTTACTTTTTTTTTTTTACTCATTTCCAATATGGGTAACCTGATTGCAGTCTCTCCCCTTAATACGATATTACAAGGTAGAAACCCCACTTTAAAAAAATATATATATAAAATTACATGATTTCCGACGCTTTCCAGGAGTGGACAGGGAGAGTGTTATGAAGTAAATGCATCATCAGGGCCGCTGGGAATGTCGAGAGCAGTTCTTCTGGTGTTGTAAGTGCAGCACCAACTACGAACCTGACGTCCTTGGGCTGAAATGCTGGTCCCGTGAAGCTGATCAATCGAGTGAAGTTTCACGGGGTCTGTCCTAGTCAGCGGAGATGTTAAACATGCCGTTTCGTGGCCCGATAGTTAAAGGGACTTCAGCGCTTGAGGGTGGGTGTGTGGTGGGGGGAGGTCATTTTGAACTTGTTCCTGGATGGTTCGTTGACGCCTTTTTCTAACGTTCCTACAAGTGTAAATGATTATATCAAGATGAAAAGAAACACTAATTAGAATTTATAGAAACATTAAAGTAACCTTTTCAAATTCAACTTTACAATTCAATATAAAAGTTTCTCAACAGAAAAATTTTTTTTTTAATTTCCATAATGCAAATACATGTACAGAAAACAATCACTATATATTTACTGACTTGTTGCAAGCTTCAAGTCTGTCATAGCATGAACCAAGGAAAGTAATTGCCTCGACCAGCTGCTGGTAAGTTCATTATGGACGGGATGAGCCAACCTGCTGCGAGCTTCGTGATAACTGCACTTATGGCCAACTGTGAGCTTCATGATAACTGAACATATGGCCAACTGTGAGATTCGTGATAACTGCACTTATGGCCAACTGTGAGCTTCATGATAACTGAACATATTGCCAACAGTGAGATTCGTGATAACTGCACTTATGGCCAACTGTGAGCTTCATGATAACTGAACATATGGCCAACAGTGAGATTCGTGATAACTGCACTTATGGCCAACAGTGAGATTCGTGATAACTGCACTTATGGCCAACTGCGAGCTTCATGATAACTGAACATATGGCCAACAGTGAGATTCGTGATAACTGCACTTATGGCCAACTGTGAGATTCGCGATAACTGCACTTATGGCCAACTGTGAAATTCGTGATAACTGCACTTATGGCCAACTGTGAGATTCGTGATAATTGCACTTATGGCCAACTGCGAGCTTCATGATAACTGAACATATGGCCAACAGTGAGATTCGTGATAACTGCACTTATGGCCAACTGTGAGATTCGCGATAACTGCACTTATGGCCAACTGTGAGATTCGCGATAACTGCACTTATGGCCAACTGTGAGATTCGTGATAACTACACTTATGGCCAACTGTGAGATTCGTGATAATTGCACTTATGGCTAACAGTGAGATTCGTGATAACTTCAATTATGGCCAACTGTGAGATTCGCGATAACTGCACTTATGGCTAACAGTGAGATTCGTGATAACTTCAATTATGGCCAACTGTGAGATTCGTGATAATTACACTTATGGCCAACTGTGAGATTCGTGATAACTTCAATTATGGCCAACTGTGAGATTCTTGATAACTGCACTTATGTCTACAACAGACTATCTAAACCACGGGTCTCAAACTCGCGGCCCGCTGGCCATTTGTGTCCCGCCAGACGATATTTTGCGGCCCGCTACATGAAAAAAAGGTGAGGGTCACGCGGCCCACGAGTTTTCCCCATTATCATATGTAAAATGTGACCCTCTGCGAGACGGTTTCAGTTTCAGACGAATGTCAGTGCCCAGTCCCAATCTGATTTTTTTTTGTGTGTGATTGTATAGATTTGGACGTTGGTTATAATGGTAGAAACCGTTTTAAAACCAGACTAAAAGTTTTTATTTTATACCATTTTATGAGAAAAACATGGCCAAGTGCGGTTTTGAGAAAAGTTTTAAAAGTTAGTTAGTGGATAATGAACAACCATCAATGTGTAAATGGTAGCAATCTGACACAGTATCAAAGAAACACTATTTAAATTCCCCCTACTGTTAACAAGTGAGGGAAATTCTGAGCATGTCAGCTTGGTTCCATTTCAAAATTAGTTTTGAGTTGGTGAAAAAGGCCTTTTCTACGAAAAAAAATGAAAATGTGTTCTCCTTACAATTGCTTCTTCCTTCGCATTAATAATTTAAATATATGTCCCGCTCCTGCTTACTTTTTGAACACGTTTCAGCCTTTGAAGCCTTCATGGAGAAGGGTGGGGGTGGTTGTTCCTGTGCTGTGCTAGTGATCCCAATCGTGGACTTGGCCTTTCTTGATGACATTAAACAGGAGCTGAATATATTTAACAAGAAGTAATAAGACCAGGGGCAGTTTATCGTTGTTTCCTATGACAATGTGAGGGCATTCTGGACAAAACTTGTGTTATAGTTCTCTTAGAAACCTCTGCCATTTCCCAACATAAAAAAAAACTCATGGATTCGGGCACACTATTCAGTACTGACTATACTGATGCCATTAAACACCTACAGGAAGAATTTGATGACATGTTTTTAGTCTTGAAAACACACAGAGCCACTTGTCAACTTTTTGCGGACCCTTTCTTTTGTAATGTGAAAAATGCGCCCCACCCCCCCCCCCTTTTTTTTTATGCGCTTCAAATGGAGTTGATTGATCTTCAGTGCAATTCTAAGTTCGGATACTGAATGCAAAAAACAGACAAGCATGGACAGTTTTTGAGAGCATTGCTCTCCACATTCACTGAGATTTCCTGGCTGCTCAATCGGATCATGTGCCTTTTTGGGGAGTACCTATATCTTTTTGAAAAGCTCTTTCCCCACTATGCAATCTAAAAGGTCAAGGTTCAGGGCCAAACTTACTGATGAGCATCTTCCAGCTATACTGGGGGTCTCAGTTGCTTCCTCACTCAAGCCAAATGTTGCTCAGCTGTGTCAGAAGAATTTTTTTTAAAATTATGAACTTAATAGGTTATGATGGAATTTTAGGATTTTCACCATTCAAAGTCGAGTGAAGGCAGCTTAAACTAAATGTATATTAAGCTATTCCTAAACAATTCAATGTATACAGTAATAATGTGATTAAGATATTTTGTAATAACATGTTTTGGTATAAAGGGATTTTGACCAAACTTTCTGGGAAAGACGTACAGAAAAGAGGTATGAGAATGTAAAATGAGCTTGTGATTTATTATTTGATTCTCTCGTTATAAAAGTATTCCATTAAGATACACACAAACAAATAAACAAACATAGTCACAATGAGCTTTTCACAGTAAATTTATTCTAGTAGGTTCTTAACATGTCATTGTAATTTTGAAAAAAAAAAAAAACATCGCTCGACATCATTTCTGCCTGAACTGTGTCATCTCCCAAGAATAGGGACATTGCACATGAAACATGGAGTTTTCAAAACGAGTCATTTTTTGGAAATGAAAGCAAACGTGCGAAAATACATTAAAAAGGTAACAAGCAAGAAAAGAACATCACAATGGAGATATTTTAAGATAAAATATTCCCAGCACACAGATTCCGTAAATGGTTAGGAATAGTAACGACGTAGACATACAAGAAGGGTGTGGTCTGGACAAGGTGAAGTTTTAGAACCAAGTCAACATTTGATTAAATATGTAAATATGTTTATAATAATTAAATTTAAACTGAAGTTTGCAATACAAAATTTGTGTACGGGAATTCAGTCACCAGCAAAATCCAGATAAGCGAAACACAACACCAACACTCCAGGTGAGTGGAACTCGTTCAACTGAGATCGTAATTCCACTAAGCGAAGGACAACTCTGAATTCTTAACCGGAGGCATAGCTTCGTAGGCGGAATGATTCTGTGACAATAAATACATTACGGCTACTTCTGTAACCCCCCTGATGCCAAGCAGTATCATACACTTGATGTTCTCTTGTGTTCACCAGATGAGTGGAGAGGGAAATCTGCTGAGTAGGAAACCAGCTTTTAATCTTTAACAAAAATCTCGTGCCGATTGATATCGTCCTGTGAAGTAAACATAACTTGTTTTTATGATAAAATTTTTTAGCAAAATTAAGACGGGGGGGGGGGGGGGATGGGGGGGGGGGGGGGGGATACAAACACATTTCTTTATACATGTGCACTAGATTTCCTTTTAAAAAACTTAAATTATATATAAATCTCTATTTACAACACAGGATGGGTCGTGCAAACGTACCAAACATTCACAGTTTTGTAACGTGACCTCCCAATCTGAACCTCTTTATATACATCAATACTAATAATTCTAATCCATCTCAAATGAACAACACCTAGAAAACTAACAAAAAAATCTTGAACAATTTATGAATCACTCAAAGCCCTTTACTGCCGTAATTTGTATAGACATTTATGCACACCAAGTATGAACCAATCAGATTCATTGTTGTAGCTTGTATCTGAGTCCCCGGTCAATTCAATTTGTTATAATTTTTAAATACTAATAAAATGACTCTACTACTATAATTGCAGTGGGTTTAATAACATAATCAATGTAAACAAACATTTCCATTAAAAATGTTATTATAATAAATCTAATATTTCTGCAATAAATGATTAATGCTGAACATAAAGTATATTAATTAGTAATAATTTATTTCAAGGACATATACTGTATCTATCATAATAATAATAATAAAGTTTATTCGAAAAACACCCAAAAGCTCGAAGCGCGGTACAAAGTCAACCATATTAAAAAGAGGCATAAAAACAATCTAAAATTTACCACATTTAAAAAACAGACGTAACAATATAAAACTACATACGAGCATACCAAGTCAAAGTCTTTCATCCCGTTTCAATCATAAGCAACACAAGCCAATATACATTAACCGAAAAAGATGGTAGATAGCATCACCCCAGAAGGTGTCTGCGAAATAGATGTGTTTTTAAATCGGTTTTAAAGGACTCCAGTGTCTGGCTGTTTCTGAGAGCGACTGGAAGTGCGTTCCCAATTTGACATTCAGTGTGTTTACATTAAAAGGAATCTAATGTATTGTTAATTAAAATAGAGAACATCGAGTTTAAGATGTAATAACAAAATAAACCATTTAATATATTTAAATAAATATGGGACATTTAATACATTTTAAAATACAAATGCACGATATCTAGAACTTAAGTAAAAATTATGTAATTTTTTTTCTTGTGTTGTTTAAAATGAGCATATGTATTATATTATGAAATATAAATATAGGAAATCGACTTAACTATAATATGCAAAAAAGAGGACATCTATTTGATTATCTAAATCAAATATTTTGCATCTAATGTAATAAGATATGTTGAGATAAGATTTTCAAAAGATATTATCCAAATATATGAAATGCATTTTTATTTCATTGTGCGTATTTATTCTCAGATGAAGTATAAACATTCTGATTAAGAAGCTTCATTTTTCAATGACAACAATTTCAGCTTAAATCATTTTAGATTATTTTGCGACACAACCCTTGCCACCCACTCACCAGGTATCCCTTGTCGTGGAAAACCCCCACTTCCATCACGAAACTGTTTAATTTTACAGGTGGGGACCGGATTTTATTACAGCCGGAGAAGTTCACTGGGAAATTCTGACAATTTTTGGGAATAAACATATTTATCTACCTTTCAAGTTTTACCTTTAGAGAATTAATTCGCCCAACTGCGTTTTCATCTCTCAAAACTGTGATGAATTGAGAAGGTTTCATCCCCCCTATTATGTCAGTTCTTCTAATGCATGCTGGTTTAAATAATTACTGAAGTACTAGTAGGTGTTTTGTTTTATTTTAATTTCCCATACTGGTAGGTTACACAGGATTTCAATATATTGAAACTGTTGTATTTAAATTTTAGATTAGATTAAACTTTTTTGTGTGTGTGTGTTTTTGATTTACTGTTGTTTTTTTTAAATTTATTTTTTAACTAGCCAAAATACCCGGCGTTTTTCGGGTTTGATTTCGACTGTACTCCGACTGGTAGATTCCTATAATCATTGCTTTTCGCAAGCTTGATCGTTTATCGATGCTTGCTTCCCCCGTGGTTTCTTTCACTCATGTGTCTAATGCTGCTACCCAACATGTGTTGTTTTTTCTGCCAGTTCAGCGGGTCTTTAGGAGTATGAACATTCTTTATCTTCTCTACTTGTCCTCACCGGCTCAGATGAACACGCTGAAAATGTTTATTAGATTGCAGCATTACTGTGTTATAATGTAAGATAATATAAAATATACACTGTAATGTGTGCTACATTAAGTTAATTGCTCATTGGGGAAATTTTAATTCCGATCATCAAGCCAATGTGCAAGCTGTCACCTATTTTATTTTGAAATAAACTCCTAATTGCTTTATTTGCATTAAAATACCACATATAAAGATATTGTTTAATTTCCTCATAAATTTTTTTAATCGTTTCAAATTATGTGTATAGCTGAACAAACATATCTGTGTTTATGTATTTGTAGATGTAGTTTATGGTTTTTACACATGACATCAATCAACAATGATGTGACAAATGTATTTCCTTGTGAGTAATTTATTATATGAAATACAGACTGAACTGTCAATAGCTTTTCTCCACTTTGAATCTGAATGCCATAAAGACGTCTATACATATTGAAACAAATCTTCATCATCTACAATAATTGTGTTTTGACTAAATTATTTAGAAAACGTCCTTGTGAATATAATATTTTTCATACATTTTGAAATGAAATTTTAACTCAATATAGCTCATGTAGCATCTGGTCCATTTATAATTTTCACCGCCATATGATTTGGTGAATCTTTGAAAGTCGGTGAAAGCGTAGTTGACACAATGCTCCAATGCAAAGTCTTTAAAATAAGATATAAATCCGCAAAAAACAAATTTTGTAGTGCAATACATTCAGGACACCATTAAAGCATGCTAATAAGTCTTCTAATTCATACTAGATCATTACTATAAAAAAAAAAATGTTGGATACCAATCTTGCGAACGGGATCACCAAAAGGATAAAAAAGAAAATAATTATTTGGGTTAAAATTATGACTTAATATACTCAATGATGTCACTGAAAGTAATTTATGACTTGAATAAAAAGGAAAGTCTCTTTCAAAAGGTGGTTCGATATCATGTGATCTTAATATCATTGCTACCACGTTAACAGTTGCATTTTGAAAAAGAAAATGAACATTAATTTATGTAAAGACGAAATGCTACATTCACAATGAATGCATATTTATTATTATTGTGACTACATCCAGCATGTGTAGGTGTTGAATGTTGGTGTCTTTGCCATCAGTCCAAAGAGATTTTCCTTCCTCCAAAACATGTTGTACAGCCTCCTTCGTGGCTTCAGCTGTTGTGTAACCAACATTTCTATTTGACTCTCTGTTTCTAACCACTTTATCTGGAAGTAGAAGAGGAAAAAAAAGGAACACAGCTGAATTATTGAGAAATCGGTTTATTAAAGAATAATTATATAATTTAAAATGTCTTATTTTAATCTTCACTGGTATTAAAATCTAGGCCAAATTCATACTTTTTCTGATTTAAGTTATATTCCACAAACTTGCGTTTAACATATGTATGTCAATATTTTAAAATATTATTAAAGAGCATAAATGGGGCACATTGAATCAATAGCTTAAATGATCCACTGTGCCCCGATTCACTGTGCCCCGTGATAAAAAAAATTAAACAAATTTAATTTTCTGCTACATGGCTGGCTGCATAGGACTGGTAAATTGTTTTAATACATTCTACTAGGTCACTAATGCTAATCAATTACATCGAATTTTTAAAATCTTAATAATAAAATCTGTGAAATAAAATTAGAGAAGGTCCTAAAATTTACTTTTGATGGTAAAAAACATACCTTACCTTGTAACATTTCAAATTGACGTTAGAACAAGCAGTGCTGTATAAATAAAGTTGGCGGATGTAAATACGCAAATAATGATGACATTAGCAACAGAAATCTCCCGGTGATTTGGTAGAAAATACCACTGATTCACTGTGCCCCTTGATCCACTGTGCCCCAACTCCCCCTACATTTTTTTTTATCGGCAACGTAACCAGGTGTTTGATATACATTTGCATAAACAAGAACATCTAGAATTAAATTAAGCAGAAAATTGGAAGCGGTGATATGGAAGACATTCAACTTTTTGTAAAACAGACTAACGTGCCCGTGGTTGCTGCCTGCATTTGTCCTTTTGTGCTTGTTCAAAAAGTAATTTTTTTTATCGATTTCGGTAAGTTACGTAGGGTCAATAAAAACATATCTAATAATAAAGTGTTTTTTTTAATTTGACACTTTTACCCTGTATATTTCTTTCCTCTCAATTACGGTGACATCACCTGATCCACGTTTTCTCAGCCAAACCATGGCAACAACAAATGACGTGAAAGCGGAAATGATGTGCACCGACGCATTATTCGCCTTTCACTCAGAAAGTATTTTCTTCCTCGTGATCTTACCCCAAAGATTTAACAATTGTTAAATGGATAGAGTGATTAGGATTATTGATTATTGAATAGACGACGGACGAATGAACGTATTACTTCTTTAATCGATCGTCAGATGCATATATCGTTTCAAATGAAAATCTTGAACTTTAACAATGGAAAAACCTTAAAAAGAATCACAACAAATCGACGGAAGTTTAGAAGAAATACACAATTCTTTTGCTGCCTTCTCGGATATTACTTTTCAGCTCAGAGCTAATTTTATTTAATGATTTTTTATTTTTTTAAAATTTCTATTTGTTTGTTAGATGACGTATGCTTCCCGCCGACACGTTCCTTGGTTTTTTTTTGTTTTTTTTTTTGAGTTCATTTTTATCAGGTTTTCCCATTCTTTTTGTTTTGTTTTGTATTGTTACTCTTCCCCTGTTTTGCTAAACTGATTGCAGTTAGTCCCTCTTAAAAACATTAAGTTTAAAAACGTATGGAATACTTCCAGGTAGATGATCAATGTGTGCACCCGATGAAGCAAATGATAAAGCAGACTTGCAGTAACGAATGTGTTCATGGACGTGTTTGTATTGAGCATTGTCAGTGTTGATCAATAATTAATGAAGATACAACTTCAATAATTTATCAGGAATTTTTTTTTTTTTTTTTTTTTTTTTTGTGTTGGGGGGGGGGGGGGGGCAATGAAATTTTTACCATTGTGACAGCAATTTTTGAATTTACTATTTCGTAATTATTTATCTTTAAAATTTAGAGATTTAAAAACTGTCATAATTTTTTCATTTTTTTTTTTTTTTTTTTTGTTGGGGGGGGGGGGGGGGGCAATGAAATTTTTACCATTGTGACAGCAATTTTTGAATTTACTATTTCGTAATTATTTATCTTTAAAATTTAGAGATTTAAAAACTGTCATAATTTTTTCATCTCACCACAGTAATGTTCATGGAGCTGCATCTTCTGGAGTTTCATGTGCTCTTTGCTTTGGTCTCGTTACCTATGAATGTGAAAACGAGTTTTTTTTAAAAATTGTTTATTCGAAATCCAATTTATTATGTAATGAAATTTAGTTTTACTTACTTCTTACTTATGCCTTTCTTATCCGTCTGGGGCATAGGCCGTCTACAAGAATTTTCCAATCATCACGGTCCTGTGCTTTCCTTTCCAATTACTTCCAGGTATATCCCATATTTCGCGTGTCTGCCTCCAGCTCGCGTCTCCATGATTTCTTAGTCCTTCATCTCGTTCTTTTTCCTCGTGGATTCCATGTCTGGCATTGTTTTGCGGTGCTATCTGGGGTTTTTCGGAGCGTATGCCCTATCCACCACCATCTTTTCTTTATGATCTCTTCATCAATGGGCACCTGGTGTATCTTTTCTAGTAGATCTTTGTTGGTGATAGAAATTGCTACAGAAACGTCAACAAGAAAAAACCAACAAATTTCAGCGCTGAGAAGATTGGCCAAATGCTATCACCAATAAAGAGATTTAGTGTAGTAAATGTATTTAGAGTAAAAGTTTTGACAAAATTAAATATTATGTAAAAACGATGGAACACAAAATGAAAGAATGTATCATTTAATTAAAATGTTACACGTTTTGTTTTTATTTAATAAAAATGCAAGCCATCCCATTAAAGGAATATATTATGAAATACTGTAAGACATTTAATTTATAATGTAATAAAACAATTTAAAATAATTCATGCTTTTTTTTTAAATTTATGCTTTTATCTTTTAAATGTAACACATCTAACTATTATCTAATAAAGGTGTAAGACATCTAATAATTATGTTACACAAAGGTGAAAAATCGTATACATTATGTATTAAGTATTAAAATGTAAGACACCAAATGTAATATATAATACACTGTATGACAGCCAAACTATTATCTAATACAAGTGCAAAGCATCAAATATAGTATTGTAAAAATGTGTAAGACCTCACACGTTATGGTATCAACATGTAAACCGTATAATGAAATGTGTCATTAAAGTAAAACGTGTAATTTATTATGTAGTGAAATGTAAATCATTTCCTATGCTGTGTTAATATAAGTTAGAGCAAAAAGACGGATGTAAGCTACGTATGAAAAATAAGCCTTAAACTTTGTGATTTAAAGATCCTCCCACTACTCCATGCAAATGAATCCGACATCTGAGTTAATGCACGTATTTAATTGATTTTAAAAAAAAATTGTTTGACTAAAAACATTTAAGATAATTGTGAACATAGAAACGTAGCGGTGGGGGAAGTAACATGGAATAGTACGACGTGATTAATACAATTTTAACCTCAAATTTGACGGAGTCCCCAAGTGTTGGTATCATGGCAGATCGTATATAAATACAAGAGAAGGGATTCCAATCCTACATTGCGTAACCTGAACAGGATGCTGCAGGCAGAGCAATGTATCCCAAGACAGTAGTTACCATTAGAAGATTTCATATTGGATCAAGGCGCCACCCAGAGCAGGTTGTCATCAGAGCAGTGAAACTTTGATTATTTCAATGATTGAGTAGCTCGTGGGGGATAATATGTATTTACAGCACTTGGTAACAACTACTTAAGTGACGCCTATGTGCATAAAATTGAAGAATGTTGTTCAATATAAAGAAAATTAGGCAGATATCGCGAAGCATATATGTAAAAATACATTGTGTGGACCATACATATTCTATAAACATTCGAATGAATCAAACAAATTAATTCTCAATTGTTATTTATTTTTTAAGCTCCAAAATCTCTGTTATCATACGTGCATATCTAAATATAGAAACGAATATTACAAAAAAAGGGAAGTCATAGAACATATAGAGCATCTTTCTGTAATGGAATTGTTTACATATATGAATAAATAAATTGTGTCTATATTCTACGAATACTAATAGAGTATGGGCTTCTTTATTATGAATAAGTCATAATAAAGATGCCCATAGTCTGGTAGTACTAAAAGGCTGACGATCTCAATTTATCATTGAATTCCATTCTTTAACTTTAAATTATCAGGGCAGTCAGGACCCATCATCTAAGTAATCCTAAGCTACCAGGCTTCTGGTGGTGAAATATAAATGAAGCCAAGTTTTTTTTAGTTTTATCAATGGCATTTATCTTTCGACTTTGTGAGTAACTTAACCATACCTTGCTTTCAAATATTTAATCCAGCACTTTGCTGGAATCGCTGCAATTTTGATAAATCAGCTGTAATTTCACGTGAATGAAAAAGTTGTCTTCGATTGGTTAACGCATCATACAATTGCTTGAACGTGAAAAAAAAAATAATAATAAGTGGTCTTATATAGCTGGGCTCCCCGTGCTGTACATAAAAATATTATCAAAAGAGATATAATCATGACATTAAAATAAAATACATTTTTGTAATAAAGAACAGCAAAAAAAAATGTATATTCACCCACCCCACCACATAACTTTTACAAAGCAAACCATGGACGGCAGCCAGCAAGATCGTTTATCGGTCAGAGGAGGGGAATCAGTCAGGGTAGTATAATTTCAAAAGATATGTTTTGAGTGCAGTTTTGAAGGCCTGGGTGGTTGGTATATTGCGTATGTGTAGTGGCAAAGAATTCCATTGTTTGGGGGCGCAGAAAGAGAAAGATCGTTCACCATATGTTTTAGTGTGTGTCTTGGGAAATATCTCTGTTATGTCCATAAATATTCGCACAAAATAGTGCCTTCATACACGAATTGCATCAAATTTTTGAAGGGAACTTTGACCGTGTGAACAGACGATAAGGAAGTTTTGAAATGTGATTATCATTTTTGATATTTCAAACATTTTACTCTTGTAAAAATCTTTGGGTTTTCCTGTAAAATGATAACACCACAAAAGTTCCTCCCATTTTTTTGTTGGGGTCAGAGTCGACCACAGGTATACTTCCATGACATTATTCTCTGGGTAAGACTTAGATTGTTAAATGAGCCAACCTTAGATATATTAGCTTCTTTAAACATATCTTCTCCCCACTTAACCAGTCTATGTATGAAGTCACTAAGAAAAAAAATTAAAATGTTGTCTCGAGAGTTTCTGGTTTGTTGACTCGACTGTGAATCCAGGTACTTTCCCCTGTCTTAAAGTCCTGCCACTTGCTGTACATAGCGGGTATCGTGTAGATCATGGGGTTAACGGCCGCGTTTAGTGGCATGACAAAAACGACCAACCAGGCGTAAGTGTCTGGACTGACACTGTATCCCGTCAACGACAGAAAACCTAAGACACAGATGGGAAACCAGCACAGGAAGTTGGACAACACTACCAAAAATAGTTGCTTAGCAACTTTGATGTCCTGCATTCTCCTAGCAACACTTTGGGCATTGGGCATTTGGAAACTGTGACCTGGCAATACCAAACGGAAGATTAACAACTGTCCACAAGCGATGCACAGGAACAAAATAAAATTAAAGCAAATAAAGACACCAAATGAATAGTGCCAGCCAGGGTTACGGCCAATGGCTAGAGGCAAGCCCAAACACATCCCATTCGATGAGTAAATTATCCACTCTGGATATATGAGCGGAATCGAAGCGAGAATGAATCCAAGCAACCAGGAGAAAAGAACCGATAAAACCAAACCCAATTTTGTAAATCTATGGTCACCGAAAGGAAACCTGATGACGAGACACCTGTCCAGTGTGATGAGAAACACAAAGAAAGTTGAGGTTTCACTGGAGAGAGTGGACAGAAACCCAGCAGTCTGACACAAGGCACTGTGGCGCCAATCATTTTCATGAAGTACATACTCGTCTCTGTAACGGACGTCAGTAGAGGCGATAATCAGAAGATACACGCCCATGACAAAATCTGATACGCTCAAGTTTGTCACAAATATTCCGTAACCTTTCTTGAAGACGCCCCTGTCATAAAATAAACGGTAGGTGACGACCACGATGTTTCCAACCAATGAAACGCCTGCCACCAACCACAGAAGTGAACGTTTCAATAAATCACTCAGGAGATCTTCACATGAAGAGAAGGCTTCTGATGGTGCGTGACACGCGTGTTTAGGTGTTCCGCCAGTTGAAATTTGAGGACAGCAATATGTGTAGTTATTCACATAGAGAGCTGAAGTGACGGATATATACTGTAATATCTCTTTCATATTCTCTGCACTTATTGATGTTTTCTGTAGATTAAAATATTCCAAGCTTAAGGGTTTTATTTCCTGAAAAGAACCAATATTTACAATATTTGAGTGGTAAAGATTTAAATATTGTATTGTATTGTACGTTTTAAATATATACAAGTCAAAATAGGAAATGCCAGTAAAAGATAAATCAAGAGTGTGCAATTTTTGTGACATTACACTGTAATACCCGATTTCAGACAGTTGCTTATTGTGTGATAGATTTAAGAATTGTAAATTTTGTAGACGAAAAAGTGGTCCAAAATCAGTCAACACCTTGAGGTTGTTATAGCTTAAATTTGCGGTGTACAGATAATTGTTGCCATATACATTGTCAAATATTTCCCCAAGATCTACAAGGTTACAGGTGGAGGCATGGATCTCTAGTAAGTTTGGAAAAATAAATATGTCCTTTAATTTTGAAAGGTCGACGCCTGAGAGATTTAAAAATTTAGTTTTTATGTCAAAAACATTTAAAGATTTTAATTCTTTGACAAATGTGTGGTTGCCAACTTCAACAGCCTGCCCATCACACTTAAAGCCAGTTGGACATGTCACGTCACAATGAGTTTCGTCCTCGCCGTAAGGACATTGTGGAACACCGTCACATTTGTGTACTATGTGGATGAAAATATCTGAATTCCAACAAGGAACAATGTAGTTCCGTCCATCAAACAAATTGAATCTCGGTTTTTCATCTTCACCGTAAGGACAGTCCAAGATTCCATCACCGAAGTTATACAAGGGAACACAGTATGCCTCTGGACACTTAAGAAATCCTTCAGGACATTGAAATGTGGTACAGTCTCTCAGATGGTGTTTGTTGTGGCAACCAATGGGACTTCCGTCAGTGCCTCTGAGATATAAACAATTTTGCGACCACTCTAAATTGCGTCTATGGTTTTTATAAAATCTTTGTATTTCAGAGTATTGTTGAAATGTGGCGTTTTCATTACAGAAACTAATTTCATGCTTGAACTGAACCAATCCAGAGCACTGACCTTTACAAGGATATGACACATTTAAATATACGATTCTGTTGCTTCCTATAAATAGATGACAATAATCACGATCACGTGATAACCAGTGACTAGGAAGGCACGTACGATCGTGACATTGTCTGCCCAGACATCCATCACAGCCTTGCTCATCGCTGTTGTCAGGACAATCTTGGATCACATTGCAACGTGCCTCTAAAGGGATGGAGGCTCTGGTGGGATAGTCACCTACTCCATTCGGATTTATACATAAATATTTGCTATGCATTTCTTTTGATGACAAAGTTTTACAATATTGCTCATCTCTGCCGTTGTTGCAGTCTAATGACCCATCACAAACTAATCTGTAGGATACATTTTTGTCATAGTAATCCTGACAGTGAAACATTCCCCAGCTTTCTATGAGATTTTCACCGACGTATGTTTCTAACTCCCACGACGTTACATTAAAGTTTATACTTTGACTAATTTGCGCCGCACGTTCTATTTTATCAATTATTTGAGTATAGTTGTGAATCTTTTTCCCTTCCATTTCACAAACAAGTATTCTTGAAATGGGCTCATCACAGTATACAATTTTCCATTTGATTACATCTATTAAGTTAAATGCGTTGAAAGGAAAGGACAGAGCCACACAGCGATCTCTACTATCATGACTTTCAAAACTGACCTCTAAATTAAAAGGTCTTAAATTGGTCCACATGTAATGATGTTGCCGAAGTCCAAATCTTTTGAGCAGGCCGACGTTAACGACTGCAGTCATTGTTGTTTCAGTCACGTTGAGATCAGCTGTTCTGATGGTGTTATTGGTTTGTAAAAGATCTATTAGAAACTTCAGCTCGTGCTCCGTCTCAATCACTGGCAGAGAAGACTTGAAAGATTCACAAAGACAGGACGCGTTTGACCAGGAGATCGGTGTGTCCCATATGTCAAGCAAATAACAAGAAATCCTGTTTCCTGACCAGGTATAGCGTGTCCAGCCCACGGGGCAGTCTTGGCAGTGGTCAAGAGTAACTGGATTGTAATGGTTGAAGTCATCTTTTGAGTCGATGTATACTATTTTGTCGTACATGTAATCGTTTTTAGTATCAATTTTGGGGTCTATTTTTTGAGACAGCTCCAACACTATAAACCATGATAGCACATTGCTATTCAATGATATTATACGATTTACATACCATATTATTGCATTAGATCTCTTATGGCATCTTGACAGAAGTACGATAACATGTTGCTTATGGTTAATGTCGTCAGCTGTTCCGTTTGAAAACAATTCTATTGAATACTCCAAGGCCATGAATAAGTTCGTTAGATCATCATTGTCGTCACAGCTTTTATTTGACTGGACGAGCTGGTCGATGGCAAACGTGATCTCCCATGGTGAATTCACTTCGGTCAAATTAAACACGGTTTTATTTTGAAACGGATCCACCAGGCCCACGTTCAGTGTTTTTATGATGCCGTCCTTCACCTTGTTGATGAAGTATGAGACGATGTTCTTCAGTCGAGTGATTGTCACATTTGTGACGTGGCGTACATCAGCCAGCAGTAAAAGTCTGGTGTGGTGTGCGCCACATGTGGCTCCTGTTGAGACGGCGTATCCGTGTGCAACTGAAGTAATCAAGAATGAGAGAAAACATCTGTTAACATGAATGCCAAATTTTAAAGACATGGAATCAGAGTAATAGATTTAAATTGTTTTTGAGACCCTTCAAATGCTTATTTAAGTCTATGCTGCAACTGCTGGTGGCACGTGGATGGAATGATGCATCACACGATTTAATATTTAATTTAGGGACTATTTTGTCAAAATAGTATAAAAAAGCTTAAAAACAGCCATTTTAAGTGTGTGATTTGGTTTTCTTTGAGTTATGTTGCGCATGAAATTGTCCAAGAGAGCTGCTCTAAATTGAACCAAAAATGGTATGCTATTACAACTGTTCTAACTCATACGTCATTTTTCACTAATTTATTTTCTATTCTACATTTTGGTGTAATTTTATGTAACAAAATGCGGTTTGCGAAATTGGATTTCCCCTTTCTTTTTGAGGCCAGTGTATCATGAACCAAGTTACATTTGATGACGTACAATGATCACCTAAGAGTTACAAATATAACCGACACAACCGCATGGTAACGAGTACACAAACGGTTACAGAAGGAAATCTTTTGGATGAGAAAAATTAGTTATATAAAAAAAAGTTTTTAAATGAACCAATATTCATTTACAGAACGAATATGAGAATTTAAAAAAAAATGTAATTAACGTGTAAGCAATATGAAGAAATCAACGTCTGAATGAAATAGATGTAACCAATGTAATCACTCTAAAGCTTACATTGGGTGTAAAATATTTAGGCCACAGATATCTTGACTATGAGAAAAGTGTGGACATCAGCCCAGACACATTACTGCTAGCTATTTTTTAAGGAGTTCCCACGTAGGTCAAAATTAAAGCATTATAACTTTTCTTTCTTGTATTAGCATGTAATTGTTTTTCTTAACATATTGTTGGCCACTCTCCCTATAAAAGAGTTTGGGCTATGTCTTTCACCTTCCTCAAAATTTAAAAGCAGTTTCCTTTCTAGACTCAGGATTTTACTACTGTTTCATTACATAACTTAAGAGATTTGCTGCTGTTTAATTTCTTAACTCATTGTTTTAGTACCGCGTCCTTACTTAACTAAAGAGATGTACTGCTGTTTGCTAACTTAACTCAGTGTTTTAGTACTGCGTCCTTACTTAACTAAACAGATGTACTGCTGTTTCCTAACTTAACTCAGTGTGTTAGTACTGCGTCCTTACTTAACTGAAGAGATGTACTGCTGTTTCCTAACTTAACTCAGTGTTTTACTACTGTTTCCTTTAATAACTCAACAGATTTACAGCTGCTTCCTAACTTAACTTAGAATTTACTGCTGGCTCACAATCTCCATAAGTGTTTAAAGCTGTTTTACTATTAAACACAAAGTTTACCAATGTTGTTTTTTTTATAACAGACTTCGACATCTGAGAATAAACTGCGCTGCTATTTTCGTTTCTAAGTTAGATTCTATGTTTGTTTCTATGTTTGTAAACGTTTCGCCCTTTTCCATCTGTTGTGACTTTAAATGACCAAAGCACTCAATTTTTTTTCGCCGCATCGTTCATTTTTTTATTCTTGATAGTATATGGGAAAAATTGTTTTTCTGATGTCCATTTAGTAATTAGAAATAATATATTTCCAGAAAGATAACACTATTGTCGTAAAAGTTTTACTTAGCTCTTGTTTTTTGAGATTTTAATGTTGAATACTTCTCTTGCCTATAGAAAGGTCAAGTGATGACCCATTTGTAATAATATATTTAGATTAAATCTTTATTGGGAGATAGATTAGATTGATAGAGACAGAGATTGTGTAAGATAACAAAGAGTAGAGGGAGAAATTATAAGGAAGAAGATAAACAAAAGAGAGCGAAAAGACAAGAGAGAAAGTGTGTGTGCGTGTGAGAAGGAGATAGACAGAGAGAGTGTGATTGGAAGTGAGAGAGAGTGTGTGAGAGTGACAGAGATAGACAGGGAGAGAGAGAGAGAGAGAGAGAGAGAGAGAGAGCGGGAGTGACGGAGATATAGACAGAGAAAAAGAGAGAGAGACAAAGAGTGAGAGAGAGGGGGAGTGAGGAAGAGATAGACAGAGAGAGAGAGAGAGACAGAGAGCAAAAGAGGGTGAGAGAGGGACATCGATGTATTTTTATAATTCTGATACTATTTACGTAGAGCAGACAAGGCGAATCACAATGTTCATTCTGCACGATCATGTGACTCTACAATATGTTTAGTGAACAAACAGGCACCATAGTTACCAAAACCTTGCTGTGTATAAATTTTATTTCGTTCATCACGAGCAGAGATCCTGACAACGCTGTTACGATAAATGTTTGAACAGATGACATTTTATGGTAGAGAGAGTTTCTGATATGAAGGAAGGGGCTCTGGGAATGGCGTACTTCCTGCACAGGTTGAGCAAATTATGTTAATGGGTGGTGATGTCAGGGCTTAGTGATTATAATTCATTAAAAAGGAAAGTGCTGTATTCGTCAGCATTCAAATGAAAAATACAATGTTGGTATTATAAAGGTATACCTTCGTTTTATTATTTTGCTCCAATGAAAGTGTACCAATATTTTGAAAATTTAATATGAAATGAAAGCTAAAATAAGGTATATATCGATGCATGATATATTATGTTTAAAATAT
The DNA here is from genome assembly GCA_964033795.1 of Lymnaea stagnalis. Taxonomy (NCBI): domain Eukaryota; kingdom Metazoa; phylum Mollusca; class Gastropoda; family Lymnaeidae; genus Lymnaea; species Lymnaea stagnalis. The sequence goes on from CAXITT010000294.1 coordinate 537,464, forward strand.
AAATATATCAATGTTTTTGCTTCGTAATAAATAAAAGTATACAATTATTTAAGTGTTTCGTATAAACTGGAAGGAAAGAAACTCTTAGATTTAATTAAATTAAATGGATATACATTGATATTATAATAGTGGATTTAAGGTATAAAAAATGTATATTAAATGTTTATTACTTGTTTTAAATTGAAGTTTGCGAAAGTTTTAGAGGGTCATCTATTGAAGACGTTAGCTGAGACATGGTTGGTAGAAGTTTGCCAAAGTTTTAGTGGATCATCTATAAAAGACGTTAGCTGAGACATAGGTGGTGGAAGTTTGCCAAAGTTTTAGGGTGTCATCTATAAAATACGTTAGCTGAGACATGGGTGGGGGAAGGTTCGTTTAAATGTAGACTAACGCTTTTACTTTCTTTGTAATATGCTGCCTTACGCCCACTGTGGTTATTCCTCTTTGGCTGATTTCTTTGCGGATATTTTATAAAGACATATTATCATAAACCATCAACAATTGAGTAAATTTTATAAGTAGGATTAACATTTATATTTGGTATTTTTCAACGAATTAAGAAATTTCGAGTTTGTTCTCTAATTTACTTTAATCGAATTATTTTTAAAGAGCTATCCATAGTTTACGAAGTAAAAAAGTCACATTTTAGACCCTAACACTAAGTGCGTCCTTCATTTTTTGCTTCTTCTCAATCAGCCCCCCTTCCAATAACATATCCATTTATAAATAATTCTGAATTACGATATCATTAAATGTATCCAAGAGAAAGTATTTATTCGTTTCTTAACTTTTAAAATACCCCGATCAAATTTTCGATCATACAATTGATGCGATTTTTGAATGAAGCCTTGTCACAACTTTCAAATTACTATTTCATCACAATATCATTTTTCTCCAAAAAACACCACCCCCCCCCCACACCCAAAAAAAAAAAAAACCAACAACAAAAAAATAAAAACATGCACAAAATAGTGCGTTAATACACAAGTTTGAAGAAAATTTGAAGTGAATTCGATCACATGATCTGAGCAAAAGAGAATTTCTGACGCGATTGCAGACGATGATTGCGTTTTGATAGCATCTGTCTCATTTTTCACACACGCTCGTGTATCGAGAAGAGAGACTATTTCCAAACGTCTCATTCAAGTGGACCAATAAAGACGAACAGAGGGAATCGATGAGGGGTTAACAAATCTATGACCTCTCAGGGTCGTGTGTCAACACTTTGGCCATAGAGGTCTTGAGAAAAACGTGGTTATCAACCTAGACTAATTTTCTCCAATTGTTTTAACGACTTGCAAATGGATACCAAAACTGAAGGACTCAATGTAAGAAAACTTTTTTTTATTTTTTTATTTTTGGTGGATCTCCCAATAACCTAAGAGAGGGGGCAGGCGTCCTTCTTCTTTCTCAGAGCTCACTGATTTTTCAAATGGAGTTTTAATAATGTTTCGTTATTTAACTCAGTGTTATCCTATTGTTTCATTGTTTAACTCGAATTATGTGGCTAAACATGTTTGTATGTTCGTATTATGTCTGTTTCCTTTCCACCCGTTGAGATTTTAAGAGTACACAATTATCAAAGTTTTTACTTTACAGTCGAGTCTCTCTACTACTTCTTCATAGTATATTGAAAAAAATGTTTTTTTTTACTGAATCCTACCTAGTATTATATAGAGCTTGTTTACATAATTTTTCTCTTTCGTGAACTCTAATTGACATTGACCCCGCATGAGACGCTGTGTTCACAGATGGGTGTGGCTTAGTCTTTTGATCTGTCGCGTTGATGCCGACAGCCACTAAAAATAAATAATATGTTCTAAATAGTATTTTGTAGAATGATTGTGATTGTTCTAGAAATGCTGGGTAGCTTCTCGAAGGCAGGGCTTAGGCGTCGGTAGACCCACCTATATAAGGGATTGACAGGCTCGGAAGGAAGGAGATTCAGATAGAAATTATTAACTTTACGAGACGTGTATAATTCTTTGTGAATTTGTGTGCTCATACTCATATGTGTTTATTTGGCATTTAATCATTATGCATTGGCACATTATACGAACTGTGTTACCTTTGTTAGGCACTGTTTACAACGAGCCAATTAAAATTAAAAAAGGAGATTAATTTCTCCCAATACAAGTCAGTGCGTAACACTAGCAATTGGAAAAAATATCTTTACAGAAGGCAACGCACAATTTGTACACATTATTTGCGCTTGTTTTTTTGTTTTTTGTTGTTGTTTTTTTTAAAACTTATTGGTGAACGATTTCCTCACCAATAGACAGACCAAGGAATCACAGCGTTATAATCTATATATATGGTGAGAGAGAGAGAGAGAGAGAGAGAGAGAGAGAGAGAGAGATTGATAGAGAGAGGGAGAGAGAAAGAGAGACCAAGACTGTTTTAGGTAACATAGAGTAGAAGAATGAAACGATAAACAATAGAGAGGTAGAGCGCAAGATCACACGAGATGTAGAGAGAAAAGAGTGAGTGAGAGAGAGGGAGAGAGAAAAAGAAATGCATTTTTGTTATTCTGATACTACTTACGTAGAGCAGACAAGGCGATCCACGGTAAAAGAACCACAATGTTCATTCTGAACGATCACGTGACTTTACAAGATGATCAGTAAACAAACGGGCATCAAATTGACCGAAACTTTGTGCGTATCAATTGTCTTTCGTTCATCACCAGCGGAGATCCTTACAACACTGTTATGATAACTGGTTGAACAGATTACATTTTCTGGCTGAGAGAGAGTCTCTGATATAAAGAGTAGGTGCAATACATTAATGAATATCTTCATGTTTGACATTTGTAAAAAATCTGGGTGTGCCTGGAAATGGTTTATTCGCTGAACATAACACGCCCAAATTGATGCATGGAGATATCAGAGTGTAGCGATATATTATGCAATAAGAAAATATCATCCAGCACTGAAAAGAAAACATACATTTCGGTATTATGAATGTGTACCTTCATATACCTTGTTCTATAACTTTAAAACTAATATGGACCTTCATATACATTCATCTATAGCTTTAAAACTAAGTTGTATCTTCATATACCTTGTTATATAGTTTGAAAACTAATTTGTATCTTCATATACCTTGTTATATAGCTTTAAAACTAAGTTGTATCTTCATATACCTTGTTATATAGTTTGAAAACTAATTTGTATCTTCATATACCTTGTTATATAGCTTTAAAACTAAGTTGTATCTTCATATACCTTGTTATATAGTTTGAAAACTAATTTGTATCTTCATATACCTTGTTATATGGCTTTAAAACTAAGTTGTATCTTCATATACCTTGTTATATAGTTTGAAAACTAATTTGTATCTTCATATACCTTGTTATATAGCTTTAAAACTAATTTGTATCTTCATATACCTTGCTATATAGTTTGAAAACTAATGAAATAATGTGTAGCCTTTTTCCAAAACAAAATTAACGGGGTAAAGGTTAGAGCAGTCGTGTATTATATTTCAGATACATATTTGTTACTGTACTCGGGCGGTAAAGGTTAGGGTATTTCTATATGGGGGGGGGGGTAAAATGTTAGGGTAGTGCTATATTATGTTGGCAGATAAATATGTCTTTTTGTATTGTGGGGAGGGGCGACAAAGGTTAGGGTAGTCCTATATTATTATAGCTGATAAATATTTCTTTTTTATTCAGGGACCTTATAAGTTTACGTTCGTCCTATATTATAATGCAGATAAATATTTCTATAGCATTTGGGAGGGCGGTAAAAGGTTAGGCTAATCCTATATCATAATACAGATAAATTTAATATTTTTTTTTTGTATTGGGGGCATTACAATGTTAAGGGTAAACCTATATTATTTTGCAGATAAATATTTCTTGTTTTAATTTATTTATTTATTTTTTTTTTTTTTTGGGGGGGGGGACTTTAAAAGCTTAGGGTAATCCTATGTTATACTGTATAGAAATATTCTTAATAAAGAAAAAATGTTTGAAAAGTAAACATCAATACATAAATACTACTTTTTTTTAAGCAAAGAATTCTGACTTTACTTTTTTCTAAAAATACATTTAAAGGGTATGGAATGTTTCGTAATTTTCTCAGTTATCTAAGTTTAAAAGTATCGTAAATAAATTCCAATTTTTTCTCTGTAAAATCTTCTAGTATATAAGAATGAGCTAAGGTAAACAAGTAGAGTTTAGAAACAAATAAATTTAAACATGTTCGGATGCTTAAAAAAAACTATAATTGGCCATTGTATTTTTATTCAAATTAAATAAATTGAACTATGATAAAAAAATATCTACTTCGAGTTAAAATATGTATTTTTTATTTTGTAAGTATTATTAAAAATTAGAAATACATTTCATACAACAAAAACTAAAGAATTACTTTTGGTATTTCATTTCTATTGTAGAGTTAAGATGTTGGTTTTTGTTATTAATCAATTATCATTTATGTATTACTGTTCAACTGTTATTAGTTCGTAAGCATATTTTTGGGAAAACACGTAAATCTATAGTTTTTATTGCGCTTCAAATATACCTTAAAATTATTTACATAGTAATTGCACAAATAACTTCAGGCAATTTTTATATTTAAATAAAGCTTGAACACACAGGTAAAAAAAAAAAAATCTTCAAAGAACTTAATTTACACTAGCTCTATTTTGTTAATCATTTCATAATTTAGAAATTAATAACAATTAATCAAGAAATAACATAATTATTTTAAGTATTTTATCAGCCTTTTTATAGTTAAGATATGCTTTTTATTATCAGCTAATGACCATCCCTGCAAAATCCTCATCCTCATGTCCCTTAGTCCTTGGACCGTTGTAGCGCCACAGATGACATGTGATCCATCCTCCTCCATTCCACTCTGTCTTCAGAACTACGCACTGCATCGCCCAGTGTTAGTCCTGTCCAATCTTTGATGTTATCCTCCCATCGTTTTCTTTGTCTTCCTCTTCTTCTCCCTCCTCTTTTGGTGTCCATCAATATTTCTTTGGCAAGCCCTTGTTTCCTTGTTACGTGGCCGTACCATTGTAATTTGCGTTTTTTCACAGTCACCAGTAGGTCATCGTACTCCCCAATTGCCTGACGAACCCTTTCTTTCACTGTATATTTGGAGATATGGTCCCTATAGTAGATGCCAAAAATGCTTCTGAACATCTCATCTCCATCGCCTTTATTTTCCTTTCAAGATCGGCTGTTAATGTTCAGGATTCGCATGCATACAGAAAAATGGAGAGGATTAATGAGCACATCAGCTTGATTTTGGTGCTGGGGGCTATATTTTTGTCATTCCATATTTTCTTGAGCTTCTTTAGTGCTGTTGTTGGACAGCGTTCGGGCTTGGAGCCTTCTTCTGAGACTATTGCTTTTAGGTATTTGAAGTGGCCGACAGTCTCTAATCTTTCCTCCCCGACCGTAATTTCAGTGGTGATGCCTGCGTTATTATTTGTCACTAGTTTTGTCTTTTCGGCACTGATCAGCATGCCGTAGGACGAAGAGGTCTTATCGAGACGCTTTTCCAGGTCGGCTAACTCTTCTTCGTTCCCAGCCAGCAGGTCTATATCGTCCGCAAAGCGTAGGTTGGTGATTGTTCTGCCACCAATGCTGACTGTCCCTTCATGCGCTTCCAGAGCATCTGACATAATTCTCTCTAGTCAGATGTTGAATAGGGATGAGAGCAGGCAGCCTTGTCGTACTCCAACCGTGGTCTTGAACCATTCTCCGATGTTGTTGTTGAGAAAAACTGCACATGTGGCCTTATCTTAGAGGTTGCATATCATGCTGGTTAGGTTTGTGTTGATGTTGTAGTGCCTCATGGTGGCCCATAAAGCAGCATGCCAAACCCTGTCGAATGCTTTCTTGAAGTCAACAAAGACGTGGTATAGGTTTTGTTGGTGTTGAGCATATTTCTCACGTAGTATTCGGATGTATAGAATCTGTTCAGTAGTGCCCAGTCCTTGTCTGAAGATCACCTGCTCTTCAGCAATGATTCTGTCGGCATATGGTTTTAATCGGTTCAATATGACCTTTAGCATGACCTTTCTTGGATGGCTTATTAGGCTAATGGTGCGATATTTTTTGCATACCTGTAGGTTACCTTTTTTGTGGAGGGTGACGATGAGCCATTGGGTCCATGGTCTGGGCCTTTCTCTTGTAAGCCAGATTTTGTTACAAATATTGAATAGGGCCCTTACCATTGCTTCTCCAACTCGGCAGGGATATTATCCACTCCTGCGCCTTGTCCTCCTGCCTGGACTGCTGCTTCTACTTCTGCTCGGAGAATAGGGTAGTTATCATTGTCTGTTGCTGGAGGGACATTAAGGATCTCTGTGTCTATCTTTATACTTTCATTATAAAGCTCTGAACAGCATTCATTCCATCGTTTGATGATATCATTTTCTTCGGTCAAACATTTACCATTTTTATCCTGTATGGTACTAAGCCCTTGTTTTGCAGTGGTTGTATCTTTCACCAAGTGGTAAGCTTTTTTGCTATTTTTTTTCTTCAAGCAAAATAGTTGTTAGTAATTCGTAAGTTCACTGCTGGGGAAAATCAACAAAAATGTTGTTTTTATTTTTTAATTAATATAGTGAAATTAAATTTTAATGTATTTTATTTACCCTAATAACTTCAAAATTTTTGATACACCATATCCAATTTTAGCTTTGTATCTTTAAAATTTAATTAGCATTATATTTTTTAATGAGAGTGTTAAAATTGTAAAATTTGTAAAATTTGTAAGTGTTACAATTAGATTTACATCATTTTCTACCAACACATGATCATCAACCTACATGTATGACAATTGTTACAATACATTTCAATTTTTGTTTGATTGGCTTAAGCGACTCAAAATAACGATCAACTTTTCTCTTGATGATCAGTGAACCAAAAAAAAAAAAAAAATTACCAGTTTATAAGGCGTTTATGTAAACAGGAAAATTGCTACCTATCAACAGGTCTTGATGTTAACCGCATGGGATAAATCTGATCACGTGTCCCACCCTCTTTTTAACATAGGTGTAATTGCTCGCATTTTAAATTCTTAACTTATGTGAAAACACAACAACCCAAATAAAGCTTTATATTTTTAACATATAATTATTTGTATTTTTTTCACTCCAAATGTTTGGATTTGTTTAATTTAAACGACACATTTTGAAATTTAATGTTAACAAAATAGATGAATGAAATAAGAAAATGCTGTCTAAAGAAAATTTGATGTTAATATGACTTGAAGTTATGTTCAATCAAATGTCATTCTGTCACACGATTTTCGAAGGCTGTGAAAAATTTTGGAAAAACAAAAACACATTTTTGTTGAATGAACAAATAGAGTTTTAAGAATGTTTCATTATTTAACCCAGAGTTTTACTGCTGTTTCATTATTTAACTTCGATTTTTACTCATGTTCAGAGGCGTAGCTAGTGTGTTTGGCGCCCGGGGACAAGATTCGCGCCCGGGGACAAGATCCATCTTAAAGCGCCCCCTTTTCTTTTTTTCAACTCTCAAACCATTATGTTCGCCAATAATATAATTTCAAATCACATTTTGGCGCCCCTAACTAGCTTTCGCCCGGGGACATCTGTCCCCCCTGCCCCCCTCGCTACGCCTCTGCTCATGTTTCATTATTTAACTTCGATTTTTACTCATGTTTCATTATTTAACTCAGAGTTCGAATTATGGGGTTAGACACGTTTGTATGTTCGTAACATTTACGTCTGTTCTTTTTCCACCCGTTGAGATTTTAAGAGTACAAAATTATTAAAAGTTTTTTACTTTACAGTGGAGTCTCTCTACCAATTCTTGACAGTATGTTGAAAAGCAATGTTATTTACACTATCCTACATAGCAATATGGAATAATATCTTTACAGAAGGCGACGCCCTTTCTGTAAACATTATCAGCGCTTGTTTAAAAAAAACAACCTTCTTGATGAACGCTTTCCTCACAATAGACAGACCAAGGAATCACAGCGTTATAATTTATACACATGGCGTGAAAGAGACAGAGAGGGAGAGAGAGATTGATAGAGAGAGAGACAAAGATTGCTTGAGGTAACATAGAGTAGAGAGATAGATAAAGACGACAGCGATAAACAATAGCGAAATAATCCAAGAAAGGTAGAAAGAGTAGAGAGAGAGTGAGAGAGAGAGAGAGAGAGAGAAAGAGAGAGAGAGAGAGAGAAAGAAATGTATTGATCTTATTCTGATACTACTTTACATGGTGCAGACAAGGCGATCCACGGTAAAAGAACCACAATGTTCCTTCTCCCCGATCACGTGACTTTACAAGATGTTCAATGAGCATGTAGGCATCAAATTTACCAAAACTAGTTGTGCAGAATTTGTCTATCGTACATCACCAGCAGAGATCATGACTACACTGTCACGATGACTGGTTGAATAGATGGCATTTGATGTCAGAGAGAGTTTCTGATATAAAGGGTAGGTGCAATTAAATATTGAATATCTTCATGTTTGACATTTGTACAAATCTGGGTGTACCTGGAAACGGCTCGTTTGCTGAACACTGGCAAGCCCAAATTGATGGCTGGAGATATCAGAGTGTAGCGATAGATTATGCAATAAGAGAATGCCAGTGCTGTTTTATTCAGCACTGCAAAGAAAACATATATGTTGTTATTATGAATGTATACCCTCATTTTATTTTCTTATTTTTTTGTTATGAACGTATACAAATATTTTGATATGAAATAAAAGCAAAAATTAAAAGTAGGTTACCGCTGCATATTAAAAAGTTACACTTGAATTTTTATGAAAAATTAAAAATGGAAGTATGCCAATGATTTTGCTTTGCATTATATGAGAGAGTATACCATTATATGTATCAAATTCATAAAGTACAGACCCGGAATGGTTATATAGTTTTAAAACTAATGGCATAATGTGTTAACATTATTTTTCCAAAATTTATTTCACGTTGAGGAAAGACGGTGTGTAAATTGTTTTGGTGATATTATGTTTAAATCACGTGATCTTACAGTCCTTTAACAAAATGCGTTGTAACAACTTAAAAAAAGTTGGAAAGGAGTAAATGGAGTGTACGAATTTGTTTGCAACTTTCAAAACAAGAAATTATACATTTTTGTGTCTACGTAGCAAAAATTAATGGTCTTGAAGAATTAGTTGTAAAGTTGTATGAAATTACAAGTATTTCAATTGTTAAAAAAACAACAACACAAGGCTATTACAGATGTGAAGATTAGTTAAGATATTCTTCCTCGAATATAATACTGCTGTGTTGTAATATAATCCGATTATATATAGTAATATAGTTTTCATTAAATGTTAATGAATCAACAAAACTACACATTCCGTTAATGTTACATATATTTATAATGGTATATATAATTTTTGTTTTAAATTAAGGACATGTTTTCTAAAAAGACTTTTGAAAATATTTCATTTTGTATTGGTTGGGGGGTGGGGTAAAAGATTAGGGCAGTCCCATATCATGGCAGATAAATATTTCTTTTTGTATTTAGGGGAGGGGCGGTAAAAGATTCAGGTAGTCCTATATCAATAGATGATATATATTTCTTTTTGTATTCGAGGGCCTTATAACTTTAGGGTAGTCCTATATTATAATGCAATTAGAGGCCGACCGCATTTCGGCTTCGGCTTCGGTTTCGGCGCCGAAAGTGGCCATTTTATCACTTTCGGCCAATTTTCGGTTTCGGCCGAAACTGGAAAGTTAACTTTCGGCTTAATTTCGGTTTCGGCCGAAAGAGAAAAGTTAACTTTCGGTTTTTCTTCGGTTTCGGCCGAAATTGACTTAGACTTTCGGCCATCCGGCCGAAAGTGACTCAGATTTTCGGTCATTTAATACTAAGCAAAAGCGATATTTAACAACAAACTAAGCGACATTTAAGAACAAATTAAGCGATCTTTGAGAACAAACTAAATGATATTTAACAACAAACTAAGCGACATTTAAAAACAAACCAAACGATCTTTAAAACAAACTAAGCGATCTTTAAGAACAATCTAAGCGATCTTTAATAACAAACTAAACGATTTTTAAGACCAAACTAAATGATCTTTAAGAACAAAACAAATGATCTTTAATGATTTATAAGAATAAACTAAGCGATCTTTAACAGAAGACTAAATGTTCGTTAGGAACAAACTGAAAGATCTTTAAGAACAAAACAAATGATCTTTAATGATTTATAAGAATAAACTAAGCGATCTTTAACAGAAGACTAAATGTTCGTTAGGAACAAACTGAAAGATCTTTAAGAACAAACTAATTGATCTTAAGGAACAAAATCAATTATCTTTAAGAACAAACTAAGCGATCTTTATGAAAAAACTAAGCGAATTTACAACAAACTAAGCGATCTTTATGAACAAATAAAGCTATCATTAACAAAAACTCGACGATCTTTAACAACAAACTAATGCGATCTTTAAGCAAAAATAAAGCTATCATTAACAAAAACTAAACGATCTTTAACAACAAACTAAACGGTCTTTAACAACAAACTAAGCGATCTTAAGAACAAACTAAACGGTCTTTAACAACAAACTAAACGATCTTTAACAACAAACTAAGCGATCTTAAGAACAAACTAAACGGTATTTAACAACAAACTAAACGATCTTTAACAACAGACGAAACGATCTTTAACAACAAACTAATGCGATCTTTAAGCAAAAATAAAGCTATCATTAACAAAAACTAAACGATCTTTAACAACAAACTAAACGGTCTTTAACAACAAACTAAGCGATCTTAAGAACAAACTAAACGGTCTTTAACAACAAACTAAACGATCTTTAACAACAAACTAAGCGATCTTAAGAACAAACTAAACGGTATTTAACAACAAACTAAACGATCTTTAACAACAGACGAAACGATCTTTAACAACAAACTACGTGATCTTTAACAACAAACTAAACGATCTTTAACAACAAACTAAACGATCTTTAACAACAAACTAAACGGTCTTTAACAACAAACTAAACGATCTTTAACAACAAACTAAACGGTCTTTAACAACAAACTAAGTGATCTTTAAGAACAAATTAAGCGACCTTTAAGATGAAACTAAGCGATATTTTGGAACAATCTAAGCGATCTTTATGAACAAACTCACCGATCTTTAAGAACAAACTAACCGATCAATAACAACCAACTAAACGATCTTTAAAAACAAATTAAGTGATCTTTTAGAACCATATTTTTTAGAGACCCGGTTTAAAAAAATAATATTTTGCATTAATTTCCCCTCCTCCCCCCCCCTCCCCAATTTTTGCCAAATTTTCTCCTACCATACAAATTTGAAAAAATTGTAAAGCAATTTAAATTACTTTTATATTAAAATGGTAAAATCCAAAGTATTCATTAGATCAAGGGTATCAAACTCAAATTATGGGGGGGGGGGCGCAGGGGGTAGTGTCTGAATGAGAGTGGGCCGCATCAAATAATCCACAAAAAAGCGATTACAACTGTTACAATCTGGTCAACCTTTATAAATAACAATGAAATAATTAAGGGATCTCAAGAACTACTCACTGTTGCCAGAGACCTGGCATACAAAAATATATAGAGTCATTAAAAAAAAAAAATCAGAATTAGATTAGTCGGTGAGATCGACTGAAACCGTCGTGGAGAGTCACGTTATATATATGAGAATGGGGGAAACGGGCCGGCGCATTTACACTAAACTTTTCTGTCATGTAGCGGGCCGCAAAATATCGTCTTGCGGGTCACAAATGGCTCGCTGGCCGCGAGTTTGAAACCCCTAAATTAGATGTTTATTTATTAATATTTACGATTATCTCATTTTTATAAAAAGAATGTAAATATTTATACTTTCCCACATCATTTTCGATGTAAGCAGAATGTATGCGGGAACGAATTTCAAAATATCTTAATATTTCATTTTCGGCTTCGGCTTCGGTTTCGGCTTCGGTTTCGGCCAAAATTCATTTTTAACTTTCAGCCTTTTTTCGGTTTCGGCCGAAAGTCATTTTTAAACTTTCGGCCTTTTTCGGTTTCGGCTGAAAGTCATTTTAAACTTTCGGCCTATTTTCGGCTTCGGCCGAAATCAGAAATTCACTTTCGGTCGGCCTCTAAATGCAATAATTCTTTCTTTATGTATGGGTGGGGGGGTGGGGCGTTAAAAGGTTAGGGTAGTCCTATATTACATTGTAAATAAATATTTCTTTATAAATATATGATATTTTAAAAGTAAGCATCAATACATAAATTCTTCTTTTAAGAAAAAAAAAAAGAAAGAAAATTTGATTTACCTTTTTTCTAAATATACATTTAATGATCATGGCATGTTTCGTCATTTTTGCAGCTATTTACGTTTAAAAGAATCGGAAATTACATTCCAAAATGTTCCCTGTACAATAGGATATTGACTTCTAGTATATAAGAAGGAGCTAAAGGTAACCAAGTAGCGCTTACTAACGAATTAATTTAAACAAGGCGACCCGCAGCGTAACATACGCCTCAGCATTGCTCATAGAAGAGCAAAGACTTCGTGAAAGACACAGTTGTCCAAATGGGGTATATACTGTCTGTAGAACAATTGTTAACACATACTCATACGTTAAATCTATGTTGTAACACTTGGACCCACGATGTATTTTCTCAAATAGCTGGACTCGGTTTAAAAAAAAAACTGCAGCCATTTAAGCCCTAGATGTAGCCAGCCATACATTGGCGACAGCAATGCATGATCACTTAAGCTCTCAGGTATGCAGATTGAGTTTGCTCAAACAGTGCGAGACCTGTGTGTCTATTTAGACAGAACACTAACTATGGAAAATCACATTAACATGCTATGCAAGGTGATTTTTCTAGAGCTGTGCAGGATTAGTCATATCAGACCTTTTTTAACATTAGATGCATCAAAGAGGCTGATGTCTGCATTTGTGTTATCACGCATGGACTACTGCAATGCTCTCATGGTGGGTCTCCCAGCTACGCTCCTGGATAAAATTCAAAGAGCACAGAATAATGCGTTTCGCATTGTTCTTCGCAAACGCAAATTCTACCATGCTAAAACACTTCTGAGCGAGCTGCGCTGGCTGCCGGTCCGCGCTCGCATAGAGTACAAAATTGCAATTTCGTGCTACCGCTGCTTACATGACCTGGCGCCATCCTATCTCAAGCACTCATGGCGCCTTATGTACCCACTAGACAGCTCCGCTCATCTGATAGTGGCATTTCTGCATTTGCTGACCAAAAAATTTGGAACGCCCTTCCTGTCGTTCTCAGAAACAGCCAGACACTGGAGTCCTTTAAAACCGATTTAAAAACACATCTATTTCGCAAACACCTTCTAGGGTGATGCTATCTACCATCTTTTTCCAATTTAATGTATATTGACTGGTGTTGCTTATGGTTGCAATGGGATGAAAGACTTCGACTTGGTATGCTCGTATGTAGTTTTATATTGTTGCGTCTGTTTTTTAAATGTGGTAAATTTTAGATTGTTTTTATGTCTATTTTAATATGGTTGATTTTGTACCGCGCTTCGAGCTTTTTAGGATGAAGCGTGTTTTTCAAATAAACTTTATTATTATTATTATTATTATTATTATTATTATTATTATGTATCTTTAAAATTAATACATATTATTCATTTTAATGTGAGTGTTAAAATTGTAAAATTGATAAAATTGTAAGTGTCACAATGAGATTTATATTATTTACTATCAACACATGATCATCAACCTACATATATGACTATTGTTACAATAAATTTCAATTATTGTTTGATTGGCTTAAACGACTCCAAATAATTATAACATTTTCTCTTGATACTCAATGAACCTAAAAATAAGAACCCTTGGGTGCAGTGAACAAGACCCTGCTACAGACTACAACAGTGGCCTTATAGTCATTTGAGATAAACATGCACCACTGTCCACACGGACCGCCCTTCCGCCCCATGGCTCACGCCCGAAATAAAGGACACGAAGTAGAAGCAACGACGTGCAGAACGCAAATGGTGGAAGTCTGGCTTGATTGTGCACCGACAAATCTTTATTAAGCACAAGGAACGAACTAAGAAGTTAGTTCTAGCCGCTGGGCTGAATATGTCAGAATATTGTAGAGCGCGGCTCTGGTAGGGACTTATTTCGTATTGTGGGTCAGCTGAACGGTAAACAGGACACATATTTGCCAAATAACATTGCCGTGGGTCAGCGTCCGGACGCTATAAATGAGTTCTTTATAACGAAAGTTACGAAGATCAGGTCGAGACTTGACATTTGCACCGATGCTCCCGTATTGTTGCTGTTTAAAGGCACGCCTATGAACGAATCTTTAGAGGTCACTGAATCGGATGTGAATAAAATCTTTGCTGACTCTCCGAAAAAAAGTAATGTTTGCTTGACCCTTTTCTGACAAGGCTGTTGAACGAATGTTTAGATGAAGTAGTTCCTATCAGAACTAATTTCATAAATCAGTCTTTAAAATCTGGTATTGTTACAAGAGGCGGTTGTAACTCAACTGCTAAAGAAGGCGAATCTCGACCCAAATGTGTTGGAAAATTATCGCCCCGTCTCTAATCTTCCATTTGTATCTAAAATATTTGAGAAAGTCCTTCTCCGCCAGCTCCCGAATCACCTCATTCGGTGTGATTTGCTTGAGCCTTTCCAGTCAGCTTACAGGGTCACTCGACCAAGACAGATTAATTAGACAACAACAATTTGTGTCAATAAAACAATATAAGGCAAGCTTTAATGATAATTTTACAGAATACAAAACTGTACGGTACGTTTCGGCACATGCCTTCATCAGTACAACAAAAAGACAAATAAGTATAAATTAAATTTATAATATATATATATATATATATATATATATATATATACAGATATTCTACGGGGGGAGAGAAAAAATTGGAGTGGGTGAAAAAAACAGACAGAAGCAAAGTAAAGAAAAGTGTAAAGGAAGTGAATTGAGCAAAATTGTAAAAATCAAAATTTGTATCTAAAATATTTGAGAAAGTCCTTCTCCGCCAGCTTCCGAATCACCTCATTTGGTGTGATTTGCTTGAGCCTTTCCAGTCAGCTCACAGGGTCACTCGACCAAGACAGATTTATTAGACAACAACAATTTGTGTCAATAAAACAATATAAGGCAAGCTTTAATGATAATTTTACAGAATACAAAACTGTACGGTACATTTCGGCACATTAATTCATCAGTACAACAAAAAGACAAATAAGTATAAATTAAATTTATAATATATATATATATATATATATATATATATATATATATACAGATATTCTACGGGGGGAGAGAAAAAATTGGAGTGGGCGAAAAAAACAGACAGAAGCAAAGTAAAGTAAAGTGTAAAGGAAGTGATTTGAGCAAAATTGTAAAAATCAAACAGGAAAAAAGACATGGCAGTTAGGTAAAATTGTGGATTTTGTTTATTCCATATGGAGACAACGTACCAAATCGTGTTATTAATTTATTCTCCATGTATATCCTATCTGTTGTGCTACTAGTATACATTATACCAGTGACTGCGATGTCTGAGATACCATCATGGTTAGGGCTATTGAAATGTTTGGAGACCGGACAGAGAGCTTGTTTATTTATGTTATAGAGGTGTTCTCTGAACCGGTCTCCAAGGCGACGACCTGTCTCTCCTACATATACTAATTTACCACACTTTTTGCAAATGATGGTGTAAATCACGTTGCGACTTGTGCAGGTAAAGACGTCTTTTATTTTGAGATATTTCCAGAGGGAAAGTGATCTTGTCAACCTCAATCACATAGGGACATGTGTTGCAACGGCTACGGTTGCATCTTTTGGTGCCTTTATGTGCTTTGATAGCGGGGAGGTGGCTTCTAACTAGCATGTCCCCAAGGTTATTGTCCCTCCAGAAGTGAAAAGAGGAGGTTTTCTGAAAATCTGATTGGTGACCGGTTCTGAAATTAGAATTGAGCGGTTTTTTAGAACCATAAAACGAGCTTTAAAGTTATGGGGATAAAAAGTTAAAATAAATTTAGACCTATCCATAGCGTCAGAATGAGTAGCTTTAAAAGAATCCAGTCTAGTCATGCCTTTAACTCGAGTGATAACAGCTTTTAAAATTTGCTCAGGATATAACATGCGTCGGAAAAAATCCAACATTTCAGACGTCCTTTCCCAAAAATCCTCATCATTGCTGAGTCTTCACAGTCTCAGCATCTGAGAAAAAGGGATGAAGTTTTTACATGATTCAGGATGGGATGATGAATACAGCAAGAAACTATGGTTGTCTGTTTTCTTATAGAAAATGGACGTAGATATGATATTCTCTTTAAGGAAAATTTTTAAGTCCAAAAAATTGATATTACTTTCATGGATAGTACTGCATAGGGATTACAAATATGAACATAACACAACTGAAATGTTGTATTAACTTTATTGGACATTTTCATCCAACAATCAAATTCACTTCAAAAGATCCATGAAAATAAACTTCATTATTATTATTATTATTAAATATAAATGTAACCAAGTTTTGTTAACGCCATTGATTTCCTTAATTGGTAAGCATGTTTATTTTTAAAAAGAGAATTTGGGATTTCTTTTTTCACAAATGTACTACCATAGGACTTAAATATATTGTCTTACACGTAAAAATGTGCATATCTATTTTTTACCTCCGATATGTATGTACCCAAGAAGATTAATTATTAATCAAATCCATTACTTTATTTTGTGACGTATCGTGTGCTGATTTGGACAAAATAGTCATACACATATATTTAAAAAGAGAATGCATCGTCTAATTGTTTCACAAATGTAATAACATAGAATTTAAATCCATTGTCATGCACGTAAAAAATGTACACATGGTATTTCCTAACTCCGATGCATACGTGCAAAAATGGTTAGTTATTTTTCAAATCATTCCTTTATTTTGAGACGTATCTTGTGCTTCCTGGGGCAAGAATTACCAACACCCTTCTCCCTCCAGAATTAAATAAAATTAATGAAATCTTCCACCGGATTGTAGTATCTAATACCCAAACTAATATATTTGGCACTTCATTTGAATCGTTTTTATTTGGATGAGTGATAAGTGGATTAGTGAATGCTTTAATGGCTATAGAGTTTCGATGCACTGATTGACCTAAAAAAGCATTTTCTTTTTCCAAGTATATTTAAATGTTAAGTGTTTATAACGTTATAAATTTAATAAAAATATAATTTTGGAATTAAAAACAAAGTAAAAACTTATCAAATTTTAACAATACACAGTTAAAATGTGTGTGTGTTTTATTAACAAGTTAAAGCAATCAATTTGTATTTCTTAATTGTACTTTTAAGAAGGGGAAAATGCATCATCAGTCTTGTAACGCGCTGTTATTTAATCAAAGAGGCTGTGACGTCATTTGCAGGTTTATTTAGAACAAATGAATTTTAATTTTATTTCGCAATATTAACAACGCCATAAAAACAACAAATGCTTGGGTTTCCCGATAAATGTGATTGCGGTGTATGTCTTTGAACATTATTTTTCATATATAATTTTTTCATAACTTTCAAACGCATATAAAATGCTTAATATAGTTCCTTAGTTGTTACTATAAATTATTTGTAATTTGTAATAATACTATTTAAACTTTTGCTAAAACAAAGGCAGATATATAATATTTTTGAGCATTTAAATTTATTCGATTTCCGTAAAATAATAGAAAATAACTATGATCGTTTTTAAGAATCCGAACGTATTCGGATCTTTCGGGTCTTTTGCGTTACGGTCAGCAGAGGTAATTCGTATTATATATATTCTTGAAATAAAAATTAAATTTACACAAATTTTGATAGCAGAGTTGAGTTGCCTTGTGCCTTGCTAACTCAACGAATATATATATCATATGGATCCATCCATCCATCCCTTTGACATTCCAGCTCTTTTAGGGCTTTGACCTGCCCAGCCACTTCCTTCCACTCAGAACTGTGCCGCTAAAGCTATGTAGGGCTTTGACCTGCCTAACCTCTTCCTTCCACTCAGACTTGTGGCGCTAAAGCCCATGTTGGGCTTTGACCTGCCCAACAATGCCTTCCACTCAGACCTGTTGCGCTACAGCCCATGCAAGACGTTGGCCTGTTTCACCACTTACTTCCACCTGGACCTGACTGATGCTTGTTACAAAAAGTGTTTTCTTACCACTTACCCTGTTTCCGGCCGATATTCTTTCTTTTATTACTGTTGGTAATTCATTTCTATAATTTAATAAAGATCCCAGGTATTTGAAGTGATTTACCTTTTCAAAAGTGTGGTTTCTAATCTTAGTGGACTAGTTACATATGGGTAGGTCAGAATAATACCCGCGACGACCGATACATCGAAAGGACAGGAACATTTAGCAACCGTTGCGTGAAACTACGCATCACTGATCACATGCTACGAGTCATGTATCATGAAAAGAGAGAGAGAGAGGCAGAGAGACACTTAAGGAAGTTCTTAGACAAGGTTTTTGTGTTTGTGGATGCGTGTGTGTGTTTGTGTGTGTGTGTGTTTGTGTGTGTTATTGGAGTGCTGGATGTGTACTCTCTACTTTTACAAAAAAGAAATAGTAATACATTTTAAAGCATATTGCCACTTTGCCGAGTACTCCAAAATCGTGTTTCTAGAAATTGTGTTTTTAAGATTTCTGCTTGAACTTATAATCGTACAAATTGGTGTATCTATCAGCAGACTATTCACATGGCAGATGCCAGGAGAGGGGAAGAGGGGGGGGGGCTGTCTTTTTGTGGACTGAGTAGGAGTTGTGAGTAAACAAAAACAAATGTCTACGAGAGACTGTTCTTGTTGCAAGCATGTTCAATGTACACATGGTGCTTCCACAAATTAGTACATTTACAAGTTTTACATTTTTGGTGTCCTGTCGATTACAAACAGCCAGCAGCCATTAGCTGGGTTTAAGAACTTAAAATATCAGTCTTGAAAGACTTATAGAGTAAAATGGCAGTTTTCTCAAGCAAAGGTTTAGTACGTGTGTCCACGTCATTTGATCGTTTTAAAATATATTCTACTTATTTGTATTTTGGATTTAAGTTATGGTAATAATTCAGTGAAAATGCTGTTTATTTTACCACCTGACAGCAAAAATCCATTGGTTATTGTGTTTTGGGAGAAATAAAATTTCATTCATTACCAAAAGAAACATCACCATCCTTCATTCATAACCAAATTAAAGTCACTTGCAACTACTACAATTTGATTGTGTGCCTCTATTAAACCGACCAGTTCCAGTGTTGTCACAACAAAAAATTATGTTTACTGTAAAAAAAAAATGAAATATTATCATGTATCAAGTGACCTTACATTAGCCTAAACACTTTTTTTTTCAATTTGGGGTAACTGATTTCTTTTCACCGACCTCTGCTTCCACACATCGCTATAAATTACTGAACCAAATCAATCAGCAAGTTTTAGCGTTCACGCGTGTAGTGATGTAGTTGTCCACTGAACCGAATCATCCAGCTAGTGTTTGATTTTCATGCTTGTGTCATGCTGTATTCATGCTGTATTCCACAGTACATTATCCCAATCATTGCGGTGTTAACTCATGTTTCGCCGTGTTTGGAATTATTGATCGCCAATATAGATCTGTTACTGAAATACCGAGGTTAAGTCTTTGTTGCGTCGCCTGACATATCGGATTTCTTACCTTGGGTAACGTTTGTTATGTAAATCATATACAATTGTAATTGATTTGGGTTAGTAGACCTCAGTACCCCTTAAACTGTCACACCTTATAGAAGTGGCATGTGTGTATTTTGTAATGGATTAAGTTTAAGATCCAACTGAATATTAAGGAGCGTGTATAAGAAGTGGTAAAAAAGCTTGCACTACTAGTTCTACCTATGGTGGAAGTACCAATCACTATTTTACAAATTTCCTTCTAGATCTTGCTCGAGACATTGTTTTATAATCTGATTACTCTAGGAAACTTTTAGTTGTTAAACTGAATCGTCTGTTGTTGTTCTGGGTCTGTCGGTAAACAAAACAGTCGATTTTGAATTCTGTGTGCGTCAGCATTTTAATTTCTTTAAATTTATTAGGAAATTACGATAGGTAAGCATCCACGAATCTTTTAGTTATTTATTTCTTATTTGTTCTTCTTTATATTCATTGACCACAATAAATATATTTATCTTTCTTGCTTCTTATTATGTAGAGGAGATTAGCGATGTTTCTGTCCTTGGTTTTGAAGAGGTTATTTCACTGGTAGCAAGGGCTACTCAGCGAGGGTTTCAGGAAAGCAGGAGACAATAGACTCAAATGTGTCTAGTGTCGTCAACTCAATTATTCCTTTTGGAAGTTTTTTCCAGTACCTGATTGTCTTTGGCAGCATTGAGCATTTCTTGTGCTGTTATGAGCCGGAACTGCCTGTCATGGCCTCGTCAATGTCTATTTTGGGAGAGGGACGAGTTTCTGTTTAATGATGGAGCTGTGGAATATCCCATTGTCATGGAGAGCATTGATAATCGTCCCCTTTCCAACAATGATGACAAGTCCAGTGTTTCCAACATGCTGCCGACATTAGAGATGCTCCTGTAGCGGTTCAGGACAAAGCGTGCTGCACGAGGCTTGACCACCGCCAGCCTGACGTTGCTCCTCTGGGTGAATGGGTCCCAGACCGGAGATACGTAATCTAAAAGCGGCCGAACATAGGCTTTTTAATCTCTTTCTTATGCACCGGAGTTGCCGATCGTCACTGACACTGGTACACCTGAGACCAGTCTATCTAAGGCTTTGAATCCTAAGACCGGTCTAGTTGAGGCTAGTACACATTTGACTGGTGCATTTCCTTGTTGTTTTCTTTATTTATTAAGTTGAAGTAATTTATTGAATAATAATATCTGGTGCATACATCTATGGATTATTTGACTGCTTGTCCAAGAGGAAGTAATTCAGCAGCACTAGCGTTTTGTATCAATTTGCTCAGTTTAAAGGACATAACTTTATAATCTAGTGCATTCTTTAAGTGAGCTCCACCCTAACAGAAGGTAGGAAGGTATCGTTTGTCTTAAGGTCAGAACTCTTGTTGTCAAAATGTTGAATAACGTCTCCACAAATTTTGGGCTGGTTGAAAGACACAATTCTTATGTTTCCTTAGAATAACCTTTTTATATCATGTTTATGAAATTATTAAGCTTACTTTACTCATCCTGTAGGAATTTATGAGGTGGATAGAGATTAACCTATATGTGATCATAGCAACAAAAAGACTGTGGCCCTGATTTCTTTCTTCATTATTCAGCTTAAAATGGAAGACGACGACTTTTTGAAGTTTAGTAAGTAGAATCATTTCAATCACATCAGAACTGTTATTGTTGTTTTTTTTTTCTATTTTGTATTCGGGGTTCATCTGAATCTTATTGTAATACTGCGATGTAGTGTCAACAGTGGTACGATATCGTTAAATATGTAAGATGTTTTTAAATATCATTTTTGATAGACGTTTTCCAGAGAACAAAAAAATTGGGGGCTAAAGTGAAATGCCTGGATACGGAGATCTGGCTGATCAAAATAACCGTTTTGAAGATATGAAAAGGTGCAATGAAATGGCACGCACGGGTTCTTATTCCGTCTGGAATATTGCAAGACACACTTGTATGTGTTGAATGTGTTATATCGAATTATAATTTATATTTTAACACATGCAATAAAACAACCCCTAAAAACAAAGTTTGTCGAATAAATCCTTTATAAAATGTTATATGGAGCAATGGGGTAGGGGTTAAAATTTGGCCCAAAAATGCTTCCAAATAGCGCACTTGATAAGAATCACCAATAGTGCCCCCATACCCCAATCAGGACTCGCAACCACAGATTTTTTTCACGCCACTGACCTCCATTCATATTCTATTTCCAACTCGATTTTACACAGCTGATTTGTTTTACCAAATATTTTAGGAAAACCAAAGCAAAATATTACGCATCAAACACACTTGTGATGTTTTCTTTTTTAATGAATATTATTTCACGCCGTTGTTAGGGAATTTTATTTTATCTTCATTAAAAAAAAAGATAAGGAAAAACTAGATATGGGTGGTTTGGTTTGCAGGTGGGGCTAAAATTTGAAAGAATGTGTCGTCATCAAATACGAGTCTATGTGTCATGTTTAAGCTGGATAGGTTGCGGGAAGTGGGTCAGTTAGGCGTCCGAATTTTTTTTTGCCTGCAACCCAGCCAGCCACACAAGAAGAAAAGGAAGTTAGTATTAAAGATTTAGGAAGGGCCGTGTAATAAAAAAAGACGTTAGTACTTTTGAGATCTGTGACGGTATGTACCGGTATATTATAAACAGTCATGTGTAAGCACATTTTAGCAAATAATTTTGAGTTAAAGAACAAAATTCCTGGAAAATGAAAGTTGATTTTTGTTATAAAATTAATTTTGTGACCCCCTCAGTTTCATTGAGACGATGGTGTGTGTGTGGCTAATGGAAGCAAGTTCATGCTACGTCTGGGTTGGATAAAATGATGTTGGTCCTTCTGTCTTTGTTGTGTAGAATATGATACTGACGTCTTGACAGCGCCGGGAATACAAATTAACCTGTTTTATTTGACGATGTGAAGCTGCGTCAGGTCTTTTGGTTTGCGCGGCTCTTAGTGCAGAGTTCAACTGTGTTGGCCAGAAGCTAGTACAAGGTTGCCAACTTCACGTACAGGGGCCTTGACCTGAGAACCGGAGTACTTTGACTGTGAGAAAAAAAGTTGCTATACGATGAAAGAAGATTTTAACAGTATCGCATTATCGACATTGTTTAGCGCATAACTTCGGAATTACTAAACAATTACCACTTTAATTTTTTTTTTTAAAATTGTGTATAACCTTCAGATGTTGTTTTGCTTGACCTGAATTTATAGACCTTACCCCCCCCCCACCCATGGGGGGTGGGGGGTAGAAAAGTGCATAGATCCAAGTGCTTTTTTCCCCATTACCCAGACTTGTCTTTCTTCTTTTTGTTATAATGATTTTTCACTAGTCTGTTATTTCATTTTCTTTTTCTTCATGTTCTTTGGTCTCCAAATGCTATCTGTTCATGGTGTCTAACATACTGTTACGCTTTATTTTCCTGTGAATACCAGATTCCTCCAACCAACCAAAAAGCATGCGGAGATGTTCCAAGCGAATGTACCATCGCAATTTTTTCCCAGCACATTCCTTTTCGATTAATAATCTCCCAGAAGATCGTCGAGATGAGAATCTGCATGGTCTTATTCTATTGATGGCAGAGCTTACTGGGCTCATTGAGGTGGAAACTACTAGCAACGATAAAGGAACTGGGTCTATTCAACGTAGCATAGATAAAGGAACTGGGTTTATTCAACGTAGCATAGATAAAGGAACTGGGTCTATTCAACGTAGCAACGATAAAGGAAATGGGTCTATTCAACGTAGCAACGATAAAGGAACTGGGTCTATTCAACGTAGCAACGATAAAGGAAATGGGTCTATTCAACGTAGCAACGATAAAGGAACTGGGTCTATTCAACGTAGCAACGATAAAGGAACTGGGTCTATTCAACGTAGCAACGATAAAGGAACTGGGTCTATTCAAAGTAGCAACGATAAAGGAACTGGGTTTATTCAACGTATACGCCTCGAGCACGGTATTTGTCCGTGCCATGAGTGCAAAGACGAAAGCCGGAAGTTCGCCATTTTAACCGTGTCTACTGTCGTGCACATGTTTTCCGATATCGAATTGGATCATCACAATCGATACAAAATAAATTGGAATCCCAAATGTGTTACCATGACCTTAAAGTATAATTATAAGAATAAGTATGGAACCAAGAAAATCTATGGCTGGAAGTTATTGGAAAATGATAAGGACATTGATGAGCGGATGGACTGGTGCTGTATTGAGTTTGTGACACACGATTTAGAGTTGGTTGAAGAGCTGGACAGATATGTAAATAAATACCAGGAAAAGCAAGCAACGGTTTACAATAAATATAAAGATGAGAAAGATGTGAACCTAGTTGTTGTCGTAGGCCATCCCCACGGCGGAATTAAAAAGGTCAGCATTGGAAAAAAGTGGGTTACATTTCAGGGCGGAAAAAAGTGGGGTACATTTCAGGGCTTAAAGGAGCTCCGCGACACACAGAGATGGGGCTCTTATAACTATACCACGCCAACTTGCCCAGGAAGTAGTGGATCACCGATATTAATTCTGGGTCAACCTATTTGTGGATTTGGATACTGGTTCGGACATCCACATAATCATGCAGGTTTCGATAAAGACAAACAGATTCCAAATACTGAACTTTTTAATACAAGTTCAATTGGTGCAGAGTACGTAGTGGCTAATTGATGGTTTTTGTATCTAATCTACTTGTTAATTGCATTGTGTCACAAACATCAGCGCACAGAAGACTCAGAGTAGTCAAAAGATTGAAGAGTAGACAGCAGACACACAGCAGACTGCAGAGATAGGAGTAGGTAGGGGATCCAAACGCAGACACTATTCAAATGACTAGACAATATACACATGAGAAATGGCAGACGCAAAATCCTCTTTTTCCTTAGGCGTCGTAATAAATACCCTCCATTTGTACTATATATTGTTACACACATGGACACCAAATTACAACACATCATGAATGACATGGTGCGCAAATAATGATTAGAACTTGTTTTGTTTTTTTAATCAACGATACTACACACCATTCATTCTATCGTTGTTTGCATGCAAGTTTCACAGCAGAAAAAAAAAAAAAAAACTTAAAAAAACAATATGATAAATTAAATTTTTTTTAAAATTCTGCAGATATTAAAAGGGTATATCCCAACAATAGTTGGCTCCCCTAAAGCAATGCCCCAAACAATCATTGCCTCCTTTTAAGTATTGTCTCTTAAACTACAGCAGCCCACTAAGCATTTACTCCCCTTAAGCGTGATTTACTTAACAAATGTTGTTTTTGTTTTTTTAACTTGACTTTTGCTATTTAAGAACTTAAAGAAAATTTATTTTTTGGCTTTAAGCATGGATACAAACTGCCATTAAAAAAATGTAACTGATTTTTTTTCCTTCATATTGTTAGTCTAATGGATTGTATATCACATATTTATGTTCACCGTTTGACAGACACTTCAAGCACTATTAAACCGAAGTTATTGTTTTTTCTATTAATTATTTTTAGATTATTTTGATATCAGTCAATAATTGCTTTAGAATATTACATTATTTGGCTTAACCTTATAAAGTGTTATTTTTTTATAGTAATATAAATTATTTGAAAATGACTAAAATGTTTATAAGAGAATGATTTCTTTACCTGTCTTAACCATTGCATGTGGTTATAGTCTTCTGCATATCATTCATTTGTGTTGATGTTGAAGGGCCTCATGGGGGCCCATAAAGCAGCATGCCAAACCCTGTCGAAGACCCTCTTGTAATCCACAAACACGTGGTTTAGGTTTTGTTGGTGTTGAGCATATTTCTCACACAGTATTCGGAGGTTTAGGATCTGCTCAGTAGTGCCCCGTCCTTACCTGAAGCCCGCCTGTTCGTCAGCAATGATTCTGTCGGCATATGGTTTTAGTCGGTTCACTGTGACCTTTAGCATGACCTTGCTTGGGTGGCTTATTAGGCTTATGGTGCAATAGTTTTGGAATAAATAGACACTAACACCAAAATCAGGCTGATATGCTCATTAGTCCTTTTCATTTTCTTGTACGAATGTGAGCCCTGGACATTAAAAGCAGAACTTGAAATTAAAATAAAATCAGATGAGATGTTTCAGAAGCATTCTTTGAATCTGCTATATAGAGACCATACATCTAACGAGTAAGTGAAAGAACGAATTCGTCAATCAATTTGGCAGTGTCATAACCTCCTGGTGACTGTAAATATCGCAAACTGGAATTATATGACCACGTCACAAGAAAGCAAGGGCTAACCAAAGAAATCATGCAGGGCACAACGAAAGGAGTGAGATGAAGAGGAAGAAAGATAAAAAGATGGGAAGATAACATCAAACAGGGGACGGAACTAGAACTAGGCAATGCTGTGCTAAGTGCAGAAAACAGAGAGGAATGGAGGATAGTTTTCATGTTATCTGGGGCAGCCCAACGGTCCTAGCACTACAGGACAGGATGATGATGATGATGATGTCGTTGTTGTAGCCTGTTACTACTTATAACTACTTTAGCGGGTAATTTAAAATTTAGGTTTTTATTATTGATGTAGCCTTTGTAATAGTAATAAACTGTCTTGAAGCTTGTAATTATTTTATTTAGCCTAATAGATCAATTATTATTTCATGTATACTACATTCACAATGAGCACTGTAAGTCGAATTTGAGCTTATAAAACTTTCTCAACTGAACATTAATATATAATGTTTTACAAAATAGTTGAGTAAGGTAGAACAATGCAGTTCGCATGTTTAAAAGAATATGTATTGCAAACGTAATTTAAATGTCATTTGAGAGAAAATTAAACACGACCTCCATATCCACGTTGTTTTCATCCTCTATCTTATATCTCGTATTCTCTAGAACCTTTTCCAACAATTTATTACTGTCATTCAACAGAGGAGGAGGGAAAATAATATACATGCATTAAATATAAGCACAGATTGGGGGGGGGATCATTAGACTGATGGATGTGTAAAACTAAGGTTGAAGCAAAAACTACATTAGCAAGTCCGTTCATAAGCATTTACTTACACCCTCTATCTCTTTCAACTCCTCATTTGTTTCTAAGCACATCTCTCTAAGCACTTTAAGTAAGACGAGGACATGCTAAATTATAAACAACCAGCCAAACAGGCTCTAAGTTCGGAGAAAAAAAATGATTGTATTGAAA
This sequence comes from Lymnaea stagnalis, assembly GCA_964033795.1. NCBI lineage: Eukaryota > Metazoa > Mollusca > Gastropoda > Lymnaeidae > Lymnaea > Lymnaea stagnalis. The sequence goes on from CAXITT010000294.1 coordinate 564,310, forward strand.
TAAACTATATTTTAAAAAACAATAGCCGATAAACAAACAATTTCTTCTCCATTTTTGAATCCTGGGATACAATAAAAAATTTAAAAAAACACTGTAGTCACCGCATGCAAACAGGATTGTTATTGCCTGTGTGTTGACCTAATTTTACTTTATCGTAGAGATGAGGCGACTGCCACTGGTCTCCCCATTTCTTTTTCTTTTATTTTGAAGTCACCTATCAAATTTGTAGCGCTGTACCAACCACAGCCCTCCTTTTATGGGAACATGTTTTTTTCACTTTCTAACTATGTATCTTTCCTGGATTACACTTTTTTCTCGCTGTTTGAAAAATAATATATATATATATATATTTAAATTCTGAATATTAAAAAAAAAAATTAATTGTATATTTAAATGGAAAATCGTTCAAAGTAGCTATGGTATCGTCTTTCTTTGTAAACTGATTTTCCCGTCTTTTGTTACGTCTTGATCAAACAAGCGAACGAAATCGTATATAAATGTTTACATTTTTAAAAAAAAATTTAAACAGTATGTAACAGGAACTTGACAAAACACAACACAAAACACAACACAAAACACAACACAAAACACAACACAAAACACAACACAAAACACAACACAAAACACAACACTAAACACTGCAAGAGTCCCATAACAGAGTGACCACGAGGTAGCGAGACCTAGGCATGCAGCTGGGGTTATGTAACCAATGTAATTCAATACGTCGTAGAGAAGGTATTAATAACACAAGAGATCGATAGAGCACAGCATGAATGTGTTTAACGAAGCGAGACAGTGTCAGTTGTATCCAATAACGCATTTCAGTGTCCAACAGTGCCCTGTGCCTAGAAATACCCTTATGGGCAACAATAACAGGTTTTTATCTAAAACTGCACGGGTATTTAAAACACTAATAGGGTATGTGCAATACTCTTATTAAGCGCCTCTTGTTAACGGGCTAACAAATGGACATAAAGCGATTAGATTGTTTACATTGTTCAGTAGGAATCTAGTGTTCCTTAAAGTTGTTTTAAACAGTCCATTTTGAAGCATTCGACTGTGTTAAATCTAGGCATATACAACTCTGACAATTTACAATTATTTGTACCTATTAGAACCAGTGATGGCTAAACTGCGTGTCATATGTTATGTTTTAGCTGCAGCTGGTATTAGTATGTTATATCAGTGGCGTAGGCGAGTGTGGATAGGGTGGTCTGCACCGGGCGGCACTTCATAGAAAGGGGCGGTATATTTAGACAACTGCATGTGTTTTGTCGTGGAACGGTGGCATGAATTCTTATACTGCCCCATGCGGCACTAACCTCAGATACGCCACCGTAATCACAGTTACTAATTTTTCCAAAACCTTATTAAAATAAGTTAAGATATCATGAAGCAGTGGTTTAACTTTCAACATCTTATTTACTGGAAAAGCGGACACCCAGCTAACGAACGCCACGGTTAATAAACAAATGTGTTAACGTACAGACCGGTTAATGGGCAAATCGGTTACCAAACAAATCGGCTAACGAACAAGTTTGGTGGACATTTATTGGCTCTGTTAACGAACGATAATTCGGGTTACGATCATGCGCATACTTCTGTGCACCACCCTTCCTACTTAGCAGAGACAGCTTTGCCGGTTGGCAGTAAACATATTTTGTGATGCGCTTGAAAACAGTTCTTTTGTTACCTTTGGATTCTATTTCGGGGACGTTCTTTAAGGCCAAAAGAGAAAAGTATTATTTGTTTGAATTGTTTTAGTGAAGGAAAAAAAGTAATAAGAAAAATAAACATAAAATCACCCCCCAACCCTTATTTTGGGCACTTTTGAAATACTAACGGTAAAGAAACTAAATAAATGAAATAAAAAAAAATATTTTCATTTATTTAGAAGTATGAAGAAATCACAAGTCCTGTCATTTTTTGCAACATATTTCTTTTCAAATACGATATTGGAGCTAGTAAGGCCTTTGTACGAATTTAACTCCAGACCACCAGTTTTGAAAAGACTCATTTTCACATCAAACATTCAAGCATCCTTTTGTTTTTTTTTTTGGAACATTTTTAGAATTAAACTTAAAAATAATGCTATCAATGTGGACCTAATAAGATTCACTTTTTAAACAATCATTCGATTTGATAAATTGATTTTCTGATAGAATTAAAAAATATTTTTATATAGAATTTTAAAATATTTTTAGAGCTATTAAACATATTGCAATTGTTAATTTTTGTATTGCATATATTCATAATAAACTCTCGAAATAATTAGAGATAATACCAATATCCAAAAAGTGGCCAAGTGAAAGTAGTTGGCTTTCACCACTCATAGAAGGAGCGACAGACGCCCATGGCTCATGGAGTGACAGTGTAAATTTGGTAAATGTTCTATAGCGTTAGATTTTAAAAAAATAATAAAAAAAGGAAAAAAAAAGTTGTTAGTTTTATAAATAAAAGCAGCCTTGTGTAATCTGTAGTCTGGAGATAATGTTAGCGATACTATATTTCTGTGAAAATATGCCATGAAATTGCTTAGTGTTTTGTTGGCACAAACAAAGGGTATAAGGGCCAGGCATTTGCACAGTGATTTGTTGGTTAAAGAAAAAGGTACAAGTGCCAGGCGTTTGCGCAATGATTTGTTGGCCTAAACGAAGGGTACAAGTGCCATGTAGTTGCACAGTGATTTGTTGGTTAAAGCAAAGGTTACAAGTCCAAGTCATTTGCGCTGTGATTTGTTGGCCTAAACAAAGGTTACAAGTGCCATGTAGTTGCACAGTGATTTGTTGGTTAAAGCAAAGGTTACAAGTCCAAGTCATTTGCGCTGTGATTTGTGGGCCTAAACGAAGGGTACAAGTGCCATGTAGTTGCACAGTGATTTGTTGGTTAAAGCAAAGGTTACAAGTCCAAGTCATTTGCGCTGTGATTTGTGGGCCTAAACGAAGGGTACAAGTGCCATGTAGTTGCACAGTGATTTGTTGGTTAAAGCAAAGGTTACAAGTCCAAGTCATTTGCGCTGTGATTTGTGGGCCTAAACGAAGGGTACAAGTGCCATGTAGTTGCACAGTGATTTGTTGGTTAAAGCAAAGGTTACAAGTCCAAGTCATTTGCGCTGTGATTTGTGGGCCTAAACGAAGGGTACAAGTGCCATGTAGTTGCACAGTGATTTGTTGGTTAAAGCAAAGGTTACAAGTCCAAGTCATTTGCGCTGTGATTTGTGGGCCTAAACGAAGGGTACAAGTTCCAGGCATTTGCACAGTGATTTGTTGGCCAAAAAAGTGTACACGTGTCAGGCATTTGCGCTGTATTTGTTGTCCCAAAGAAAGGTTAAAACTTCCAGGCAGTTGGACATTGATTTGTTACCCAAAACAAAGAGTACAAGTGCCAGGCAGTTGCACAGTAATTTGTTGGCCAAAAGAAAGGTTAAAACTTCCAGGCAGGTCGACAGTGATTTGTTTGCCATAACAAAAGTTACAAGTTACAGGAATTTGCACAGTCATTTGTTGGCCAAAAAAGTGTACACGTGCCAAGCATTAACGCTGTGATTTGTTGTCCAAAGAAAGGTTAAAATTTACAGGCAGTTGTACACAGTTTAGTTGGCCACAATAAAAGGTACAAGTTCCAGGCATTTGCACAGTGATTTGATAGCCAAAACAAGCGTTTTTTTTTTTAATCATAGAAAACAAGTGCCAAATCTTAAGACTTTGCAACCAGCTGATCCTGGTTGAATAAATATTTGCCCGAAGAAGTGTAACTGATAGTTTTGTAAGACATGTTGAGTCTTCTGGTTCAGATTTAGAAGAATAAAAAAGATTTCCAAACACTGAGACCATCTAAAACATAATGATGTCCATGCCGTTACCAGTAAAAAGGGCAGAAACATGTTTTTTGATGAAATAAAATTAATTCTTTTCCATGATCGAATGAGAGCTTTTCATTTTAGTAAAGTAAGAATTTTTTTTTAAATATTTTTTTTTTCAGAACGTATACATTTTAAGCGCATGACTACATTTCGATTACATCAAAGAATAGTAAGAACTTGTGATTAATTTTTTTGTGTAACTTTTAAAATTCTATTCTGCATTTAATGTATTAAACTAGTTACAGCTGTGTCTATATTTATTTACTGTCATTTGGAAATTGTGAATGTCTTATAACTTATTTTTTTAAACATTTTTTGAAAAGGGCTTGAGGAAATCTAAATATTTCTTAATTAATATATTTGTCTTCTATACATGAAGAAATGTAAGGTAACTATCATTCTTTCTTCAGTGTTAACCTAAATGAAAGTAGGGGTGAAAAAAGAAATATTAATCTATTTTAAGACAGTATCTGCCACCTTCCATGAAATTATAAATCCTTGATAAAGGGCTCTAATTTGTTACTCTGATAAATTCTTGTATCATTTGAGTGCCTCTCTTTTTTATATTTTTTTCGAAAAGGTTCCACCTATTCAGTCCCAGATGAATAGATCTAGCTTGGCCTGTATTACGATCTTCAGAACGTTAAGATCTATTAATCTTAAGATATCCCGCTATATTCTGCCAGACATTTTGTTGTCTCAATTTCTTGAAGTGTTTTTCTGCCACATAAGCACCCTAAATTATAAGAACAACTGAAGCACTCTTCGATTTCCTTATTCTTTATTCACAAATTCCACACATGGTATTATAATGCACAAAATGGTATCATCATATACAAAATGGTGTCACAAAATGGTATCATCATATACAAAATGGTGTCACAAAATGGTAGTATCATATACAAAATGGTGTCACAAAATGGTATCATCATATACAAAATGGTGTCACAAAATGGTATCATCATATACAAAATGGTGTCACAAAATGGTATCATCATATACAAAATGGTGTCACAAAATGGTATCATAGATCACAAAATAGTGTCATAATACACAAATTGGCATAATAGGACACAAAATGGTATCCTAGTAAATAAACTGGTATCATAGTACACAAATTCGTATCATAGTACACAAAATGGTATCATAGTGCACACATTTGTATGATGAAAAACATAGTGCTACCATAGTACACAAATAGGTATAATAGTACACACTATGTTATCAAAGTACACAATTGTACCGATATCATAGTACACACAATTTTATTTTAGTACACAAAATGTTATTATAGTACACACATTAAATTTATAGTACCCAAGAGGTACCATAGTACACAATATTACCTGTATATTAGTACGTAAAGTGGTACAATAGTACAACATGTGATATCATAATACACAAAATAATATCACAGTACACAAATTGGTATTATGAAACACAAAGTGGTAAATTGTACACAAATTGGTATCATAATACACAATGTGGTGTCATGGTACACATAATGGTACCGGTATGAAAGTACACAAATTGGTATCATAGTACAAAAATTGGTATTACAGTACACAGAATAGTATTATAGGACACAAAGTGGTATCATATTACACAAAGTGGTATCATAGTACACAAAGTGGCAACATACTACACAAATTGTTATTATAGTACACAAAGTAGTATCATTGTACACACTGTGGTATCATAGTTCACAAAGTTGTATCATAGTACACAAAGAGGTATCATAGTACATAAAGTGGTATCATAGTACACAAATCCAAGGAACACATATCACCAACTTGATGACTGTTAAACTCTCAGACAACTAGCTAAAACTGCAGTCCGTCTTCTCGACCGTTCTCTCTTAGTCTAATTCATCTCTCCACCGTTCAACCGATTTCTAACGCTCTCCCTAAAAGAATACTCATCAATAACACACACCAGAAAGCCAACGCCCGGATCTAATCAAGGAATGGGGATTGGGTAAAAATATATGATCCCGTGAAATGAAATAATTTGATATTGCATTTTAACCTTGCACAATGGTATGCTTTAAGGAACGAACAGACGAACCATACTCTATTATGATAAATATTTCATTAGAAATAATTTATTTATAATTGAATTTTATAAACACATTGTTTTTACGTCGATAATAAATAAAGAGTGTTATTATTTGAATTCCATATGTTTCTTTGTATCTGTTAATTGAATATCTTATAGATAACGCTTTATATAATTAAATAGATTTCAAATGGTCTGTGGATTTGTAAAGCACTCCTTATACGCACAAGGGAACTTTTTTCAGCACAGTGATATCATCATATCTTTGAAGAAAAATTGTGTGAGGTGATTGGAAAAACAATTGTGTGCAAGCACTGGACACAAATATACGTTGCATATTTTGTGACAATTTAGGACAAATCTATTGGTTAAAAAGGGAAATGTCACCTTGTTTATTTCAGCTTTAAAAAGTCATTTCTGTCATGCGGTTTTAAAATGCAGCCATTAATTTTAATTTAAGATAAGTTTGAGCTCACTAATAATATTTTTGAGGAAATTTATTTTATATACAAGTGATTTATTTTTGATTTTGTGAATCATTACACAATGTTACACTGGTGGAAAATTTGAAAAATCTTAGGCTTTGCTGGAGTCTTCTGAAATTATCAACGTAATATTAGTCTTAAATTAGTTTAAGTATCGTATTAATGACTCATAAAGGGTTAATTTCAGTCATTCATCTTTGTTTATGGTGTCAAAAGGATAAATATTTATTTTGAATACTGAAGATATTAACAAAACAATATATATACTTTCATTTAGTATCCTACATATAATAATTTCATATAAAATATCAGAGATGATTTATTAACGGAGAATTGTGTAGATTGAATTCAACAAAGTCCAAGACCAAGTCAACAGTCAGCAAAGAGGAAGATCAAGTCAGCAATGACTGAAGTAAAACAACAATGTATTTTTTTTAGTTTCTGCCATCCTCTCTGTGCTCTACACCAATTGAACTCAATGATTGTTTTGAATGATTATGTGGATGTCCGAACCAGTACCCAAATCCACAAATGGGTTGACCCAGAATTAAAACTGGTGATCAACTAAATCCTTGGCAAGTAGTAGCGTCGTATTTGTAACGGCACCATCTCTGTGTGTCTCGGACCTCTTTTAAGGGTTTCCTTTCAGCCATTGTTTTACTGAAGCTTAATTGCTTTTGAAGCCCGTGTGGGTGTCCAATTATTATAACATGGCCCTTGTATTTGTGATCCTGTTTAAAATAATTATAAACGGTTTTCTGTAAGTCCTGGAATTCTGTCAAAGTTTTCTCCAGGTCTGAAACTAAGTCCATTTTATGCGACACAAACTCGATACAACACCAATCACTATTCACGTCAATGTCTTTGTCCGTGTCCGAGATTCTGTAGCCATAGAGCGATGGGCATTTCTCAGGATCTTTAGTTTTGTCATCATAATCTAGTATCATTTTAACAGTCTCACGTATAAACTTTACATCTATTGTGGACTTACAACTTTCTGGATCTTCATGAAGCACGTGAAGGGCAGTAGCGACACTCAGGATGGCGTAGCGGCGTGTATTAGTGTGGTCTTTACACTCTGGACACGGGCACCTTCCGAGCACACGGCGTATCCTTTGAATGAATCCAGTTCCGGTTCCCTCTCCGGGAATAAGCAGATCTTTAAAAGTCACAGAAATCAATCCAGTCAATTTCACCATTTTTAAAATCAGATCATGCAAATGCATATTTGATCTAACCGGCTTAAGCATCTCTTTTAAATCATCACTATTTACTGGTACGTAATATTTATCCTTTTCACATTCTTTTCCTTTTTCCTTTAATCTCTTATTATCAAAGTCTTGATTGGCATTTGCTTTCTCACCTGCCAATAAAATTTAAAAAAATTAAAAATTATTTTCATTTATAAGTAAGTGTCACAACTACAATCACAATCTAGTTATGAGTTATAATAACAGAAGCATTGTGGATCAAGTGATAGTGACTGTACTTTATTATATACTTAACACATGATCCCAATAATTATAATAGTTAAAACTTGAACTAGAAATAAGAGCAAATATTTATGCTGAAAATACTGATCCTAAAACACTTGGGATATAGCTTCTCGGTAAACTTCTTGGTACTTTCTCACCTTGATAAAGATATCACTATGACCATATCTTCTTACATAAGAATTGTAACTGTCACCATTTCTTAGTTCCGTTTTCTAAACAAAGACGTGATGTTTACATTGAACACACAGGCTTGAGAACTCATCTTGCTGCATTAAAATATATATAAAAGACAAGTTTGATTAATGCAAGGCGGCCATTGAAGGTCTATGTGACCATCGATAAAATTTGTACACACGAGGTACAGCACAAAGTCTTTCTTCCTGCTGTCTGTTTATAACAGTGTTGCATGCTGTTGACGCTGTTGCTTTTGGACTCATATACTTAAGGAACCTGATCTTGCAAATCTTTGTATGGAAATTAAATAATTTTCTGTTGTCAAAATGCAGACGAGGGTAGAAAGAGTTAAGAAATGCCCTACACCATAAGAAGAGTGCATTTCATTGAAAACGCCATTTTCAAATCAGACTAATGTCTGAAGAAAGAAAACTAGTTTCAAGAAAATGGCATGAGATCAGAGGACGCTCGACGCATTTGCAATATAAATCAAGAGGGCACATTTAAAAAAAATCTTTTTATCGTTTTCATGATGTACTCAAGATTAGATCCAGAGCCATCAAGGAAGTAGCAGATGTGTTTTGAGGTGCTCAAGCTATGAGTCTTATGTTGTGTACGGAAGAAAAATGACCTTGTCAATTCTCAAACTTACAACCTTCTATGACGAGTTATATGAATTGTGAGCTTTCAATTTAAATATCAAGGCTGCGACAATTTCCGGACAGGTTGACACCAGTCGCCTCTTGTTATTGGCAGAACATTAGTACATAGAATATGTTTATGCCAGGTGTAAATGTCGTGTGCACATAGAGGTCAACATTAATTTAGAAATCTTTATAATGTCATCAATTCATACTATTGGAACGTTTTCCCACTGGCTAATGTAATGTAACTAAAGTTGAATAAAGACCAGAAAGCGTTCAAATTGATATGGCTTAGATACAAAGCAAATCAAGTTCTTTTGGCTTAGAGACCAAACAAATCAAGCTATTTTGGCTTAGAGACCAAGCAAATCAAGTTATTTTGGCTTAGAGACCAAGAACATCAAGTTCTTTTGACTTACGATTAAGCACGTGTAGTGTTTTGGCTTAGAGACCAAGAACATCAAGTTGATTTGGCTTAAAGACGAAGAACAGCTAGGTGATTTTGCCTTGAACTGAGCAACTCAAGTTCTTTTGGCAAAAGGCCAAGCACATCAACTTTATCTGAATTTAAGATCAAGCACATCAAGTTAATTTTGATTAGAGACCCAGAACATCAACTTGATTTGGCATAGAGTCCTTAGGGAAATTTATCTACCACATTTACAAGTGGAAATTTCTATGTTGTTTTATTTAAAGATACGCTTTTCCTTGTACTTCTTGTTCCCCAACTATTTTTTTGGAAGCTTGTTCCAGTCCCCTGATTGTCTTTTTCATAAATACGCAGCAATCTCTTCTGTTGTGAAATTCAAATGCATGTTCAAATAACCACATGCTACATGCTACTCTATATCAATGATAAAACCCAAACATATTTTTTTAAATTAAATTATACACAAAATTGATATAGATAAAGATGATTCCACCTACCAACTCCGATCCAGACAGGTTCTGCCATTCGAAATTGAAAATAAGAGAAAATATCAATCTGGGCTGGGGGCTGTATGTTGTTTGAATCACCAACAGATTGAAGATTTTTTTCACCCGATAGAGTCCTATTGATTGTTAAAAAGTGTAGAATTATTATTTCATAATCAATTTAAATGAGTTGAATAATTTGAAATACACGAAGGATTTCTCCCCCCCCCCCCACGCCAGCCTAGATACTTGTTATGACGAGATTAAGCCTTAGAACATTTTAGGAACAATTTCTGAACTCTAGAATTACAGCCCATCGATCCTTCCTGTTGGGACAGACTTAAACAAAAAGAATACGCTCGATTACATTAGTTTGTCTCGTATGGAACAGTATTCGATACCAGAGAGGAGTCTCACTAGTTGGACGCTCTGCCGAATACTCAATTGAATCCGTGCACCAGATCTCAATAAATTAAATCTACCATGTCAACGTAAACAGAAAGAAATTGAAAAGTCATCATATCAGTCCAAGGTGTACCCGTCTCAGGTAGACCGGTCTCGGGTGTACCAGTCTCAGGTAGGCCAGTCTCAGGTGTACCAGTCTCAGGTAGATAGGTCTCAGGTGCACCAGTCTTAGTTGTACTCTTCTCAGGTGTATGAAACCCAAGTGTAACCGTCTCAGGTTTCAGCGTGTTAGTTGTACCAAACTCAGATGTTTCAGCTTAGGTGTACCAATCTTATGTTTATCCGTCTAAGTTGTACCATATTCAGTTGTACCAGATTCAAGTGTTCCAGACTCAAGTGTTTCTCTGTCTCTGGTGTACTATTCTTGTATGTACCAGTTTCATGTAAGCAAATTGTTTGTAGGTGCCTGTCTCAGGTATAACAAACTCAGGTGTACCAGACACAGGTGTACTAGTCTCATATGTATCAGTCCCACATGCACCGGTTTCAGGAGTACCAGTGACATAGGTATAGTTCAGTTGTAACAGAATTAGTTTTACTTTGCTATACGTTACATTACGAATGAAACGTTATTGAAATCCGATATTTTAAGTTAAGAGTGCGTCAGGAAGCCTATCGCTGGTCATATATAACAGCTCTGTATTGAAAATCAATGAATCCAAATAGTATGTGCCCTGAGTGTATTTTTAAATAGCTTTCATATGAGCAATGATCTGTTGAATGAGTCACAACCCATGTGTAAACACATAATCCTGCTTATATTGATTCTGTGTAATGTGGGTACTGAGTTCTGGTTTAAGCCATATGAAAGTATGTAAAAACATATGGGTTTTTGTGTGTCAATAATTTGGGTTGGGGTGCGAATCAAAACAGCGGACGCTTCTATTGCAAGCTTTCCATGGGAAACATCAGAAAGGAAGCATACTAACGTAACTTAGCGTAGAAGAAGTAGACCGGACGTTTTCAAGTCTATCAACAAATCTTCCCCTAGAAAGATACCAAGGACGTTTAAGGATTTGGGGTATTTGGTTAGCAGGACATATCATCATCAAAGGAAATAATAGTAAATTAGTTAAATTAAAATTAAACTAAAATATGGGATATCTAAGTTTGCTAATGGGTGCTGGGTGGCCGAATGGTCTAAACTGAGCAAATCTCAAGTTGGTGGTCTGGAGTTCAATTCCAAACCAGCTTATAATCCTTGAAGTATAATCCCAGGCCATGTGGATTTCGTCCTCCGAAGCCCACTCCATCGTCACATTGTGACGGACGGATGCCAGCAAATATAATGGGAGAGCACTGAGTTGGTGAGTCGGTGAAAGGGACCTTTATCAGGAAAGGGGGAAAAAGAGACGGGGAAAATATTATTCCTGAACACGATCCTCAAGATATGTTATTATCAACTAGAAGATATGACCCGAAGTTAACGGGTTATAATGGTAGACAGTTTGCAATACTTCATGACTGCTATTGCCAAGTCACAACATCTATCAATCAACTGTTTAAAAATAAATAATATTTAAAAAACTATGACAATATTCCAGGCCCTTGTAAGTATATTTTGCAAATATTTAATCAGAATTTCCGTATTTTAAAATGAAGTATCTATATTTGATGTTTACGTCTAATATCATTTTGTTTTACGAAATATTACTCTGCATTATAATCATATATTACTACCCTACCGATTTTTAATAATTCTGATTTTACAACACCAAAAAAAAAAAAAAAAAAAACAATACAACTCTTTTGATTTCCATCAACAAATTTAAATACCACTTGAAATATAAGTACCGTTAGCGGAATTTGATATTTTGATATTTTCATGAAAAGATTTTAGATAACTGAGAGCATTGCAAAAAAAAAAAATTTATTCAGTAAGGTTTACTTATTTTTAACTTCAATTTTTTAGGCTTAAACATCGAACCAAAAAAATGTATTCTCAATACAACATGCAAAAGTCGGCTTTAAGGAATTTGTTGTTGTAGAATTTTTGAACATGCTAAAAATCGTCTATAAATGACGAAACAATGATACCCTCGCTCAATTAAAAAGTGGAGGTCGCCACTTTGATAACGAAATAATGATACCCTTATGAAGCTAAGTTGCGTTGCATTATCTGCTGAAGACTTTTATCCGAAACATCGTCGTGTTGTAATCTCATTCCTAACATTTTCTCCAACTCTGTGTGATATTTTGGGGGGGGGGGGGGGAAATGGGGGTCATTAAGTAAAACCGTTCCCTTTTAAATGAAGAGAAAGTTTCTTAACATTTAAAGAAGAAGAAATTTATTTTAAACTTATTTTAATTTGGTTATAAAAAAATAGTTTAAGTGGAATCTCTCCCTTCAACACGCACACACCATCACGGTAGCCAATGGATTTGGCCGTGAGGGGATACAACAAACAGAATTTCAACTGATTCATTATATCAATTAAACTCAATTTACAAGTCTAAAGGAACATTACTTGAAACGACCAAAAATACAGATGTATTTTACCATTTCTGGGAATACATAACGCTGTCACCCACCTTTCAAAGAGATCTGTCGTTATGTTTTAAATAATTCAGTTCACTTAATGGATGGTGTGCTTTGTTCAGTTGACAGCACACTAAATTGTACAAAGTGGAAGCACACCTTTTAGTTGAAGCACTATATATACTCGAAAAGTGCGTATAATGAGAACACCATTTATCTAATAGAAATATTATTTTTTACACAAAACTCCTGAACCGTGCACAAATAAACCGTTACATCCCCTCTCTTTTCACAGGCCATGTACCTTTGTGCATTGTTTACTGATATATCCAACAATTCTTTGAAATATAAGTCATGCAAGCAAAACTAGCTAAAACACAAATTCAGAGGACGCATGGGACCTACATGGCAAAATATCAAGAATTTAATCTTAGAGAATAGTTAATTACGAGATTTTATTGTTTTAACTGTTGTATAGTGTTACGGTAGTCAATTACACACTTAGCACATACATACACAAACACCTTGACTGAGAACTTCCTTTAACTGTTACCTGTGCACGAGGCACGTCGATAATCACGCATGATTCTGGTACTCTCTACCTTTCTCTCTCTCTCTCTCTCTCTCACTATATGACACGTGACTCGTAGTCTGGGATCATTGATGCGTAGCTTCACGCAACGGTTGTGTAGTGTTCCTGTCCTAACGATTTCATAGAAGTCGACTGTTTTATATTCTGATCTATCCATATGTAATATTATATTTTCCTTGTGTAAGCAAGGCTCAATGCAACTCAACTCTTCTATTAACATGGTTTGAATTGATTATTCGTTTCAAGAATAAACAAATGATTGAGATAAATTGTGTATACATAATCTGTAAGGTGATTAGATAGATTAAAATAGCAACTTCATTTCACGCCTGTCATTCTATACACATGTATCCACATTTTATCCCCAGTATTGACGTTGAACACCGACTTTTTGTGACGCCATCATCAGATCTGAGATGGCCTGGGCACATGATAATCGGACAGTAAGCCTCGATTCTCTTCAATGATAACCTGATGATTTTGAGTAGTTCAACGCGTAAGCTGAGGTTCTCTTCAATGATAACATGCCGATTTTCATTTTCCAATTGTAAGCTTAGGTCCTTGTTACGAACCTAGTTCTACCCAAAGTTTCGATGGCTTCGTTGTCTAGGGGTTTAATTTAATTAACTTTACAACCATTAAATACATCTCAACTGCCATTACTCCAAGAAAAGCACTATGCCATAATAAAACGTCACATCCCCTTTCATACAATACGTCACACAATAATAAGCCTAATATATAAAATGACACAAATAATCTCTAAACAACATGCAAAAACAGTATTAAGTCCTTAATATTCCTCCCGCGCTTCGTTTGACATTAATTTGATAAAATCATGTCACCCACAAATAAATATCGCAAAATTTGTCAATAAACATCAACAAATAAACAAGAGCAAGTGCCAAATGTAAACCAATCAATTGTGTTATAACATTTTAAATTAAGCGACATGGATATTAAATCACAAACCAACTTATAACACATTACAGCACCAAATTTTTTAACTAACCTGGCATCTTTTCAAAATAACATACTGAATATGACAAACTTCAATGATAAAGTTTAACTTCTGTATATTTAGATATTATATACTCTTATAAATTATGAAAAATTAGTACATTGAAAATTGTTGATCACAAAACAAACTCTGCGTGTTAGAGGGTAAATATGTCACCACCCATGAACTCATGTGAACATTCCTAAATGTTCCAGTCCGATGTTAACATTTAAAAGAGTGTGGCGTATTACGCCTCACAAAAAGCGAGCACATTTTTCCAGCAGCTCAAGTCTTCCCTCTCAATTCTCACGTGTTTCATTACACTTGGTCTTTTAAAACATTGTTGACCAACAAATAAAAAAATTGTCATCTTTAAATTCTTAAATATAACAATATCAGAATTATCAAAATTGTAATAATTAAAACAATCAGAGTGGTGACCGCTCTCTTGAAATAAATCAATTATAATGACAACAACATCAACAAACTCACCTCCCAACTCATGGAAAACGCACACCTTCTCTAAAAAAAACGAAAAACGGAGCTACCATAGCTGTCAAACTATGAGCACTCCTGGCTCTCATGATATAACAGATTACAGATATCACACACATGAACATACAAACTAATTTTCTCTCCTACCCGCGTCTCAGGGAAAAAAAAACTCACACCCTTCAAGAAATGTTCATAATGAGTATTAAAAACGTTAATCTCAGAACCATCACGTTTCTCAGTCCTCGGGCAACCCGTGTCTTCAACACCACAAAATTCACCAACTGGACTACTACCCTCGTAGCTCCACGTAGGGTCATCTCCGGTGACTTCTACTTTGTTGAACTTAACGTACCCTTAACAAGCTCACCACCTCTAATTCGTGATCTCCATCTCCGTAGCTTGTCCAATTCTTAATATCATTAACATTTACCTCTTTTGCCAAACAAATATCTACTTGCTGTATAAAATTTAGAAATCCCTCTTGTACCAAACCAACATCTCCTTGCTGTACAAAATCAAAAATCCCTCCTGTACTAAACTAACATCTCCTTAATTTACAAAATCAACAAATCCCTTTTGTATCAAGCCAACATGTCCTTGCTGTACAAAACAACAAATCCCTCTTGATCCAAACATTTAGGACCCTGCTGTACAAAATCAACAAATCATTCTTGTACCGAATCAACATCTCCCTGCTGAATGTGATGAAATTTATAAATTTTTATTGTGTAAATTCCCATTTTTATTATGTTTCTTTTGCAGATTTTTGTTTCCTCAACTTTCATCTATGGATTTATTATTAAAAACATTAACTTGTTCTACAATATTGGGAAACATTTAAAAAGATACCTTTACATTTGTTTTTTTTTTTTTTTGTTTCGATTAAAAATTTTAATTCTGCAGTAAATTTTTAGTTTTTGTTAATATACCTTGCTGAAATTATTTTTTTTGAATATTTAATTTTTTTCACCTTTGCCTGATAATTTCAAATTGATATGCTTTAAATTTAATATTACTTGACTCCTATATTTTTAAAATTGCTTAATTTATATTGTTGTTTTCAAATGAATTAAAATGGACCTTTTTTCACCTTTTTAATATTTTGTAAAATTCTGCTTGGGTAATGTTTGTTGTTGAAATAAATGTGTATTTACATTATTGTGACAACCCTAAAAAGCTGTATTTGTTATATGTATAACTGGTTGTGTGAGCAAGAGATTTTAAAGTTCCAAATAAGTTATTTTAGAAGAAAGAGTGCACCAAACTACGATTATGAGTAGTACATGTCATCTGAAACTTCCACGCATAGTCTTATACTTATCACACAGTAAATGGCTCTATTTAGGTTATCAGTATTTTATTTTCAATGTGGCATGACTTAGTTGCCTTGAAACCAAACTGCCTTCACAGATCACATATTTGCTCCCACTCAATCATTACTTCTGTACTTAAATGAAAAAATAATACAAACAATAGTCATCTGTACCGGTACCAACAAGGAAGGCGAGAGAGTAAAGGCAAAGGAAAGATGTGACCTAACTAAATGAGTTTATTGGCTGCCAAATCTATACTGGCCCCTAATTTTTTGTATGCATTACTGGAGTACACAGCTCAAATAACAAACAACTAAAAAAAATTTTCTCAAGCCAGATAAGGTTTTTTTTCTATTAAATTTTAAATTATGTACCAGTGTGTTAAACGCAGTAGACAGGTATTTAAAAAAAAAAATACTAGTCCTTTAAATATAAGTCCCTTTCTCATGCTTTATGCAATGGCATCCTTTAAGATGTTTATTCCAACAACCCTGTGAAATAGAATTAGGTCAAGTCAAGTATGAGAAAGATTATTGAAAGGATATTCGGGATATCATGACAAACAGTCAGTGCCTAAAAAAGGTTTAAAATTGGTGGTTTTGTTCTGATTAAGCCAAGCTCTCTTTAAAGAAATAGCTGAAATCAATTCATTATGAATGAAATTTTCATTATTTAGAGTATCTGATTAATTAATAAAGTACTATGTGATTAAAACTTTTACTTTTAACTTAAACAATACACATAAATAATCTCAAATAGAGGATTTAACTTTAATAATTAAATCAATATTATTGCTTATTTAAAATTAAAATTTCAATGAAAACAGTAAATCTATCTAAATCATCTTGATTACTAGATTTAAAAAAAAAAATGATTTATGAAAACGGCTTCAACTAAAAAAAAAAATAAAAGAAAGAAAAAAAAAAAACCGGAACAAAGAAATTTAACAAAGCAAAAAAAAGAAAAAAAACTAAAAGAATAAAACTATGAATCTATGAAATAACAAGGAGGAAAAAAAATATTATCATACTATAAAAAAAATTAAAAAAAAAAAAGAATTAAAAAAACAGATTCAAAAAAAAAAAAAAAATAATAGAAAGAAAAAAAAAATACCGGTACTAAGAAATTTAGCAAAGCAAAAAGAAGAAAAACAACTAAAAGAATAAAACTATGAATCTATGAAATAACAAGGAGGAAAAAAAATATTATCATACTATTATCCAAAGCCCTTTAATCTATAGGAGCCACTACAGCTCCGAATATGCACTTGCGGCTATGGGCACCTCGGTACCTATAGCCGCAGCCATTAGAAATTTTGTATATTTTTAAAATTGTAGGTTTAATGTATGTGTTATTTAACGCCAAACACAATTTTTGGGTTAATTAACTTCTGTCCTATGTTTTTATATCTATTTATATTCCAATAATAATCACAATTGGTATTCAATGAAACTTACATGATAAGATTTATTAAGTTCAAAAATATAATTGTATACTATTAAGAAAAATATTTGTTTTTACATTATTGATTTCCTTGTTAATACTCAATTGTTAATAAATACCAGCGAATAGTGCAGAGGATGTATCTTAGAGAGTATATCAGAAGTTATATGTTAGTGATATTGTGTATTTAATATTACAATATTATGGTATTTTAAAATATCGTCTTGTTTATTAGAACAAATAGTAGAGTTTCTATAACAGTGTCAATTTCCTGAGACTATATTGCAGTCTGTCTATGGTATTTTCCATATAATTATACAATGATACATTTTATGACTTAATTATAAATCCTTTATTTTAACTGCTAATCATTGCACTTAAAACTGAAAAACAAATATGTTCATAATATTATTCACATTGAATTTAATGTCTTTTCATTTCTGAAGAAAAAATGCAACTCATTTTCTCTTTAAGATTTTTTTGTTTCTTTTTGTATTTTGTTTCTCAAGCTTTCATCCCAAAAGAACCAAATTGACCAGAGTGTAAAGTTGATATCAAGCTTTCATCCCAAAAGAACCAAATTGACCAGAGTGTAAAGTTGATATCAAGCTTTCATCCCAAAAGAACCAAATTGACCAGAGTGTAAAGTTGATATCAAGCTTTCATCCCAAAAGAACCAAATTGACCAGAGTGTAAAGTTGATATCAAGCTTTCATCCCAAAAGAACCAAATTGACCAGAGTGTAAAGTTGATATCAAGCTTTCATCCCAAAAGAACCAAATTGACCAGAGTGTAAAGTTGATATCAAGACTGTCATGTCAAAATATAGAAGTTTTCTAAATTGGCTCAGTTGTTTATTTTCAAGTCAACTGCATCATCAGCCTGAATTAAACACAACCCAGCCCTCCACCACATGTTTGACAATCAAGATTTATGTCTTGTTAGCGATCAAACCCTGACAGAAAGTCCAACCACCAGTGTACTGTTACAGAACTACATCATTTATTGGAATGTTTGAACATGCATTGGTTGTATTCAATAGAATGGTCAACATCCATAGATTTGATTAACAAACTAGACTTCACACTGTAACGCATGCTATTGCTGCCCATGTGGCAATACTCGTAGCAGCATGGTTAGTTAGAGTTTTGCTCACTGTAATGAATGTGCTATCACTTGCATACTTTATTCTCTCAATCCTCAACTTATCTGTTCTCTCACACAATGATGTGTCAACGTCCAATGAAGTCATACAGTACTCTATTATATAATTTGAACACAACAATAATGAGGAGGATATCCTGCAATAATTCTAAGATGTAATACAATATTCAACATCACAATTGAATCACAATACTTCAATAATCCATACGAGAGGAACAAAAAATGTCTGCCATCCCTGTCAGATAAAAATCGTGTACTACCTCGTTTTACTTAAGCATACAGTGTTTCCGCTCTATAAATTAGTTCTCCCTCTTAGTGGCGTAGCTAGTGGAGGGGGAGGGGGGTCCAAATTCAAAAGTCACCCCGGGCCCCTACTTGAGGGGGGCCCCCAAAGGCGTGTCCAATTTTTTTTTACCATTAAATAATTTCGAATGTCAAAATGCAGGGGCCCCCAAAGAGGCCAAGCCCCCAGGCCCCCAAATCCCTAGCTACGCCCCTGACCCCTCTTTTCTCGTGATTCACAAGATATTACAACGTTGTGATCAAATTACTACGCCATCCAAACATCATAGTGTCGTGTGTAAAATCACAGCCAACTAGGTCTGTTACTGTGTTCTAAAACTTAATTAATGATTTTGTTCCCGCCATGTTTACTTCAACTTAGCGACGTTAACAGAATTTTAAAAAATACGTCATTGGTGTAGAGACTTCAACAGCTGATAGTAATTACGTCATTTGTGTAGACACGTCAACATATGATGATATATGCGTCATTGGTGTAGAGACGTCAACAGATGAGAAAAAGTCATAATTTTGTTGTTGTTGGCATTTGTCTTGGACGTGTGATATAGGAGTATTTCATATGTTTGATGTTAAAAACAAATGCAGGCTAAAGTATATATGTAGTATATATATATATATATATATATATATATATATATATATTACTTTAAATTGTTATATCTTAAGGACGTTTCATGAAAAACCTTCTTCACTGCTTGTATTTACATTAATTTAGGGGTACATTTTTGTTTAGCAGTTATTTTTTCCATTTACGGTAAAAATGGATCTTAAGCCCCGCGTGGTCTATATATCATCTGGTTAATGTATTGTCTGATTTGGTACATGCATATGCTGATCCAAGTATCACCTAGTCCATGTATAATTTGGTCAATGTAACACCCGTCTAACAAGAATTTCATAGAGCTAAGAATCAATTAACTTATATGCAATAGAAAGCTATAGCTAAGCGTTCCTCCTCCTATATATTGTGTTCGTTTTATCATCTTTATCAAGTAATAAAGTACACAATTAAAATGATTTTTCATTATGTAAAATTGGATCAAATTTCCATTTTCGTAACGCTACTTACGCCGTATTCCACTGTAAACTGTCTTCTGAAACATTAATACAAAAAACTTTGCACACCAAGTGTCCACTCGGAATCACCAACGGATAAAACAGTGTCATAAGTCATTGGATCAAGATGATGACTTAATTTATTTAATGGTTTCATTTGATGTTCTTTATGACGTGCATATACAGTTAAAAATCTCTTTCACCCCGCAGTTGACTATCAGTCGATGTAAATACTAATGCAACCGTGGAAACACTCGAAAGATTAAAATGATGATATCATGATTTATGTCACCAAAAATGCTGCATGAACCATTTGAACAGAAGGATTATTATTACAACTTCATCTAGCAGGTTTTATTCATTTGTTTCTAACTGCACAAAGTGTTTTACATACTTTTGCTTGTCCATTAGCATCACGAATTTGATATACAAAGATCGTTTATTACGTTGATATTTATTTTAACTCTTCTTGGATGGATGTTGGTCGCTTACTCACGCGGAGATGTCCAAGGCAATATTTCACTCGAATAGTAGCCTTGAACTTAGATGTATTGTGTGTTTTAATGTGATGGCGAGCTGGTGAATTCGTCAGCCTCTCTCTAGACCTTGCCTACTTGATCCAGTGTGTGGCCCAGCTGTCTAAACTGAGTGTCTAAACACAAGCTAGTGTGATGACTTATAATCCCCATAAACACGCCTAGACAAGCAAAACCACCCAAGTGTCCCGGATAGATGGAACTCAATATCGTTAACTGGCAACTATCTAAGAAAGGGTAAACTCTAAAATCCATCCCGGAGATGGAGAGGTATGACATTTACACATTGAGACCTCCGACAACTTTTGCGATGCTGAATGCATGTGTTAAGATCACAGTGGAAAAAAACTTAAAAACACTGCTGGTCATCCAGAATTACTCCATCATCAGTATGCATATGTCTATCTGAATTAAAGACACAAAGTCTGGAAAGAAAATATGGACTACGTTCAGCTACATCATCGATTTGTGCACCATTGAAGCAAAAATTAAAGCATAATTGAAGTAAATATTTCATTCACTGGCAACGCTTGTTTTAAGACCATTGTCAGTGTTGATTAATAATTCATGTTGTAACAACGTAATTGTTTTTTTTAAATATTTTGTCTTTAAAAAAAGTAGTTGTACCCTATTAATAACTTTTAAATTTTTTTACATTATGATGATTTTGCATATCTTTCAATTAAAACGTTTAACGAAGCTAAATATTATTGTTCAATTTGAAGACATGTTAAATTTGAAGACAATGATGTTCAAGTACTTCAGCTTCAACATTGTTTTCATAATGTGGAATATTCCGTGGAGTTTAATGAAAAAGTGAGTTTTCCGCACGGGGTTACACCTACCCAAGAGATGCCACTGCGCAAAACATTGAATGATTACATATGTAGGTCAAGTGAATGATTATATATGTAGGTCAAGTCAAGTGGTTATCATGCAGCGCATGTAAATCTGTACAAATAAAATGTGCGTACACTATATGTGCAAAGACCACATCCATGTGGTTCTGTTATTTAGCGTGTTGTTGTTTTTTTTTAATTGTGTATATGCGCTGAGTATTTCTTCTTCTTTGGATTATGAATCTATAGCTGTTGCGAAGCTTTCTAAATAATTGTTTACATCATTCTACATTATGAATACACGAGGCAAGTCCAAGAAATAGCTTCACTATGTATTTATTTACAGAAAATCACAATTTCACAATATGAAATAAATGTCCAAATTGGAGTAAAATACTAGCCCTCCTCGAGTGCACTTCCCTTCTTTCTTAAAACACTTAAAGAAACGATTGGCTAATTCGATGCATTAAGATACATCATTGCACTTAAAACACTTAAATAAACGATGGCTGATTCGATGCATTAAGATACATCATTGCACTTAAAACACTTAAATAAACGATTGGCTAATTCGATGCATTAAGATACATCATTGCACTTAAAACACTTAAATAAACGATTGGCTAATTCGATGCATTAAGATACATCATTGCACTTAAAACACTTAAATAAACGATGGCTGATTCGATGCATTAAGATACATCATTGCACTTAAAACACTTAAATAAACGATTGGCTAATTCGATGCATTAAGATACATCATTGCAATTGCAAACAACAAAAGTCATGGATACGTTCCACTTCATCAAAATCTCCTTCTCTTCTGCCCATGATATTTTCTCTATCTAACTTCCTGTTCGTACTTAATGGCGAACCAATACATTATGGGGAAACTATTCATTTAACATTTGAGCTGTTACATATTACCTTAGGTAATTTAAAAGCTTAGGATGCAGCGGATGAATTTGATTGGTCATTTATTTAATTTAAACCCTCTAAAATCTCTTATATCACACGTGTACACCTAAATATAGAAGCGACTATGGAATAAACAGGGAAATCCTACGGTTTAATTCGCAGATTTCTGCCGTGTCATTGTTGAAAGCAGTGTTTGCATGCTCTTAACATTTTTGCTATTTCAAACATGTCATTTTTCTAAAGAATGTTTGTATTTTAATTTCACTGTGAAATAGATTAAGACTACAGCGTTTGTATCAAGTCATTTGCCTGGTTGGGTCAAAAAATGACGACGATACGTTGCCTTTGATGACGTGATTCCTGCCTTTTAATGTGATAACGTAGTCTTAGTTTGATCATAATAGCTTCATGTTACGTAATAGATAAGAGACTTTGTTTAAATCCTGTTTTCAAATCCTACTTCCGGCAACAAAAAAAGGAAATCTCTTAAGTTTTTTTTTTTTTTTTTTTACTTTGATCTTACACATATTTTTTTCATTTTCTATTAAGGCTCTTAGCCGAAACGTCAATATTTTGTCCTGTCAATGAACTCATGTTTACCATGCCTTGTCCTTATATTTCTCTTTTAAAAAAGATTGTAACTACCTACAGGTTTAGTAAGTTACTCACAGTGATGATAGTTATCTAAACATAAATTCAACAATAAGTATATACAATTTAATTTCACACACAATGCAATTTATTTGTACTCTTCATGCAATATCACAGGGAATACTTAGAATTATAATTTTAATGGAAACGTGCTATGCTGCACTAAACTATTAGCGGTCTCTTCTAATTCCTTCACTATAACTCCGTGCGTCAACTCTGACGGATTTAAATATCTGCTAAGCTATCTCTCTCATGACGTATTTTATCCTTCTTCGGTGATGAGACTGCCGTTGGATACAAGTCTCGTGTGCAAATCATCATGAGTGTCGTGTACAAAGTCATGTAGTGTTACAAAGAACAAAACATCAAACAAACAACAACAAAAAACCAACTAATTTTGTTAAAGGATATTTTGTACGTGTCTCTGCAATCAGTCACAGGTTCATGAGTCATCGTCACACAGGTTTACAAAGTCTATTTAAGCATTTCCTGAGAAGCACTACACAAATGTACAATTATGTCATAGGGTTTGCTGGTTTGTTGACCTGACATCGTGTCCAGGCAATTTATCTTTTCTTAAAGTCCTGCCACTTGCTGTACATAAAGGGTATTGTGTAGATCATGGGATTAACGGCCGAGTTTAGTGGCATGACAAAAACGACCAACCAGGCGTAGGTGTCTGGACTGACCTCGTATCCTGTCATCGACAGGAAACCCAAGACACAGATGGGAAACCAGCACAGGAAGTTGGACAACACGACCAAAAATAGTTGTTTAGCAACGTTAACTTTCTGCACCCTCCTAGCAACGCTCTGGGCATTGGTCATTTGAAACGTGTGACCGGACAATATCAGACGGAAGATCAAAATTTGACCGCAAACGATGCAAAGAAACAAAATAAAATTAAAGCAAATAAAGACACCAAATGAATAATGCCAGCCAGGATGAGGGCCCATGGCTAGCGGTAAGCCAAAACACATCCCATTGGATGAGTAAATTATCCACTCTGGATTTATGAGCGGAATCAAAGCAAGAATGAATCCAAGGATCCAAGAGGACAGAACCGATAGAATTAAAACCGATTTTGAAAACCTATGTTCACCGAATGGAAACTTAATGGCTAAATATCTATCCAGTGTGATGAGAAACACAAAGAAAGTTGAGGTTTCACTGGAGAGAGTGGACAGAAACCCAGCAGTCTGACACAGTGCACTGTGACGCCAAAGATTTTCGTGGAGAACATAATCGCCTCTGTAATGGACGTCAGTAGAGGCGATAATCAGCAGATACACGCCCATGACAAAATCAGACACGCTCAAATTTGTCACAAATATGCCGTAACCTTTCTTGAAGACGCCCCTGTCATAAACTAACCGGAAGGTGAGGACGACGATGTTTCCAACAAATGACACGCCTGCCACTAACCACAGAAGTGAACGTTTCAATAAATCACTCAGGAGATCTTCACATGAAGAAAATACATCACGGGGTGCGTGGCACGCGTGTCTAGGAGTGCCGACACCAGAAATTTGATAACAACAGTATTTATAGTTGTCTACGTATAGAGCTGAACTGACGGATACTGATTTTAATATCATTGTCATATTTTCTTCAGTTAATGGTATTTCTTCTAGATTTAAAAATTCAAGTTGTTTGGGTAAACTTAAATTTTCATAATGATAAAATTTTGTGTTGCAAAGATTTATTGATCGTAATGATTTAGACATTATGTTCAAGTATGAAAAGGAAAGTCCCGTAAAAGATAAATCAATTGTGTGCATTTTTTCAGAATTAGGCGAAAGTTTAAATACAGTCAAATGTTCATTATGCGACAGGTCCAAGATTTGCAAGTTATTAAGTTTGAAAAGAGGCCCTTCATAATGTACCACTTCAAGTCTGTTGTAGCTGAAATTAGCTGTGTAAATGGAGTTTTGATCTGAATAAATAAATAATTTATCAAGATTTACAAGGTTACAGCTGGAGGCATGGATCTCAAGCAAATTTGGAAAGATAAATGTTTCATTCAATTTGGACAGGTCAATGCCAGATATATTTAAAAATTTAGTTTTTATGTCAAAAATATCTAAAGATTTTATTTCCTGGACCTGTGTGTAGTTTTGAACTCCAACAGCACCTTCCATGCACTTAAAGCCAGTCGGACATGTCATGGGACAACCTTTTTCATCTTCACCTTTTGGACATTGTGGAACACCATCACAGATGTGTACTTCGTGGATATGGATTTCTGTTTCTAAGTTAAATTGATTATTTTGTTTTAAACATGCATATATGTCATCAACATCATTTAGTTCATTAAATAATTCTTCATCTTCCCCAAAAGGACAGTCAAACACTCCGTCCTTAACATTGTAAACAGGAACACAGTAAGAATTGATACACTTAATAAATCCTTCTGGACATTCAAATGTTGAGCAATCTCTCAGTTGGTACTCGTCATGACATCCTGTGGGGCGGTCATCACTTCCTCTGAGATATAAACATTTTGGTGCCCACTTTATTTTGTTGGTCAAGTTTTTATAAAGTAATTCCCCTTCAGAGTATTCCTCAACCTTAATGTTTCTATTACAGAAACTAATGTCATGAGAAAACTGAATCAGTCCTGAGCACTCGCCTTTACAAGAATATGATACATTTATGAAAGCGGTTCTATTGGCTCCTATAAATAGATTACATGCTTCAAAGTCACGTGACAGCCAATGACGTGGGAGACATGTACCATCCTCGCATTGTCTGCTCAAACATCCATCACAGCCTTTCTCATCGCTTCTGTCGGGACAGTCTTGGACACCATCACAGCGTAGCGTCTTGTGGACGAAGCCTCGACTGGGATAACCATTGAATTTGTTTGGGTTCTCGCAATATAATTGTGTCAATTGCATCCACATGTCCAGTGTGCCACAATATTGCTCATCTCTGCCGTTTTGACAGTCAAAGATACCATCACAGACTGAGCTGTAGTATACTTCTTGATCACCCTTACAGTCGAACATAATCGCATCTGCCTCTGGTTGTTGAAAGTAGGTGAACATAAATTTTTTGACTTCTTTGAGATTTGTTATTGGATCTTTGACTGTTTGTCTAAAAACTTTACTCCGAGGACTAATTTGTGATGATGCTTGAAGTTGAAAAATAATTTCATCTTTATTATGGATCAAATTAACCTCCGATTCGCACACAAGTAATCTTGAATTAGGCTCATCACATCTAACCAATGTCCACCTGGTATCATGTTTTTCAGTATTTTTCTGTAGTGGTACAGAAAAGGCAAAACATTTTTTTCGACCATCATTAATTTGGGCCAAAATAGAATATAGACCCAAAGATTTTGAGTTTATCCAAGTGAAAGGTTTATTTTTCGGCCAATATTGGTTAGGCATTAATCCTATGTACACGACTGCAGTTGTTGCTAGAGACACGTTCAGATCAGCTGTAGTGGCTAATTTGGTTTGTCTCAAAGAATTCTTTAGAAACATTAACTCATCCTCCGTCTCAAACATCGGTAGATTTGATTTCATGGATTTACAAAGGTCGGATGCCTGTGTCCATGACATGGATGCTTCCCTTTCATCCAGGTAATAACAAGATAATCTGTTGTACACCGACTGACTGTATCGTATCCAGCCCTGTGGGCACTCTCGACAGGCGTACACAGTAACTGGATTGTGTTTGGTGAAGTCGTCGTCGTTGTCAACTATTAAATAGGAATGCTTTTCTGTACTGTAATCTTTCTGGTAGTATTGGTTGAAAGTTTTAGAGTTCATATTAGAAGCAGCAATCAACAATGAAATCATTAAGATATTTTTGAAACTCTTAAAGATAGTCTGTAAATCTCCCAAAATTAAAATGCATTCAGTATGACAATGTAAAAGTAGCACAACTACATACTGTTTATCCTTAGCCGTATTGAATAAATCCCATATAAAATACTTATGTTTATCAATTGAGCCTTGTTGATACTCGTCAGGGCTTACACTTGACTGAACGATCTTGTCAATGGCAGACGTGATCTCCTGTGATGAGTTCCCCTTGGTCAGATTGAACAACATTTGCTCCTGAAAGGGATCCACCAGGCAGACGTCCAGTGTTTTTATGCTGCCGTCCTCCACCTTGGTGATGAAATATGAGACGATGTTCTTCAAGCGAATAATTGTCAAATTGGTGTCATGGCTCAAATCAACCAGCAGCAAAAGTTGGGTGTGGTTGGCGTCACATCTGGGTCCTGGTGTTACGGTTACAGCAGGTACAACTGAGAAATTTGAAGAAATAACTTACATGTCTTGATATATACGTTGTTATAACAAAATTGAATTTAAGAAAAAAAAAAGATAATAATAGAATAATTTTTTGAACAGTTTGGACGTCATAAATAAAGATTGTTGACGATGAAATTGATGTCTTCAAGCCACTGTCTCTTCTTCTATTCGGCAAAGGTTGCAGTTTGGTTCCCTTCTGTCGTCCAGTCTATGGAGGTAGCAGCGTGTCGTGCAGTGCCCAGTCCTCATCTGGGTGATGGGGCTTTGCTCTCCACGTCTAAGTTCACACCAGGGGTCGCTCTTGCTCGGACGCTGCATTTTCCGATGAAGCTGTCGTCCAATGGCTCCTGTATCCCACCTTCTGTGCCATTTGTTCCTAAAATGGTCTTTTAACCAAGTGGTGACTCCCAGCTGAGTCATTAATTTGTCCGGTTGAGGTTGAGCCGCTCCTTCTTTGGCTAAGAAATCCGCCCTATCATGAAGCGACGCATCTGAGTGCGAAGCGATAAACTGCAGGATTACCTTCGAGCCTTTCGCATTGATGTTGCCAAATGTCTCCAAAATGGCTGTGACCATCCCGGTCCCCATCGAGCCCCTTCTCACATGCTCGAGAGCTGAGCGTGAGTCGGTGAAGACCATTACGTCCGGGAAAATTTTTCTCTTTGCTAGCCGTTGGTGGACCCTTTTCAGAGCTATCAGTATCACCTCAATTTCCGCATCGAGGCTCGTTCTATTTCCTCCGCTTGGGCCAGATAGCTCCTCGGGTGGGGCTATCTCTGAGGGATACTGGACAAGGACACCATAGCCACTGCCTTTTTCCCTCGTAAAGCACGAGCCGTCAGTAAAGACTTTGACCAGGCTGTCCGGGTAGGGGTTAATCGTGTTTCGTACAACCCAAGATAGTTCTGGTTGAGGACTGGCTTTGTTGGCTTTAGTGATCGTCATGTCAAGTCGTATGTCTGGCCGGGTAAGGATTTTGTGAGGGCCCCGTGTGGGGATGACCTTCACCTTCTCCCTGCTTGCGGGTTAAAGTACGTCTTTTTCAAGACTGTGAACCGTGTCCATGAAGGATGGCCGCTTCAGTTTGGACTTTTTTTTACCCAATTGTTCTGAAGCTGGAAACAGGGTTCTTCTCAGTCCATGCGGCTGTAACGTTCAACGGTCGTAAGGACTGCCTTTTCCCGCCTGACCTCGAGCGGTTTAATATTTGACAGGACTTCCCCTGCCGCCAAGGGTGCTGTGCGTGTCGCCCCATATTCAAACCTTAGAGCTCGGTTTTGGATGCGGTCCATTTCCTCCAGAGCCGTTCGGCTCGCGAAGGTTTGAACAGGAAGGCTGTAATCCATAACCCCTCTCACACTACTGAAATAGAGCGATCTCAATAGTCTAGCGTCCGCGCCCCATCTCGTCCATGCAAGCTTTTTCACCAGTCCTAATTTCTGGGATGTTCTAGCGCATAGTTGGCGTATGTGGTTATGAAACCGGAGCTTTTGATCGAGCTTCACCCCCAAATAAACTGGAGTCCTGTCCCATACAAAATATTTCCGATTAATGGAGAGTTCAATATCGACCTTAAGCGCCTTTCTTCCATTGGTGAACTTGGAGTCAACCGTCTTGTCCGAATTGACGACCATTTTCTGATTCCTTGCATAGGCTTCAATGCTATTCAGGTCATTTTGCAGCCAGTTCTGCAAATGTTGGACGTCTTTTCCCGAGCTCCAAATTACTAGATCATCTGCGAACATCGCATTATCGGAAACTAATTCCTCTTGCAAGTCGTACACGTACGCTAGGAACAGGGTGCAGCTGAGGGTGGACCCCTGCGGGAGTCCGTCCTCTAGAGCTAGCTGACCTGATAAACTATTGCCAACCCGTGTGACAGTGGTTCTGTTCCGGAGGAAGTCCGTCACCCATGCGGACATGTTACCAAAAATCCCGAGCTTCTGGAACTTAAACATGAGGCCCGCGAGCAACACCCGATCGTACGCTTGCTCGAGGTCAAAGAAAACTGCAACCGTGTGATTTTTTATTCTGGAGCTCGTTGGTCATTGATTGGACAAACGGATCACCTGGTCCATGGGGTGGCGACCCTTTTGGAACCAACCTTGCGTCGGTTGTAGGCACTTATTACTCTCCAGAAACCAGTCAGTCATCCATTCACCATTCGTGCAGCTGCTTTTCCCACACAAGTCGTTAGTGACATCGGCCTGAAGCTACTTGGTAAATGGCCTAGCTTCCCTTTCATTGGTATCGGGACAACTATGGCTTGTTTCAACATTTTCGGTAAAATACCTGTAGTCCAAGTTCGGTTAATGAAAGCCACCAAAACTTCTCTCCCCTGTTCACCCAGGTGGGTTAACATTTCATTGTGAACTTTATCAGGGCCTGGTGCTGTCGCTTTCCCAGAATTGTCCAGTGCACAACACAATTCTACCATTGTGAAGAGGGTTGTGAAAATCTCGGGGTGGAGTCCAATACGTTGCATAGTATTTCCCTTTTTCCTGAGAGAGTGGACTTCTCGGCGTTCTTCTGTCTCTCTGGCTTTTTTGATCAATTCGGCGAAGTGAGCATTTAGCGCCTGTGCTCTTTTTACCTCCATGCATTTATCGGTCAGTGTTGGTTGCGGATTCCTCGCCTTTCCCGCGCCACAGAGGCGTCCGAGTAAATTCCACAATTTCCGGCCGTCCTGGAGATCAAGTTTTTGACATGCACTTACCCATTTCGATTTTTTCGCGTTTTGGACAGCAGCCCGAAATTCACCCGTAAGTCGGTTGTAGCCTGCACGAGCAGCAAATGTTTTCTTTCTCGCGGCCTCTTTTCAGTCTTTTGCTCTTCGCTTTACGAGTTTTTCAAGCTCTTTGTTCCAAAAAGGCTTGTAACTTTTTTTCCCTTTCGATCGTGGGATTGTCTTTCGAGCGATCTCAAGGATGGTGCCGTTAAACCTCTTGAAGGCGACATCTAAGTCTGAGTCCGCTACGTCGACTGCTAATAGTCCGAGCTTGGTCTCGCGCTGACTTCCAAATTCGCTCCTCCTGGCATTTCGGAAAAGCTAGTGGCGTTTTTCACACTTGGTCTTGGCCTGTCCCAAGTCAATCTCAAATAGTCTGGGCAGATGGTCATTCCCAATTTCTGCTAGGACTTCCACAGTCTGATTCCCCGCACCTTCCAATCGCTTTTCAAATAAAGTTTTGATCTTCAGCTAAGAGTTCTTTTTGCAGAGGGCCAAATGCATTCACTGCAGTTTCATTATATTAATTTAGTGTACAGGGCTGTTTTATTATGGAATACAGTGTTAATTAATTTTTCATTATAAAAACCCAGTGTTAATTAATGTTTCATTATTGAACTTAGTGTTAATTAATTTGTCATTTTTTAACTTAGTGTTAATTAATGTTTCATTAGTGAACCCAGTGTTAACTAATGTTTTATTATTTTTACAAAGCTATGACTTTTTTCAGTCGTGAAGGGATTTTAAAATCTAATATCTCATTCCTTTTGCTTCACAATTGCGTCTCTGTCGTCTCACAGATTCTTGAACGTTTATTGGTAAACAGGTTTTACCAGGCCTATTTAGAAATTGGACATATTATATTTCCAAAAGGCAACAGTCCTCTTGTGAAAAGAAAAAAAACAACTAATTTCAGCGCTTATTTTTGAGAAAGGTAATGGTGAAAACTGTTCTCACCAATTGAGAGACAAAGAAACACATCGTATAAGTGCACAGAAATACATAAATGAACATAATATGTACATATCTATTTAGCGAGAGATAGATCGATATATATCGAGGTAGATAGCGTGAGATAACAGAGATTAGAGAGAGTAATTGAAACAAAATACAACAGAGAGGTACTGAGCGACACATGAGAAAGTGAGAGAGAGAGACAGAGAGAGACAGAGAGAGGGACAGAGGGAGAGTGATCGATGTATTTTAATTATTCGGATACTACTTACGTATAGCAAACAAGGCGATCCACGGGAAAAGAACTACAATGTTCATTCTGCACGATCACGTGACTTTCCAAGATGTTCAAAGGGCAAACAGCATCAAATGAATCGGACCTATTTGATGTGTAGAATTTGTCTTTTGTTCATCACCAGCAGAGATCGTGACAACACTGTTACAAAAACTGGTTGAAGTTATTACATTTAATATAAAGAGCCAGACAAAGAAAGAGGAAGTGAGAGAAAGAGGAAGTGAGAGAAAGAGGGAGTGAGAGAAAGAGGGAGTGAGAGAAAGAGGGAGTGAGAGAAAGAGGGCGTTCGTGATTTAGAGGGTAGGTGCAATAAAATATTGAAGATATTTTACATTTGATTTTGTAAATATCAGTGAGTGCCTAGAAATGGCGTATTTGATGCATATGGTTAGTGTGACGGAATCAAGATGTCTTTAACCGTTCTCTCTATTCACAACACATTCCTAGAATGCTCCACCTCCCCATTTTTGTGGAGTTCAGGACTGGTTATTTTCTGTTGATTAGCCAACTCCCCACAGAGATCGCTTACTCATCTGACTGATAGTTTGACTAGCGGAGTTCAGGACTGGTTATTTTCTGTTGATTAGCCAACTCCCCACAGAGATCGCTTACTCATCTGACTGATAGTTTGACTAGCGGAGTTCAGGACAGGTTATTCTCTGTTGATTAGCCAACTCCCCACAGAGATCGCTTACTCATCTGACTGATAGTTTGACTAGCGGAGTTCAGGACAGGTTATTCTCTGTTGATTAGCCAACTCCCCACAGAGATCGCTTACTCATCTGACTGATAGTTTGACTAGCGGAGTTCAGGACAGGTTATTCTCTGTTGATTAGCCAACTCCCCACAGAGATCGCTTACTCATCTGACTGATAGTTTGACTAGCGGAGTTCAGGACAGGTTATTCTCTGTTGATTAGCCAACTCCCCACAGAGATCGCTTACTCATCTGACTGATAGTTTGACTAGCGGAGTTCAGGACAGGTTATTCTCTGTTGATTAGCCAACTCCCCACAGAGATCGCTTACTCATCTGACTGATAGTTTGACTAGCGGAGTTCAGGACAGGTTATTCTCTGTTGATTAGCCAACTCCCCACAGAGATCGCTTACTCATCTGACTGATAGTTTGACTAGCGGAGTTCAGGACAGGTTATTCTCTGTTGATTAGCCAACTCCCCACAGAGATCGCTTACTCATCTGACTGATAGTTTGACTAGCGGAGTTCAGGACAGGTTATTCTCTGTTGATTAGCCAACTCCCCACAGAGATCGCTTACTCATCTGACTGATAGTTTGACTAGCGGAGTTCAGGACAGGTTATTCTCTGTTGATTAGCCAACTCCCCACAGAGATCGCTTACTCATCTGACTGATAGTTTGACTAGCGGAGTTCAGGACAGGTTATTCTCTGTTGATTAGCCAACTCCCCACAGAGATCGCTTACTCATCTGACTGATAGTTTGACTAGCGGAGTTCAGGACTGGTTATTCTCTGTTGATTAGCCAACTCCCCACAGAGATCGCTTACTCACCTGACTGATAGTTTGACTAGTGGACTGAAATACATAGTAGAACCCCCCCCCCCAAATGAGAGCTGTTGAAGTTTTATTACGCTTGTAGTTAGATACTTCATTGGACTAAGCACATGGTCGTGATTTAGACAATGACGGATCATAGCAAAACAACTACACCATGGTCAAAGTTAAAAGCTTACGTTTCAAATCACCACAAAAGTTATCGCAGTCAACTTATTAGTGCGCTTTCAAGCCAGCTTTTCTAATACCTATCAGGCTACTGGGATCAGTTCTATGAGGCCAGTTTCTCAAAACTCCTCCCAGTACCCATCCGGAAAACCAAGCCATAGCCGGAAATGTTAGGACCGCGTGTTGATAGGACTCCTATCTCACGACTGACACATCGCTGGGCAGTCTACTCAAACATTGCAGCCTATAAGAGAAGAACTATTCCACCAAGTACTGCTGTGACTGTAACATCAACTTTCGTGATAGCCATGATAAGCCATGAAGTAAAGAATCCGAGAATCCACTTCCACATTGAAAGGATCTCTATAACTTACCGCTGTAGCATCCACTTTCGTTGAGCCCTGACCAATCAAGAAGGAAAGGACCGGACAACCCTCTTCTAGATTAAAGGGATCAAACTATTGATTCATCTAACCAGATCATCAGAGCTACTCCACAACCTACCGCTCTGTCATCAACTTCTGTGAACGCCCATGAGAGGCCACCAAGAAAAGGATCTGAGAACCCACTTCCAAATTGAAATGATCTAACTACTGATTGATCAAGCCAGATCATCAAAACAATTAATGATTGATAAGTTACGTCTGAACGTCTGATTGCATACAATTATAATACTAAGCAAAGCGACTAATATGATGAGTGTAAGGCTTAACGGGCTTTACAAACACTACACAACAAATGGACAAAAACACTTTTTACATATAATAAAGAAGGAACGAAGCTTCAAACAAAGCTAACTACAATTTAACTATATTTATACCTTTAAAAATGAGAAACAATGACTATATCACATGTATACTAGAAGATTTTACAGGGTTTTAATCAATGCTGTTTGAGTTGCATTCTACCCGCTACTGCAAAGTCGCAACATCTAACAACAACATTTTTGACAATATTTTTTCAGGTTAATTGTATGTATAATAAGAAAAAAAAAATTAATAAGATTTTCCTTGTTTCATAAAAAAAACAAGCATGTATTGTGGTTTACGCTACTAACAGAATTTAGTTTTGAGATCCGCCATGTAATGTTGGCCTACTCTACACATTTTCACGCCCGTGAACTATCCTAATTTTGTTTTCTTAAATTTGAAAAATCTATTTATTTTAAACTTGTAATCAAAGTTTGAAAACATTCCAATATCATTAAAAATTTAACAAATCTTAGCTAATATACCATTTAAAAAATCGTAAAGTTCAGAATTGTTAAGAATTGAAGAATATCTTAACTAATTTTTCTTCTTTTTAACAGCCTTGATTAAATATATATATATTTATATATATATATATATATATCATTGTGCTAATAAATACTGTACATGCACCCTTTCATTGATCTTTTATGCCCAAAGGGGAAACAAAAATACATTTTCAGATTTTTTAATAAAATTGCGTCAAGAAAACACTCCAATATCATTAAAAATATAACAAATCTTAGCTAATATACCATATAAAAAATCGTAAAGTACAGAATTGTTAAGAATTGAAGAATATCTTAACTAATTTTTCTTCTTTTTAACAGCCTTGATTAAATATATATATATATATATATATATATATATATATCATTGTGCTAATAAATACTGTACATGCACCCTTTCATTGATCTTTTATGCCCAAAGGGGAAACAAAAATACATTTTCAGATTTTTTAAGAAAATTGCGTCAGATATTTAAATACACCCCTTAAACTGTAAAGGATGAGCAATGTATGGATCTACTTTTTTAATGTCTCTAAAATGATTTTGTTTTGTAATATTTTCATCCACATAAAAATGCCTCCACTCTCTTTCGCACGTGAAATACATTTTCAATTGAAAGAAAATAAAACGCATGTCTGATATAAACATATTGTTTCTCCTCATTACAATTAGCCGACCATTCATCCTCGCCCTTGGAATGGATCTATGGACAATTAGAACAACCACGATGTCCATGACTGCACAAAAAAATATAATAATAATAATAATAATAACCAAAACTTTATCGCAATCAGATGAATAGTATAGGAACGCATACGAGACAAACATACATCTATACAAAAAAGACTTTGATCTTTATACATACAACATTAGGAGAAAAAAGACTTTGATCTTTATACATACAACATTAGGAGAAAAAAGACTTTGATCTTTATACATACAACATTAGGAGAAAAAAGACTTTGATCTTTATACATACAACATTAGGAGAAAAAAGACTTTGATATTTTTACATACAACATTAGGAGAAAAATGACTTTGATCTTTATACATACAACATTAGGAGAAAAAAGACTTTGATCTTTTTACATACAACATTAGGAGAAAAAAGACTTTGATGTTTATACATACAACATTAGGAGAAAAAAGACTTTGATCTTTATACATACAACATTAGGAGAAAAAAGACTTTGATCTTTTTACATACAACATTAGGAGAAAAAAGACTTTAAGACCCCCGGCCCCAAGCAGAACACCGTAAAATTGTGTACTAATTCAAAAAAACATCTTCGGGCGAGCGTACAAAAATTCAGCAACGTTACATCGCATCGGATGAATGGTATGGGAACGTATACGGAAAATATATGTATATGGCTAGGGACGGAGCAAAAGATGGGAAGCTAACATCGAAGAGTGGACAGGACTAGGCGATGCTGTGCTCAGTGCAGAATGCAGAGAGGAATCGAAGAGGATAGTTTTCATGTCATCTGTGGCGCCCCGACGGTCCAAAGCCTAAGGAGCATGATGATGATGAATATAAGCTAAATTGAAGTTAGGACCCCCGGCCCCAAAAGGAATATTAATATTTTAAAAGGGTTGCACTAATTAAAAAAAAAACCAAACAACTACTTATTATGTCAAACACAAAATATAACGTGGCTTTTTGTATTTGATTTAAATGTTATTCGCTTATGCATTAGCTCTGTTTGAAATAATATTTTGAATGCTCATATAAGAAAACAAAACGAATTTAGGGCCTCCTGGCTGAAAACGGAATATTGTAAAATGGTTGTAATACTTTGGCAAAATTTTCGGGTGTGCGGACAATAACTCACAAAAGTTTGATCATTAGCAGGTGAGTGGTATAGGAGTGTATAAGGGACATAAATACAGGTATTTATTTTTATATCTATAGATAGATAGAACTCTATTAACGTACAGCATGTAAATCTTCCACAAAAAATAGTGAGAATCATAAAAGTCCCGTGTAGCTAAGGTTCATCAAACGGTCACAGTTGATCATCTTTTGTATAGTCTAGGATAATCGAACTTCTAGACTAGAATGAAGAGAGAGAATTATCCATCTCGGGTTAGATCCTTCTGTTAAGTTCAAGATAAGAAGTTGTTTTAGGAAGACTCTGGGAAAAACAAGAAGGAACTAATTAGTGTTGACAGATGTAAGGGGACAGATCCATCAAATTACCGAATATCATATAGCTTAGATGTCCGGGAAATCAAGAAAGGTGTTAATTAGTGTTGACATACACAATAAATAAAGGGGAGATAATTATACAGCCGACACTATACAAGGTGAATCAATCTTGCACAAGTATCTGTTATAATAATATATTATAGCTATTTTAGCCAGTCTAGCTGTGGCAGCTATAGTTGTTACAATAGGTTATTACAGCTACAATAGCCAGATTAGATGTGGTAGTTATAGTTACAAAAGGATATTACTACTAATTCTCTTAGATAATACAAGTTGTTAACTGTTACTGCATCAGAAGGCTATTTAAAGACATCATATTACTCCTGCTCTGGTTTATATAGCTATAAATGTTATTTAACAAATACACTTACTTGTCGCTCTTAGTCTGGCTTGCATTGCTATAAAATCCTATTTTAGCAAGTATAAATTTCACAGCTAGCTTTGCTAGTGTGGCTGTATTATACCATTGAAACAACTTTAATCGTCACTGCTACTCTTTAAGGTATAACTGTAATATACTATTGTAACAATTATAATTTTCACTGCTATTCTAGTTAGGGAATTATACCTTTGTAATAATTCTAATTTTTGCGTTCTTGTTTGGTTAGTGAAAATGTAATATCCTATTGTCACACATTTTTTGTCACTGCCAGCTAGACTAGTGTATATGTAATAACTTATTGTAGCGACTACAATTGTTACAGCAAATCTGGTGAGTGTAGCTGTAATAACTTGTAGTAACATCTATAATTTCCAGAACTGTACCGTAACCGACACTTTTAGTCTGGCTAGTGTAGCTTTAATATCCCATTTTAATAACTATGAATGCCACAGCTGGCCTGGCTAGTGTAGCTTTAATATCCGATTTTAATATCCACCTCTCCAGTATTGAATAACCCCGTATCGTCTCGGTCGTATAATCTTCTGCCTTTAATTTATTACATCTGTCAAAACTAATTAACACCTTTTTTGATAGTCGGCCATCTGAGCTCCGTGACGTTCGGTCGGTCGATGGAGCTGCTGCCACAAACCAGTCATTGCCTTACGGTCGGTCGATGGCGCTGCTCCCACAAACCATTGATTGACTT
Organism: Lymnaea stagnalis; assembly: GCA_964033795.1. Lineage (NCBI taxonomy): Eukaryota > Metazoa > Mollusca > Gastropoda > Lymnaeidae > Lymnaea > Lymnaea stagnalis. Next base: position 601,707 of record CAXITT010000294.1, read on the forward strand.
TCCCAGGTGTTGGAATGCAGTATTCATTTCCTAATATCAACCCCCTGCCCCTCCCGGTTATGAATCACACGCCCTCCCCAAAGGAGTGTCTACAGTGGGGTTACTACATCGTTCAAAGTTCATGAAGTAGCTGGGACGATACGGTTGCTTAAGAGCAGCCACCTAAATGGCTGTGTATAGAATCACGAGGTTGCCACAACTCACCTCATGTCTCGTATACTGCATCGGAAAAAATTGTATTCATGATCCCTTTCAAGTTTCCAACGTTATTTTAACCGAAAAATATAACGCCATGAAAAAGCCTAAATTTAGCACTGCTGTTGCAACACTATCAGCAGATACAATGCACGCCATTTTTTTATGCCCACGCAGAATAACGTGATGGGGATTATGTTCCCCGGGTAGCCCCAAGTGTGTTCAACGTCAGCGTAAAGTTCGTCTTCATGACAATACAGAAACGTTACACAGATCACCTACCAGTGACAAAAATCTGCAACCAGGCATAACGATACTGGAATTACACAAACCATTCTCTGTCACTACAGCAGGGGGCTATTTAAAGGCCCCATGGATTGCTGCCGCCCTTGTTTATACAGCTTCTATTGTTATACTTAAAAAATATATTTGTAATTCCTAGTCAGACTGGTGTAGCTGTAATAGCACACTGTAGCAAATCAAAATTAAGATAGTAGTCTGGCTAGAAAAAAAAAATCAAAAGCCTATTGCAACAATTATAATTTTCAAGCCTATTAATACTAGTTAAGCTCCAAAATTCCATTTTAACAACTCTAATCGTAGCTGTTAGTCTGGTTAGTATAGCTTTAATATCCTATTATCACAAAAGTAATTCTTATCCCCTGTTTTGGCTAGTGTATCTGTAACATTCTATGGTAAAAACTACAATTTTCTCAGCTAATTTGGTTCATGTAGCTGTAATATCCTAAAGTAACAACTGTTATTTCATGAGCTTGTCTAGCTAGTTAAGTGGCAATATCCCATTGTTGCAATTTTTATCTTTCACTTTTGGTCTGTCTGGAGTATCTGTAATATCCTAATGAAAACCTGTTATCTGCTACTGTTGGTGTTAGTAGCTGTAATATCATTTAGTAACAACTATAGTTGTCACGGCTAGTCTAGCTAGTGGAGCTGTAATATAATTTCGTAACAACTGTCGCTGCCACAACTAGTCTAGCTAGTAGCGCTGTAATAACCTATTACAACAACTTCTTCTCCAGGATTAATTTTCGCTGTATCGTGTCGGCTGTGTAATTATCTCCATTTTATTTATTACATCTTTCAACACTAATGAACTCCTGATTTATCTGATCACCCTCTAACGAGAACTTACCACAAGTTTCTAAGTAGTGATTGCTAATTCTCGCTTGGACGTCTCGCCTAGAGCTTTGGTTCCAGAAACTTCTTTTTACCGAGACCATAAAACCAATTGTCAAACGTAACCGACAGATGTACCAGAGCTACAATAAATTTACAAGATTCTCACTGTTTTTTAGGGGTTAAATTATTTAAATTTTCTTTTTATGATATGTATTAACGTGCTGTAAGTAAGTATAGTTTTTATTTAAATTTACATTTTTATGATATAGTAATTTTATATGATACTCATATCAAGTATAAATATATTTTAATTTTAAATAGCATTATTTCGGGACATTGCATTTTTAGTTATTATTTTAAATAAATGCTAATATTAAATTTTATGTACCGTTTGCAAATCGAGCCATTTTAAAGCAACATCTAAATTTTACATTCTATTTACTGTACGCAACACAACGCCTCATCATTTTTACACTTACGAACCTCTTAACTGACTTCCACTAACACAACATATTATCTACTAGCTCAAATACACCCCCTAATCTACTTGAACATATCACCAAATCTCCTTACACAAGCACACCGTCTGATCTACTCACACAAACTCACCCCCTAATCTCCTCACACTATTACAACACCTAATCTCCTCACACTATTACAACACCTAATCTCCTCACACTATTACAGCACCTAATCTCCTCACACTATTACAGCACCTAATCTCCTCACACTATTACAGCACCTAATCTCCTCACACTATTACAGCACCTAATCTCCTCACACTATTACACCTAATCTCCTCACACTATTACAGCACCTAATCTCCTCACACTATTACAGCACCTAATCTCCTCACACTATTACAGCACCTAATCTCCTCACACTATTACAGCACCTAATCTCCTCACACTATTACAGCACCTAATCTCCTCACACTATTAGAGCACCTAATCTCCTCACACTATTAGAGCACCTAATCTCCTCACACTATTACAGCACCTAATCTCCTCACACTATTACAGCACCTAATCTCCTCACACTATTAGAGCACCTAATCTCCTCACACTATTAGAGCACCTAATCTCCTCACCCTATTAGAGCACCTAATCTCCTCACACTATTACAACACCTGATCTCCTCACACTATTACAACACCTAATCTACTTAAACAAACACAGCACCCAATTTACTTACACCAGTACATCGCATGATCTACTAACATTAACACAGGGCCAATCTAATAAAACTAGCACACCCTCTAAACTACAAACACTAACACACCGCCTAATAAAATTACACTAACACATATCGTAATCTTACTACATTAATAAACTACTTATTTAATTTTCTTAAACCAGAAGACAACTTTAAGTCCTTATTAGGTGTCACAACAGTAAATAGTGATGCCCATAACATAAGTGTACAGTACTTGATGACATCATGAAAACGTCAGTACTACGTTGAGAAGAAGCCAACTGCTGCAATGGTTAAACATAATGTAGGAGGCGGTTATTTCAAGAAAAAAAAAGAAAACAACATTTAAAAAGAAGAAAATAGAATACATTGCATTTGTTTCACAAATAAAACCAAAAAAATAAATAAATAAAGATGAATTCCCATTATGAAGTTTTTTCTAACTTCTTGATTGATAATGATTTTCTTATTTTCACATATACATCAACGACATGGGCCTATAGGTGCTTTTGAAATAAAGTTTTGTCTTGCGGACGTGCGCAAGGTCAAGGTTCTTTACTATCGCTCCCCTCAACAGCATTTGTCCACGTTTGAAAACATGTTCTATCTGTCACAATATTTTGATGCTTCTGTTAAGAACCCCCAAAAAACCCACAGGTTTATAATACAAAAATACATGTTTTTATATATTTGAATACAGGAGAAAAAAACACTGTCATTCTTAAAGCAAATAATTCATCCCTAACTCTGATCTCTCAATCCATCAACATGTGCTCACCAATGGCAACAAGAACACAACTTTCAGTCACTCCCAGATTTTATACATAAGTCAAACATTGATATCTTCAATAATTTATTGCGCCTTTCCCAATTATATCGAAAAATAGATTCTGTTCAACTAGTTCTCGTAACAGTGCTCTCAAGATCTCTGCTGGTGGTGAACGAAAGACAATTCAAAAACCAAAACAAGTTTTGGTAATTTTGATGCCTGTTTGTCCACTGAACATCTTTTAAAGTCACGTGATCGTTCAGAATGAACATTGGGTTTATTTTACCGTGGATCGCCTTGTCTGCTCAAAGTAAGTAGTCTCAGAATAATAAAAATCCATCAATCTCACACACTCACTCTCTGTCTCTCTTTCTCTGTTTCTCTCTCCACCACACTCTTTCTTTCACTTTCTCTCGTGTGTCCTTGTGCTCTACCTGCCTCTGGTTTATATTTATTGTATCTCTAAATAACTGTATATACTCTTGGTTATTTCACTTACTACATGTTGCCCTCTATCTATTTCTATCACTCAATGGAGATGAACAGTCATCTTTCAAAACTCCGTATCCGCTATTTTAATTTTTTTGTTTTACTTTACATTCTTGGAGAGCCAACCAGTTTCCTTTAGGACATGTTCAATGAGATAACTGTACATTCTTGTAGAGCAAACCAGGTTCCTTTAGGACATGTTCAATGAGATAACTGTACATTCTTGTAGAGCAAACCAGGTTCCTTTAGGACATGTTCAATGAGATAACTGTACATTCTTGTAGAGCCAACCAGGTTCCTTTAGGACATGTTCAATGAGATAACTGTACATTCTTGTAGAGCAAACCAGGTTCCTTTAGGACATGTTCAATGAGATAACTGTACATTCTTGTAGAGCCAACCAGGTTCCTTTAGGACATGTTCAATGAGATAACTGTACATTCTTGTAGAGCCAACCAGGTTCCTTTAGGACATGTACAAGTTTATCTACAAAACACGTTTTAATACTATATTATTTTTTGTCTAAAAATGATTTTATTTTTAAAACGCCGTGTGAGTTGTTTTTTTTTTTTTATTATCAAAATGCTGTATATATTTTCGGACCAATCCGTGTGATTGGCGAGCTATTCTGCGGCATTCTGCCCATGCGCACTAAACATCACGACGCGAAACGACAACAAACATTGTGCATAACGACGGCCTGGATGAAAGAGTTGTTAGTACTATAAAATCTCGAAAAAGAAAGAAAAAAGCTCAACACGAGAAAAAGAAAAATCATTTCGTCATTCCAGCAAAGAGGAAAGCTCCCCTCGGTGACGTGTAATCACGAGAAATGGTTCTGCAAGGTGAGTTACCGGTAACTTTAGTTTCAACAAAAAAAAATACTAGATTTCAGTTTACATTATTATTATTATTATTGTTATGCTTACTACACATCAGAAGTATTAAGGAAATGAAAATAAAAAGTTGCTTTACAGAGTTAGCTGTGTTATTTATGACACATTCAATCTTTCACATGCAGGTCCACCCTTTACAGAAGAAATGTTGCTCAAGGACAGAAATATTTGCCCTCTAAATTGTATGGCAATAAGAAGCATCAACTTTTCCTTTAACAAAACCAAGCTGCTGTTGAATATGATGTACGCTCTGAATCAGACCCTTCATTTATTTTCTATTTGGTTAATGTTCTAAATTCAAATCAAATGATTTGTGAATTGAACATTATCGTGTTTACTTTTGTTTAGGATTCAGATTTATAAAAACTAATCATGCAAACTGATAGCATTCTAAACATTACACTATTTCAAGCGACTTCCCAGCATTTATTATACTGTTCTGTTGAAATATATCAATAAAAAACATTAATCATACACAATTATATCATGTATATGATACAATTTCAGTTTATTTTTGTTATGTAAGTGGTTTGTAATCTATAAACAACTTGAATTATTTGCTACTGGGAATAATGTTATACTATCAAAATGGATATACAGCATTTTGTCGCTAAGTTACAGCTGGACACACATCATTTTGAAACGAAATAAAAAAATTCAACCAAGTAAAATAAATACATTTTCATTAACCTACATTTCAATTTTCATCATAATCTAACTTACATTTTGAATACATACCTAAATTAACATTTACTTTTACGAAAATTTGAGCCATCACTGTGTAGCAGAAAAAGTCGATTATCTCAAAACGCCAAAAATGTAGATACAGCATTTTGAAAATCGACTCTTCATATGTACATCTATTTATTTTTATAAAATAAAACAATGTGACCCCTTGTCTTACCTGTTTAAAAAAGAAGTGCTAAAATTAGAAATATTTTGAAAAAGAGCGTTTCATTTTTAAATTAAAAAAAGCCAACCCTATTAAAAAGAGAGAGAAAAAAAAAATTTAACTCATTTAAAAGCAGACACAACAATATAAAAACTACATATACGACCATACCAAATCAAAGTCTTTCATCCCATTTCAACCTTAACCAACACAAGCCAATATACATTAACTGGAAAAAGGTGTCAGAAGGTGTTTGTGAAATAGATGTGTTTTTAAATCGGTTTTAAAGGACTCCAGTGTCTGGCTCTTTCTGAGAACGACAGAAAGGGCATTCCAAATTGTTTGGTCAGCAAATGTAAAAGTGCGCTTTTCGTAAGGTTCAAGGCGAACACGAAATATCAATATTTTGCCACTATACGATGAGCAGAGCTGTCTAGTGGGTACATAAGGCGTCATGAGTGCTTTTAGATAGGATGGCGCCATGTCATGTAAGCAACGGTAGCACAAAGTTGCAATTTTGTACACTGTGCGAGCGCGGACCGGTAGCCAGTGCAGCTCTGTCAGAAGTATTTTAGCATGGTAGAATTTGCGTTTGCGAAGAGCAATGCGAACCGTATTATTTTGTGCTCTTTGAATTTTATCCAGGAGCGTAGCTGGGAGACCCACCATGGAAGCATTGCAGTAGTCAATGCCTGATAATATGAATGCAGACATCAGAATCTTTGACGCTTCGAACGTTAAGAAAGGTCTGATATGACTTATCCTGCGCAGCTCTAGAAAAATAGCTTTGTGAAGCATGTTAATATGATCTTCATTAGTTAGCTTTCTGTCTAAATAGACACCCAGGTTTCACAGTTTTGGAGCAAACTCAATCTGTATACCTGAGAAAGTAAGTGATGTTGTGTTATTTGCAGATTTTTGTTTCTGAGTAGTGGCAATGTGAATCAGCTCAGTCTTTTCATCATTCAATTTGAGTTTGTTTATAGTCATCCAGTGCTTAACTGACTCCAACGTCTTCTGTGTCATACTATAAAATTTTAGGGAACTGAGAGGGGATCACGGATTGTTGAAGTAGTGTATCGTCTGCAAACATGTGATATAGCATGTCAAATTGCTTGATCACTGCACCCAAGGGCTGAACTTACATAGTGAAAAGCACCGGGCCTAGGACCGAGCCCTGGGGTACTACAAATTCAATGATAGATGGCTCCGAGATCAAACCGTTTGAAATAACTGACTGGACCCTACTTGTCATATACGAGTGACACCATTTCAGGACGGTATCGGTGAGAAAGAACGGTTTTTTGCCGACGCTGGAGCAGTATGCCGTGGTCAAGCTTATCGAAAGCTGCCGATAAATCGAGTAAAGACAAAATCGATACCTGGCTCTCATCACAAGATGACAGAAGGTCGTTGACGACGCGTAACAGGGCTGTCTCAGTAGAGTGCTGCGCCCTGTAAAGTGCTGACTGGAAAGGTTCAAGCAAGTCACATTGAATGAGGTGATCCAGGAGTTGGCGGAGAACAACTTTTTCTAAGATTTTGGAAACCAATGGTAGAATTGAGACGGGGCGATAATTTTCCATCATATTTGGGTAAAGATTTGCTTTCTTTAACAGTGGCGGTACAATCGCCTCTTTAAAAGATGATGGAACAATACCAGCTGTCAAGGGCTGATTTATGATACAAGTGATAATGGGGACTATTTCATCCAGAAATTCGTACAACAGCCCTGATGGAAGAGGGTCGAGTGAGCATGACTCTTTGGGGTATCAGCCAGTGTTTTCCTCACATTCGATTCATTGAACTCAACAAATTCGCCCATAGGAGAGCCGTTGAAGATTGAGAATTCTGGAGCAGTATCGATGCAACTGTCAAGTTTTGCCCTTATCTTCTTAGCTTTTGTAATAAAGAAGTCATTTAGAGCGTCTGGCAGCTCTTCTACAGCAATGTTATTTGGCAGAGATGTAGCCTTATTTTTACCGGTCATCTGATCCACAATGCGATATAAGTCCTTGATTGAGCTGCTATCTATAATCTGATGATTAAGATGCTCAGTCCTAGCTACAAGGACCAACTGCTTGGTTCGTTCCCTGTGGTCAACAAAGATTTGTTGGTGTATGGTCAAGCTCGACTTTCGCCATTGGCGTTCGGCACTTTAAGCATTGTTGTAGTCTGCCAAAGGGTCTTCTTCACTGCACCTGAGGGCGGCGACGTCGCATTTGAAGCCAACTAGATCATTTTTTTGGAGGTCACGGGATGTGACTGGGCGCAGAAGGCGCCCTGGCTTCCTCAAGTCAAAGTATTCGGGGAAGTGATCAGAGATCATTTTATCTTCAATAAGGAGATAGCGGATCATAGCTTCACGGTCCTCTCTGACAACTATCCAATCCATGATGTGACCCTGCTTCTGTGTCGGGACACTGACAAGTGGCATCATACCGTATGTGTCAAGAGATGATTTCAGAGTCTTCACATAGCTGTCAGTGGTGGAATCGAAATGGCAATTGGTATCACCAATTATGATGACCTTGCTATTGGTGGAGGCGTACGTGTCTAGGAGCTGCACAAACTCAGCAGTAAACTGGGAGACCTTAAACTTATTTCGCTTAATGGGAGGTGGCCTGTATTTGCACAGAAGTGTAATCGCCTAGTCACAATAATTAAGTTGTATCTTGCAAAATCTCAATTGAAACAAACTGGTATGATCTTGAGAGCGCCACACTATTCTTGAGGGAGCTCCTGTAAAGAACAGCAATACCTCCGCCACCACGAGACAGTCTTGGGCAGGAATGAAGGAGGTAGTCCGGAGGTGTAATTTCTTGCAGCTTGACCTCATCTCCGACCTTGCCTAAACCACGTCTCCTTAATGAACACAAGGTCGGCCGCCTTGCTGTCTAAAATAAGATGACACGCCTCAAATGTCTCGTTTCTGCGTGACTGGGCGTTGAAATACAGCACCCCGAAGTGAGGTAGCTGCGGCCTCATAAAAGGCTGACAGTCGACATTTGATCTCGTCACGCCCCGACGAGGTGGTGTGCAATCAGGAGCCGCCGGCGGTGATTTCAGCATTGACACATAGAGAACGGGCAAGATGGATGAAACCGTCGGTGGCTGATTTCCGACGTCCCCCTCTTTTCTGAAAGCTTCATCAAAAGGCTGCTCATAACGCTCACCACCAGCAATAATATTGGCACGGCTGTCGCCATGGCGGCATTTCAGCGGACGTTGTTTAGGACGACCAGCGCGATAGAGACGCGTCTTCTTACGCCGTGCGCCTCTTTGCTTACTTGATACTTTTTCTGTTGCGCAGATTAGGCCAAGCTGAAACAGTCTTTCAACCACTTGTACACACTGGGTGTCAACAAAAACCGTGTCGACGAGCAGTAGTTGAGCCTTCGTATAGCGCAGAGACTGAGAGGCCTGCAGTAGTCTGGCGGTACAATTGCGTCTCTATAGTATATTCTCATAGGCCTGGCTTTGGTATTTCTATACTGAGTGGAAGCTTACTAGAAAGGGGCACACATGCCGTAATGTCAACACTGTGCTCCCTGGCTTTTTTGTCGAAGAAAAAATAAACACCAGTACATATCTCAGGAATCTATTATCTGATTTTTAAAACAATTATACCACTGCAGGCGTAGAACAATCCGAAAATGATACCAGAATTTCTACATAAAAAACCTATTAACATAGAAACTACAAACAATGTGCGAGAGTCAATTTTCAAGGCTGTTAGGCGAAAGGTGAACGAATCACTTATCAAACATTGTTTGTTTTGTAGATATACTTTATTTCTATCATCCACAATGTTCATAAAAAATATTTCTATTTTTTAAACTATTTCAATTAATAATTTTTCTCATTTGTGTTTTTTGTTTTGGATTATTTTATTCCATTTTTGTTATAGTAACGTATATATCAAGACATAACCTCTATTCTTCAAATTTTCTCAGTAACACCTGCTGTAACCATAGTAACGGAACCCAGGTGTGACGCCAACCACACTCGGCTTTTGCTGCTGGTTGATTTAAGCCACGACACCAATTTGACACTCAATCGATTGAAGAACATCGCCTCATACTTCATCACCAAGGTGAAGGACGGCATCATTAAAACCCTGGACGTCTGCCTGGTGGATCCGTTTCAAGAGAAAACGTTCTTCAATCTGACCAAGGTGAATTCATCACATGACATCACGTCTGCCATCGACCAGCTCGTCAAATCAAATGCAAGCGTGCACGAATATATACTCAATAAAGATTTCTTTAAGGGACCTATGCATTTTAAAAACTACTCATTTAATGAAATGGTTAAGCATAACCATGATGTAGTTGTGTTTCTTTTACAGTTCCAATTTCAACCCGAGTTTAATTTTTTGGAATTACATGACATATTTCATCAGTTTAAAGATATCTTAATGGTTGTTTTGTTAAATTTTCGAGCTAACATAAGCTCTGAAATGTATAACAAATACTCCCAAAGACAATATGTCACAGGAAAACAATCATATTTAATAGTTGATAGGGATGATGACTTTACCAAATACAATCCAGTTGCTGTTTACGCCTGTCAAGAGTGTCCCCAGGGTTGGATACGGTACAGTCAGACAGTGTACACCAGGTTATCTTGTTATAACGTGGAAAAAATTGACGTACCCATGTCCTGGACACAAGGATCCAAGAAGTGTGAATTGATGAAATCAAATCTACCGATGTTTGAGACGGAGGATGAGCTGATGTTTCTAAAAAATTATTTAAGACAAGCCAAAGTTGCCACTACAGCTGATCTGAACGTGTCTCTAGAATTAAATTCGGTCGTGTACGTAGGATTATCGCGTACACAATATTGGCCTGAAAAAACACCTTTCATCTGGATGAATTCAAGACCTTTTGGTCTAAATTCTAATTGGGTCGAAATTGCGGACGACAAAAAAAAATGTTTGGCCTTTACTTTACCATTACAGAAAAATAATGACCAACAAGATATCAGGTGGACATTGGTCAACTGTGATAAACGTGAGTCAAGAATACTTGTGTGTGAACTGGAGCTTAATTTAACTCAGAATATAAATGAAAAATGGACTCAATTCCAGGCAAAATCACAAATTATTCCTAGAAGAAAGATGGTTAGACAATCAATAAAACATCCTAACTTTTTAGCTGTCTTCCAATTTGTGCTGATGTATCTTGAAGTTTACGCGGTAGGCACAATTAGGTTTGACTGTAAATTGAATTATAATTCCCCATATTACAACAACGTGTGTGATGGAAATCGAGACTGTGCAAACGGCAGAGATGAGCAATATTGTAACACATTGTCGATAAGACAAAAAGAATTGAGCCAATTTTTCTGTGAGAACCCAAACAGAGTTAATGATTATACCAGTCGAGACTCTGTCCCTCTAGAGTCACGCTGTGATGGTGTCCAAGACTGTCCAGACAGAAGCGATGAGAAAGGCTGTGATGGATGTTTGGGTTATCAATGCGAGGATGGTACATGTCTCCCCCGTCATTGGCTGTCACGTGACTTTGAAGCTTGTAATCTATTTATAGGAGCCAATAGTACCCCTTTCATTAATGTTTCATATTCTTGTAAAAGTGAGTGCTCTGGATTGATTCAGTTTTCTCATGAAATTAGTTTCTGTAATAGAAACAGTAAAGTCGAGAAATACTCTGAATACTTGACCAACAAAATAGAGTGGGCACCAAAATGTTTATATCTCAGAGGAAAGGATGAACGTCCCACGGGATGTCATGACGAGTACCAACTGAGAGATTGCTCAACATTTGAATGTCCAGAAGGATTTATTAAGTGTATCAATTCTTACTGTGTTCCTGTTTACAATGTCAAGGACGGAGTGTTTGACTGTCCTTTTGGGGAAGATGAAGAATTGGTCATTAATGTGATGGATGCTAATGACATCTATGGATGTTTCACTGAAATCTATCTGCACGAGGTACACATCTGTGACGGTGTTCCACAATGTCCAAAAGGTGACGATGAAATTAATTGTCCCACGACATGTTCGACTGGCTTTAAATGTAATAGAGGTTTTGTTGGAGTTATCAACTACACACTGGTCCCGGAAATCAAATCTTTAAATATTTTTGACATAAAAACTAAATATTTAAATATCTCCGGCATTGACCTGTCCAAATTGAATGAGATATTTATCCTTCCAAAATTGCTTGAGATCCACGCCTCCAACTGTAAGCTTCAAAATCTTCATAAAATTTTCAATAAAGACTTTGCCAATAACTACATTTACTCCGCCAATTTTAGCTACAACAAACTCAAAGGGTTTTTCAACAAGGGACCTCTGTCCAGACTTGAGAACTTGCATTTCTTGGATCTGTCGCATAATAAACATTTGACTGTGGTTGAGACTGCGGCCATCTTCTCCCAAAAATTACACTTACTTGATTTATCTTTTACTGGAATTTCAGTTTTCAAATTGTACTTGGGAGCTAGTAATTTATTAAGATCATTAAATCTTTACCATACAAAAGTTGGTCATTATGGAAATTTAAGTTTACCCAAACGTCTTGAGTTCTTTAATCTAGTGAAAACATCACTAAGTCCAAAGGATATGATAAAGATATTGCAATCGGTATCCGTCAGTTCATCCCTGTACGTAGACAACTATAAATACTGCTGTCCTAAAGTTTCAACTGGCGGCACACCTAAATATGCGTGCCACGCACCCCCCGAAGCTATCTCTTCATGTGAAGATCTCCTGGGTGATTCATTGAAACGTTCCCTTCTGTGGATGGTTGCTGTGATTTCATCGGCTGGAAACATCGTCATCATCACTTTCCGGTTAGTTTGTAACAGGGTTGTCTTCAAGAAAGGTTACGGTATATTTTTGACAAATCTGTGCGTGTCAGATTTTATCATGGGCTTGTATCTGCTGATTATCGCCTCTACTGACGTCCATTACAGAGGCGAGTATGTTCTCCATGAAAGTGTTTGGCGACACAGTGCACTGTGTCAGACTGCTGGGTTTCTGTCCACTCTCTCCAGTGAAACCTCAACTTGCTTTTTGTTTCTTATGACACTGGACAGATATCTTGTCATCAAGTTTCCATTCGGTGACCACGGATATGCAAAATCGGGTTTATTTTTAGGGGTTCTCTCCTCCTGGATCATTGGAATTATTTTCGCATTTATTCCGCTCATATATCCAGAGTGGATAATTTACTCATCCAATGGGATGTGCTTTGGCTTACCGCTAGGCATTGGCCCTCATCCTGGATGGCATTATTCATTTGGTGTCTTTATTTGCTTTAATTTCATTTTGTTCATTTGCATCGCTTGCGGTCAGATGTTAATCTTTCGTTTGATATTGTCCAGCCCCAGCTGTCATCTGACCAATGCCCAGAGTGTTGCTAGGAGGCGGCACAACGTTCACTTGGCCAAACAGCAATTTTGGGTTGTGTTCTCCAACTTCCTGTGCTGGTTTCCCATCGGTTTTTTGTCGATGACAGGATACAGTGTCAGTCCAGACACTTACGCCTGGTTGGTCGTTTTTGTCATGCCACTAAACGCGGCCGTTAACCCCATGATCTACACGATACCATTTATGTACAGCAAGTGGCAGGACTTTAAGAAAGGAGAAAACACCAAGACCCGATGTCTGGTTAAAACACCAGCAAATTTAGAGATCAAGTTATAATTTTTTTATAACTTTTCTTATGGATCGCAAACAGACAATGATCTCTTTAATTCTGATTCATTTTAGAAAAAAAAAAAACTCTCAAAGTCTCCGGTAACAAAATTAGTTGCCTTTGCACACGACACCCATGGTGTTTTGCACACGACGCTTGTTTTTCATATGGTCACGTGGCCGGAAAAAGCAGACAATAATTCATGAGATCGAATTGTTAGAGTTGAGCAAACATTTTAAATCAGAGTTGTTGAAGTCCATGTTAATAGGTAATGAATATTGAGTGATCGTATCTATTTCTGAGCAGCACAGTATGTCTTTATTATTATTATTATTGTTGAAAGGATAATAATTTATATCTATTTGTATTTTATGTAATGTACAAATAACGTGCATTGTGTGTTACATTGTGTATTCTATATGTATTGTGAAAAAGTTGTTTTAATGTTTGATTGAACAATTTAGATATTAGATAGTAGATCATCTCTGTGACTCACACACACACAGGATAGATAGTTACATTTTCCCAAGTATTCGTTCAATTAATTGTAAAAACTTATACGTAACTTTATTAAGACTACGTTAACCCATTAAAATGCCTAATTAAAGCCTTATCAGGAATTATGTCATGGAAGGCTATATGGTGTCAACATTAACAACACTAGGAAAATTGGTTTATATAATTTGCTGTAATTAAAATTTGATCTATTTTACAGAAAAAAAACAAAATGAAGCCTTCTTTACAAAAATGTGAAATATTTAAAATTAAAACTCTTATAATCGCATGCAATGATTCAATTAAAGAATGACATGACAGATATATGCGTAACAAGTTCTATGACTTCCAATATTAATTCTATATTTAGTTATAAACCTGTGATAACAGAGATTTTAAAGCTTTTTTTTCAAGATATCACTTCAGATTCATCAGCTTCTCTATTAATTTCTTAATCATCGAAAGTAACCCAACCACATTCCTATGCTATTTGAATATGTTGTGTCCGCACATTTTATTATTGCAATTTACACGTGCTGCATGATAGTGACCTCATTGTACCTATATAGGTTTAGAGTATTCAATGTTCCACGCAGCAGCGTTAATGGGTAGGTGTTACCAAAGTGACGTAAATTCCATGTTCCTTGCCCACCTCCACATTTCCGTTTTAACCATCCTCTTGGAATGTTTTCTAGCGTAAAATCTTTACATGAATCTTTGCGTTCCAGTACTTTTCAATGATATTGTTAAACAAGATATGTGGAAGCTTGAATTAAGAAAACAGGACAATGAGACAAGAACGTTTCAGCTAAGAGTTTTCATCAGCAGACAGGTCAGATAAAAACAGGACAAAGAAAAAAACTTTTTTAGCTAAAAGTCTTCATCAGCAGATAGGAAAAAATAAAAATAAGACCTGAGATAGGAATTAAAGATATATGCAACGAAGATCAACTATGACACAGGGGTTGATTGGAAAGACTCAGTATTAAATTTGAGCTTTCAAAAAATAATTATTTTAATGGCGTAAATAGCAATGTAATCAGGAAAAAGCTGGCAAACAACCTTTGATTCACATAAACAAACGTCATCGCATACTAACTAAAATATTTGTTATGACCTTTAATTATTCTAATGTTTAATTCATTGCTTATTTAGATTGTTTACAAATGTGCTTCATTGTTTTTATCTGTTACAGAAGGATCTGTCCTTTTCAAAAAAAAACTATTTGTAAGTGTGTTTGATTGTATTTACACAATTATGACATCATTGATTAATTATATGTGAAAGGCTCAAATTTTAGTCTTGTTCCAACAATTAATAATACTAGCTGTGTCCCTTTACACAGGAGATCTGTAAGGTACACGCTACACAATGTTTCGTCTTGTTCCAGCAGTTAATAATGCTATCGGCAGCTGCGTAATCAGGAGATCTGTTAGGTACACATTGTACGGCAGTTATCTAATTTATATCTACGCATGAGATGGACTCTTTAAAATCTGAGATCCATAGAAACATTTGGTAGCGACATAGGCTTGTTGGAAGTGTAAGATTGGGGAAATGATGGAGTAGGGTAACCGTTGCATGTATTGTTGGGTTAAGGATATTGAATGGGGGGTTAGGTGTTGAAAGCAAAAGCAAATGGAAGGGAATGGGGGGGGGGGGGATAATTTTCCCACCAATCTCATTATAGGTGATGAATTTAAAGAAACAACAACACAGAGCTTACTATTTGTTGTCTAGCCGACAAAAAGCATTAAAAAAAATAATGATTCACGAGTTATTTGTTTTTCCGCTCACAGGGACATAACTAATGAAGATGAAGTGGCACGCACGTCGAATGATTATTACGTTCCTTTAAAAATATACTCACCCAAAAGAATATTATTACGATGGTACAAATTCTATAATTATTGCGACATAAAAGGACCATAAAGACCCATTTGATTTGAATCTTTAAATGGGTGAAAGGGTAACAATGGAAGTAGGGGGGGGTGCTTGTATTTCATTAATGATTGCATCCGAAAATGGAAAAGAAGACTTCGTTTTTAACAAGAAAAAAACTGTGGACAACAAAAATGACGATGGTATCACATCACAAATGACAAAAATGACGATGGTATCACATCACAAATGACAAAAATGACGATGGTATCACATCACAAATGACAAAAATGACGATGGTACCACATCACAAATGACAAAAATGACGATGGTATCACATCACAAATGACAAAAATGACGATGGTATCACATCACAAATGACAAAAATGACGATGGTACCACATCACAAATGACAAAAATGACGATGGTATCACATCACAAATGACAAAAATGACGATGGTACCACATCACAAATGACAAAAATGACGATGGTATCACATCACAAATGACAAAAATGACGATGGTATCACATCACAAATGACAAAAATGACGATGGTATCACATCACAAATGACAAAAATGACGATGGTATCACATCACAAATGACAAAAATGACGATGGTATCACATCACAAATGACAAAAATGACGATGGTATCACATCACAAATGACAAAAATGACGATGGTATCACATCACAAATGACAAAAATGACGATGGTACCACATCACAAATGACAAAAATGACGATGGTACCACATCACAAATGACAAAAATTACGATGGGACCACATCACAAATGACAAAAATTACGATGGGACCACATCACAAATGACAAAAATGACGATGGTATCACATCACAAATGACAAAAATGACGATGGTATCACATCACAAATGACAAAAATGACGATGGTATCACATCACAAATGACAAAAATGACGATGGTACCACATCACAAATGACAAACATTACGATGGTACCACATCACAAATGACAAAAATGACGATGGTACCACATCACAAATGACAAACATTACGATGGTACCACATCACAAATGACAAAAATGACGATGGTACCACATCACAAATGACAAACATTACGATGGTATCACATCACAAATGACAAAAATGACGATGGTATCACATCACAAATGACAAAAATTACGATGGTATCACATCACAAATGACAAAAATTACGATGATATCACATCAGAAATGACTGCCACGGAAAACTGTTATAAAAACCTTCACTGCATCTTCATTGAACTACGTGTGGACCTAGATAAAACAGAAAAAGTTGGTTATACTTTATTAATGAGAGCTACCGAAAATGGCGAAGCAAAAAAATGAAAGCAAAATAAAAAATTACGATGCTACAAATTCTCTAATTATTTCATTAAAAGATGACCATAAATACAAGTTTATATGAACCCTCTAAATGGGTGAAAGGGTAACAATCGAAGTATGGAGGGGGTGGTTGTATTTCATTAGTGATTGCATCCAAAAATGGAAGAGAAGACTTCGTAATTGAAAAAGAAAAAATATTGGAGGAAAAGAAAATATGCGATGGTACCACATCATTAATGATTGCTAATAAAGACCTTCGCCTCCAGATTTTCTTGCACATATGCTTGATATCAATAAATCTAGTAGAGTTTAGCAGTAATAATTTGTTCAAACTCGGTTTCCCTCCTAACCATCATCATTCTTAAAGGTGCTGTAGTGTGTCATTATTTTATTAAACATAGCCCCTGTGTAAAGAAACAATTAAGACTTAATATATTAGTATCTTATTAGACTCAAAGAGGGTCTTGCTGTGAAAGATTGGATGTCATCAAACAGACTAAAATTAAATGATGAAAAGACTGAGGCAAAGATTTTAAAAGACGGTGAATCAGAAATCCTGTTGTCCTCGACTGCCAGAGACCTTGGATTTTATATTGACAGTAAAATTAGTATGATTCCCCATATCAGTTCTGTTGTCAAGGCATGCTTCTGTTATCTGCATGCCCTGTGCCCTGGGTTACCTGCGTCCTCAACTCAATAGGAGAACAGCCATTGGTGTAGCAGTAACTCTAATCCAGCCTATCTATCTATCTATCTATCTATCTATCTATCTATCTATCTATCTATCTATCTATCTATCTATCTATCTATCTATCTATCTATCTATCTATCTATCTATCTATCTATCTATCTATCTATCTATCTA
>CAXITT010000294.1:619865-676702 GCA_964033795.1 Lymnaea stagnalis
ATCTATCTATCTATCTATCTATCTATCTATCTATCTATCTATCTATCTATCTATCTATCTATCTATCTATCTATCTATCTATCTATCTATCTATCTATCTATCTATCTATCATCTATCATCTATCTATCTATCTATCTATCTATCTATCTATCTATCTATCTATCTATCTATCTATCTATCTATCTATCTATCTATCTATCTAAGGGTAAAGTCCTGTCCCAATCTCCTTGTCAACCATTGGCAACTTTCTTTAACATCTTCTTAATGTTTTGGTTAGCTCTTTCTATAGCACCCTTGACATCTGTTCTCATGTGAGACCAAAAACAGTGATTCGAAATCCTCTGAATTGTTTTCCTTGGACCCGTAGGTCTTTGCCAAAGGACTGGAATGTGTAGTTTTGAGTATCAATCGTTCTAAGCCTAAGGTTTAATAATCTGTGATCTAGCTTCATTGTCATTCAATCTGTGTATTTCTCTTACTAGTATGCCATGTATACGTTTAAATATGTGCTACTGTGATGAGTTGAGCTTGATGTCTACTCTTTCTTTAACTAGTTGTTTCTTTCTATGTTGATATTGCTTTCACATGTTTCATTTACTGCATTTGATTTTATTCCAGTTGAACATTGTTCTTTTGTTATGCTCTTGTTTTTACAATTAGTTCATGTAGCTTTAACGTAAATAAATAAATAATGTCTGTCTCATTTCCGTTAGATTGTGTATTAATTATAATTTTTTATTTTCATATTTTCAATTCTGTCTTATAGTATTGTATGTTCTTTCTTATTTCCAAATAATTTCCCTCTATTTTCATGGGGTCTGATAAATTTTCATTTATAGCAATGACATTAAATCTATGTATGTTTTCTTCTATGTTTTCAATGCTATTCCATTTTCGTATTGTAATGTCAACCATGCGGTCAACGTGTTTGTGTTCTATTTAATTATCATGACTAGCATCTTTTTCTAACTGGATGGAGCTAAACAGCTACCTTTGTTGTCTTCGTATCAACCACTGCCCCATTAAAATCCCCGATATATCAGTTATCACATCAGGAATATTACCTATCATCAATGTTGTTATAGGTCTATCCATGAAAACGGCTTTGATTTTATCTGTCTCCCAAGGTGTATCTACCTAAATAATTGCTGTCATACATTTAATAATTTGTTTATCTCCAAAATTATTGTTTTCTTTTGATCTTGTTCATTGATCTGATTTTACTAAGAATCTATGAACAATAATTGTTGAGCATCTAGTATCCCCGTGATATAATGAATCTTGTTCATTGATTTGGTCTTACTAAGAATCTATCAACAACAATTGGTGAGCATCCAGTGTCCCCGTGATATAATGAATCTTGTTCATTAACATAAGCTAGATGGAAACATAACTGTTCTTTGCTGTTTAATGTTTTAACTAAAAATGAAGACTATATGATCCTCCGCTCTGATAGGTGTTTCTTGGAAGTCTGTTATCAGCAGATATTCTTTCATTTCTTTCCTGTCTTATGTTTGAATAACACTGAACGTTCCAGCATTGGTTCCAATCATGCCTTCTACATTGTTCATTGATTTTTTTTTATAATTTTGGATATATTTCTTCTTAAACGTCCATCTTAAACTGGTCCATGTATCATATAATCCGTGAATCACTTGGTCAATGTATCACCTGTTCCATGTATAATCTAGTCTATGTATCACTTGGTCCGTGTACCACCTAGTCAAAGTATCACCTGGCCCATGTATCACCCGGTCCATCTGTCATCTGGACTAAGCATCACCTGGTTCATGTATCACCTTATCCAGGGAACACCCGGTCCATGTATCACTGGTCCATGTATTATCTGGTCTATGTATCGCCAGGTCCGTGTATCACCTTGTCACTGTATAATATAATTCGTGTATTAACTGTTAAGTGTATCATATAATCCATGTATCATCTGGCCCATGTATCAATTGGTTGTACGACAAAATTCAAATAATTCGATTGGTTGCACACGTAACAGCACGTCGTTCATTTGATTGTACAACTATATCAGGCTGATCACTTTGTTGTACAACTAAATCAGGCCCAACACTTTGTTGTACAACTAAATCAGGCCGAACACGTCCTTGTACATCTAAATCAGACCGATCACTTTGTTGTACAACTAAATCAGGCCGAACTTTTCCTTGTACATCTAAATAAGACCGATCATTTTGTTGTACAACTAAATCAGGCCAATCACTTTTTTGTGCAACTCAATCAGATGGATCACTTTGTTGTACATTTAAATCAGGCCGATCACTTTGTTGTACAACTAAATCAGGCCGATCGATTTGTCGTACAACAAAATCAGGCCAAACACGTCCTTGTACATCTAAATCAGACCGATCACTTTGTTGTACAACTAAAGCAGGCCAATCACTTGTTTGTACAACTAAATCAGACCGATCACTTTGTTGTACCACTAAAGCAGGCCAATCACTTGTTTGTACAACTAAATCAGGCCGAACAATTTTTGTACCACTAAATCAGGCCGATAACTTTCTTGAGCATTTAAATCAGGCCGATCGATTTGGTGTACAACTAAATCTAGCCAAAAGCTTTGTTTTACAACTAAATCAGGCCGATCATTTGTTGTACAACTAAATCTAGCCAAAAGCTTTGTTTTACAACTAAATCAGGCCGATCATTTGTTGTACAACTAAATCTAGCCAAAAGCTTTGTTTTACAACTAAATCAGGCCGATCATTTGTTGTACAACTAAATCTAGCCAAAAGCTTTGTTTTACAACTAAATCAGGCCGATCATTTGTTGTACAACTAAATCTAGCCAAAAGCTTTGTTTTACAACTAAATCAGGCCGATCATTTGTTGTACAACTAAATCTAGCCAAAAGCTTTGTTTTACAACTAAATCAGGCCGATCATTTGTTGTACAACTAAATCTAGCCAAAAGCTTTGTTTTACAACTAAATCAGGCCGATCACTTTGTTTCAAAACTAAATCCAGCCTATCACTTTGTTGTACATCTAAATCAGGCCGATCAATTTGTCGTACAACAAAATCAGGCCAAACACGTCGTTGTACATCTAAATCAAACCGATCACTTTGTTGTACAACTAAAGCAGGCCAATCACTTGTTTGTACAAATGAGTCAGGCCGATAACTTTCTTGTGCATTTAAATCAGACCGATCATTTTGTTGTACAACTAATTCAGGCCAATTACTTTGTTTTACAACAAAAGCAGACCGATCACTTTGTTGTGCAACTAAAGCAGGCCGATCACTTTGTTGTGCAACTAAAGCAGGCCGATCACTTTGTTGTGCAACTAAATCAGCCATATCACTTTTTGTACAACCAAAACAGACCGATCACTTTTTAGCACAACTAAATCAGATTGATCACTTTGTTGTACAACTAAATCTAGCCCATCACTTTGTTCTACAATTAACAAGCATATACTGTTGGCGGTTTGAGTTTACGGCTCTCAAAACCTCGGACAGAACATGGGCGACCAGGTCAATCTAATGGTTTGTGCGGTATAACATTGCCATGACGTAGGAACCTTCCGCCACCGTGGCCTTCCCCGCCAAAGTCAGCGGCGAGCATTCAGTCCAACATATGCGCCAAAGATTTCTTGTAGAGAGGGGAGAGGCTGCAAAGCCGGCAAGTTTGGTCAATGTTTGTTTTTAACCTCATCAAATGACTGAGCTTGATAACTTGGGAGTACACTTAAATCGTGCCGATCTCTCCGTTGTTGTGACGGGAACACAGTCGTGTATGTCCTTCTAATGTTTGTTACACGAAATTGTTATCAAAAGATTTGGTTTTCCAATTTTAGCAACAATGGCAATAGAGCCATCATACTTTACCCATCATATTACTTTGTGAATCTTTAAAATTCGATTAAAAAAAAAACACCAGCTGATTGCCCAACAGTGACGCGTTGTTTCAATGAAAATTCTTTTTAGTTAATAAATAAATCCGGATTATTTTGTGTCATGCTATTAATGCCGACATCCATTGAAGTATTGTCAGTTGTCTTCTCATTCTTAGTGGATCATTACTAAAAAAAATTAATTTGCATGCCAGGTTCCCATCCGTGATTGCCAATACAATTTCTTTTAAATAAGTCATGGGATTAAGATTATGACTTAATGTATTGATTGACATTACTGGATTATCTTTATTACGTTGACCTCAAGATGATACATAATCATTTTGTACAGACTTATTATTATTGTTATTGAAATATAACACTTCTAATGTTTGTATAATAAAGGTTGCAAGAAATCACAATAACACAGGTTTTATTATGGAATACTATAAGGCTTTTAATTTTTAATGTAATGAAACATTTAAGATATTTAAGACATTTAGATATTTTAAAAATTTAACACATCTAACGTTTAATGTAATAAAAGTGTAAGCTATATAATTATTGTGCGACATGAATGTAAGATAGTAATTGCATTTGAATAAGTATTAAAAGTTAAGACACTTATCGTAATAAATAGTACAAAGTAGGACATCTACGATTTCTTACATTTTGTACATTAATTATTAGGACATCGTATATGATATAAAAACAGAAGACATACAATGTAAAGCATTTATTCATTACGTTATAAAATTAAAATAACTTACGACACCTTTCAATACAAGTTAGAACAAAAATAAGATATAAGCTAAAATGTCGCACAAATTTAAGCTGAAATGACTCAAAAATAAGATATAAGCTAAAATGTCGCACAAATTTAAGCTAAAATGACTCAAAAATAAGATATAAGCTAAAATGTCGCACAAATTTAAGCTAAAATGACTCAAAAATAAGATATAAGCTAAAATGTCGCACAAATTTAAGCTAAAATGACTCAAAAATAAGATATAAGCTAAAATGTCGCACAAATTTAAGCTAAAATGACTCAAAAATAAGATATATGCTAAAATTTCTCCTCTTATTTCCGAACTGAACTCTCAAACTTAATAATTTAAAACTCCTTCCATTGTTCTGATTAAATAAATCCTTCACCTGATTATATCCAAGTATCCAATGGAAACTTTAATTATTTTTTTAAATTGTGTTGTGAGTGATGTACGTGACCAGACGATTTGTTCTTGTCTCTAGTGTGTGCAGACAAAAGTGTTTGCGTTATTGTATTTTGTTTTTGTTTTTAGTTTACCAGAGTTAATTTTACGTATTTGGAAAAATGTGTTTATAAGGTTTTTGAATAAAAACATTCAAGATATTTGTGAATACAGCGAAATAGCGGTGGTCACGTGTCATGGCATTTTATGACTTGGTAAACTTCAAGCTTTTGAGGATCTCAGAAATAAAAAATTACAAAAGGACACTAATCGAAACAATCAAAAATTTTTTATAAAATTTAATTAGTTATTGACATTCACTAAATCAAACGTGTTAGACCGAAAAAGTAATCATAGTGTAGCTTGATATGAATAGCTTCCTAGTAAATAATGAATAACACACTGATGTGACAACCCATAACAGCCAGAACAGGATATCCCCAGACAACATGTACAACCCAGAACAGGATATCACCAGACAACAGGTAAAATTCAGAACAGGATATCACCAGACAGTGGGTATCACCCAGAACAGGGTATCACGAGACAGCAGGTACCACCCAGAACAGGATATAACCAGACAGCAGGTACCATTCAGAACAGGATGTCACGAGACAACAGGTACCACCCAGAATAGGATATCACCAGACAGTGGGTACCACCCAGAAATGTTTGAAGCGAAGCAAAGTGCCACTGGAACAGGTTGTCATCAGAGCAGCCGTGCTCTGAGGTGTTCAATGGTTGAGTCTTTCGGGGGTTACATCATGAGTGTACAACATTGGGTAACACATCTAGTGATGCCATAATGTAAAATATTAAAGACTACAAGACTACATAGAAATACTGAGGTCACTTTCATGCAGCACATGAAGATATGTAAAAATACAATATTCGGAACAGATATGTGAAAGATTTTTTGAATGTGGATCTGTTCCTTGAGATAATTAAGAAATCTATGGAAGAAATCTCTTTTGTACTTTTTAAATTATTTTACGCTCTACAACTAAGATTCTAAATATAGAAGCAAATACTGAATAAACTGAATTCCTGGAACTCGGTGCGGCTTATATTCCTGTCTTGCCATTATTTCATTCAATTTTTGCATGTGATTATCATTTTTGCTTATTTAAACATTTTATTTTGGTATAAAGACTTGTGGTTTAGTTTTACTTAATAGCCCAAGTCCTCAGCAAATAATTTCCCCTATGGAGTCACGTGGACTTCCACAAAATAATTCCTTAGGTCACCTTCTACAACATAATTCCTAGGGTCGCCTTCCATAACATAATACCTAAGCTGGGCTTCCATAAAATAATTCCTAAGCTAGCCTTCCATAAGATAATTTTTGAGCTGGCCTTCCATAACATATTTCATAAGTTGGCCTTCCATAACATTATTCCTTTGATGGCTTTCCATAACATAATTCCTAAGTTGGCCGTCTATAACGTAATTACAGAGGTAGCCTTCCATAACATAACTCCTAAGGTGACCTTCCATAACAGAATTCCTAAGTTGGCTAACCATAATAAAATTCATAAATTGGCCTTCAATAACATAATTCCAAATGTAGCCTTCTATAACATTATTCCTAAGCTGGCCTTCTATAACATAATTCCTAAGGTGACCTTCCATAACAGAATTCCTAAGTTGGCTAACCATAATAAAATTCATAAATTGTCCTTCAATAACAAAATTCCAAATGTAGCCTTCTATAACATTATTCCTAAGCTGGCCTTCTATAACATAATTCGTAAGGTGACCTTCCATAACATAATTCATAAGTCGGCCTTCCATAACATATTACAAATTTGGCCTTCCAAAAAAAATTCCAAATATGGCCTTCCATAACATAATTCCTAAGCTGTCCTTCCATAACATAATGTATAATGTGGCCTTTCATAACATAATTTCTATGGTGGCCTTCCATAACATAATTCCTAACTTGGTCTTCTTAACATAATTCCTAAAGAGGCCTTCCACATTATAATTCCTAAAAGAGCCTTCCATAATAAAATTCTTAATTCGGCCATTTGATGTTTTAAATAAGTTTTATTTAAGATATAATACTTAATAGTTATCTTATAGGTAATTAATATAATAGCTAATACAAAATAAAAGTACATAAGTAGATAATGACCTAAGATAACAAGTCTCATTTTTACATTGATAAGAAACATTACACAAATTTACAATGCAGGCTCCAGATAAGCTTATTTATTGAACCGTCTATGAGTTCTTATATGTTCCCCTTTCTTAAAGTCCTGCCACTTGCTGTACATAACGGGTATCGTGTAGATCATGGGGTTAACGGCCGCGTTTAGTGGCATGACAAAAACAACCAACCAGGCGTAAGTGTCTGAACTGACCTCGTTTCCTGCAATTGTCCAAAAACCTAAGACACAGATGGGAAACCAGCACAGGAAATTGGACAATGCAACCAAAAGCAGTTGCTTAGCAACGTTAATGTTTTGCACCCTTCTAGCAATGCTCTGTGCATTGGTGATTTGAATTTTTTGACTGGACGAAATCAAATTGAAGATGCATATTTGACCACAGAAGATGCAAAGGAATAAAACAAAATTGACACAGATAAAGATTCCAAATGAGTAATGCCATCCAGTCTTTCGGACACTGGTAATCGGCAAGCCCAAACACATCCCGTTGGATGAGTAAATTATCCACTCTGGATTCATTAGCGGAATGGAAGCGAAAACGACTCCAAGGATCCAGACGGAGAGAACCGATAAAACTAAACCCAATTTTGTAAACCAGTGGTCGCCGAACGGAAACTTGATGACTAGACATCTGTCAAGAGTGATGAGAAACACAAAGAAAGTTGAGGTTTCACTGGAGAGAGTGGACAGAAACCCAGCAGTCTGACACAGGGCACTGTGACGCCAAACACTTTCATGGCGTACATACTCGTCTCTGTAACGGAAGTCAGTAGAGGCGATAATCAACAGATACACGCCCATGACAAAATCTGACACGCTCAGATTTGTCACAAATATCCCGTAACCTTTCTTGAAGACGCCTCTGTCATAAATTACCAAGTAGGTGATGACGACGATGTTTCCAATGAAAGAAACGCATGCCATCAACCACAGAAGTGAACGTTTCAATAAATCACTCAGGAGATCTTCACATGAAGAGAAGGCTTCTCTAGGTGCATGGCACGCGTATCTAGGTGTGCCGCCACCTGAAATTTGAGGACAGCAGTATTTATAGTTGTCTACGTACAGAGCCGAACGGACGGATAATGATTTTAATAATTTGACCATCTCTCCTTCACCTAGTGATGTTTTCTTTAGATTTAAAAACTCAAGACTTTTATTACTTAATACATTTTGAACATGAGCAAGTTTTGTGTTGCAAAGATTTAATGATCGTAATGGCAAAACATTAAGTGGAGATATGTAAAAAGTAAACTCTGAAATTCCCGTATAAGACAAATCAAGTGTGTGCAATTTAGAAGCCGAGATACTGTTATACTCAACCACCGTCAAATGCTCATTATGTGACAGATCCAAAAATTGTAAGTTCTTAAGTCTAGACAAAGCCCCCTGAAACAATAAACTTTCGAGTTCATTGTAGCTAAAATTTGCTGTGAAAATATTAATATCATCAAAGTCTGTATTGAAAATTGCATCAAGATTCACAAGTTTGCAATTCGAGGCATGGATCTCAAGCAAGTTTGTAAAGATAAATGTTTCATTCAATTTGGAGAGATCAATGCCGGAGATGTTTAAACATTTACTTTTTATGTCAAAAATATTTAATGATTTGATTTCCTGGACTGAAGTGTAGTTGGTAACTCCAACGTATCCTCGATAACACTTAAAGCCAGTCGGACATGTCATGGGACAATGTTGTTCATCTCCACCATTTGGACAATGTGTAACACCGTCACAGATGTGTACTTTATGAATATAAATACTTTTAGAACCACACTTAAATAAGTCTGTAACATCACCACTTTCAATGTCCAATTCTTCATCTTCCCCAAAAGGACAGTCAAACACTCCGTCCTTGACATTGTAAACAGGAACACAGTAAGAATTGATACACTTAATAAATCCTTCTGGACATTCAAATGTTGTGCAATCTCTCAGTTGGTACTCGTCGTGACATCCCATGGGACGTCCATAACTTCCTCTGAGATATAAACATTTTAATGCCCACTTTATTTTGCTGGTCAAGTTGTTATAAAGTAATTCCCTTTCCGAGTATTCCTCGACTTCAATGTTTCTATTACAGAAACTAATTTCATGAGAAAACTCAATCAGTCCAGAGCTGTTAAATTTACAAGAATATGAAACATTAAAATATGCTGTCTTATTGGCTGCTAAAAATAGATTACAAGCTTCAAAGTCACGTGACAACCAATGACTTGGAAAACACGTACCATCCTCGCATTGTCTCCCTAAACATCCATCACAGCCTTTCTCATCACTATTGTCTGGACAGTCTTGGATACCATTGCAGCGGCAATCTAAAGTGACGGAGACTCGACTGAGATAATCCTTGACTCTATTTGGGTTCTCACAAAGAAACTGGCTCAATTTATTTTCCGTCGACAGCGTGTTACAATATTGCTCATCTCTGCGGTTTGGACAGACTGGGTTTCCATCACAAACTGTGCTATAAGCTGTCATACTGTGTCCATCCTTACAGTCAAAGTCAATCGTTTCTTCAGTTTGAAAGAAGTTTTTAATAAATTGAGATACCGAAGGACTAAACATTAATCTCCAAAGACTATTTTGTGATGGTCCATTCAGTTGCGCCCTGCTTTCATCTTTATTGTTAACTAGATTAACCTCCATTTCACAAACAAGTAATCTTGACTTACGCTTATCACATCTGACCAATTTCCACCTGATATCACGTTTTCCAGTATTTGTCTCTAATGGCACAGTAAGGACCACACACAGTTGCCTATCATCACCCATTTCGGCTAAATTAAAATCTAGACTAAAAGGATTTGAATTCATCCAAGTAAAGGATGCTTTTTTTGTCCAATATTGTTTCAGCATTAATCCTGTGTATACGAGTGCATTTGTTGCTAGAGAAACGTTTAGATCAGCTGTAGTGGCTACTTTAGCTTGGCTTAAATAATTCTTTAGAAACATCAGCTCATCCTCTGTCTCTAACATAGGTAGATTTGATTTCATCGATTCACAGCGGTGGGATGCTTGTGTCCAGGTTATGGATGCGTCCATTTTATCAACGAAATAGCAAGATAACCTATTGTACATTGTCAGATTGTATCGTATCCAGCCCTGGGGGCACTCTCGACAGGCGTACACAGCAACTGGATTGTATGTGGAGAAGTCGTCGTCGTTATCAACTATTAAATAGGATTTTTTATCTGTACTGTAATCTTTGCGGTAGTATTTGTTAAAATATTTAGAGTTCATTTTAGTAGGATCATTCAACAAAGAAATTATTAGGATATCCTTAATCTTGTTAAATTTTGTTCTTATTATTTCCAAGTACAAAGAGCAGGGCTCTGAATTTTTGCCTTCTTTATAAGGTGTGCAATGTAAAAGAATTACAACTACGTACTGTTTATGTTCATCAATATTAATATATGGGATCTGTTGAAAATACATGTCTGCATTTGACAAAGTTTTAATGACCAAGCTTACATTAGACTTAACCAGCTTGTTGATAACAGACGTGATCTCCCATGATGAATTCACCTTGGTCAGATTGAATAACGTTTTCTCTTGAAACGGATCCACCAAGCACACGTCCAGTGTTTTTATGATGCCGTCCTTCACCTTGGTGATGAAGTGTGAGGCGATGTTCTTCAGTCGAGTGATTGTCAAATTGATGTCATATCTTACATCAACCAGCAGCAAAAGTCTTGTATTTTCGTCTTCACATCTGGGTCCTGGTTCTACTGTTACAGGAGTTACAACTAAGAAAATTTTGAGACAAAAAATGTTATATGTATTGATATACGTTGTTATAACATTATATCTATATAAATAAAAATCAATGTCTGTATGTATGTTTGTATGTTTCGTATGTGCTCCTACACCATTTATGCGATTGCGACAAAACTTTGGTTAGTTTTTGTCCACATAACCGGCCATTTAACTGAGTCATTACAACCCTTATACAATGTTCCGTTTTTAGCCATTGGCCCTTAATTCGTTTTTTTCTTATATGAGCTTTGTAAAAATAATTTCCATATATGCTCCTACGCCATTTATCCGATTGCGATAAAACTTTGGTGAGATGTTGCGACCATGCCCATAAAGGTTTCTAAATTATTACAACCGTTTTAAAATATTCGTTCTTGAGCCAGGTGCTCTATGTTTTATTTTTCTCTATATGAACTATATAAATATATTTCAAACCGTATGCGCTCCTACATCATTCATGCGATTGCAACAAAAATTTGGGGATTTGTTGTCCATAAGGCCGCGAATTTTACTTTGTTATTTAAACACTTTTTTAAAAATTTCGTTTTTTTCCCGTTGGCCCTTAATTTGTATTTTTTCTAATATGATCTTTTAAAAAAATAATTTCCGCACTCGCTCCTGCACCATTGATCCGATTGCATTAAAACTTTGGTGAGATAATGCGAGCTCGGTCTCAAAGGTTTTGAATTATTAAAATACTTTCAAAATATTCCGTTTTAGCCAGGGGCCCTATGTTCGTTTTTTTTAAAAATTTAAACTATATACATATATTTTCAAACCGTATGCGCTCCTACACCGTTCATGCGATTGCGATAAAAGTTTGGTTAGTTGTTATCAATAAACCTGCGCATTTTATTCATTCATTACAACACTTTTAAATATTCCATTTTAAGCCGTTGGACCCAACTTAATATCTTTTTTAATATGATCTTTGTAAAAAATAATGTCCATATGCACTCCTATACCATTTTTCAGACAATCGATGAAACTTGGTGAGATTTTGCGAAATATTGTGCAATCGCCCACAAAGGTTCTTAAATTATTACAACCGTTTAAAATATTCAGTTTTGAGCCAGGGGCCCTATTTTCCTTTTTTTTTTCTAATATAAGCTATATAAATATAATTCCAAACCATATGCGCTCCTACACCATTGAAGCGAATGCGATAAAACTAAAGTGAGTTTTTGTCCACAAGCCACAGCATTTTTGTAATTCATTATAACCCTTATAAAATATTCCGTTTTGGGCAATTGGCCCAAAATTAGTTGTTTTTTTTCTTTATACGAGCTTTTAAAAAAATAATTTCTGTATGCGTTAGAATGCAATAACACTTTAGAGACATGTTGAGTGCCCACAAATTTTTTTAAAAATTATTACAACCATTTCAAAATACTCGTTTTTTAGCCAAGGGTCCTATGTTCATTTTATCTATATAAGCTATACAGCTATAATTTCAAACAGAGCTAATGCATGGATGGATAGCTTTTTAAAATAAAAACAAATATTGACATTAAATTATGTGTGTGTGTGTGTGTGTGTGACATAATAACTAAGTTTCTGAAGTAATACAACAATTCTACAATATTCCGTTTGTGGCCGGGGCCCTAAATTCGTTTTTCCTCATTATTATCTATATCATTACTACCTAGTCTTCTGAGTCTCAGCAACTGAGAAAATTGGATGGAGTTTTTACACCATTGAGGATGGGATGATGAATATAGCAAAAAGCTATGACTGTCTGTTATTAAAAATGGACGTAGATATTTTGTTCTCATGAAGGTTAATTTGTAAGTTAAAAAAATTGATGGTGCTTTTATGGATCATTGAAGTGAATTTAATTGTTGGATGAAAATCTCCAATGAAGTAAATAAAACTTTCTAGTTCTGTTATGTCCATATTAGTAATCCTTATACAGTCAACAATGTATCTTCCTTAGTACTCTGGGAAGACTATGTAGTAATGATGAGGATTTTGGAGAAAGAATGTCTGAAATGTTGGATTTTTTCCGACGCAGTTTATACCCCGAAGAAATTTAAAAAGCAGCTGTCACTCGAGTTAAAGGTATGACTAGACAGGATTCTTTTAAAGCTACTCATTCTGACACTATTAATAGGCTTAAATTTATCTTAACTTTTCATCCCCACAACCTAAAAGCTCGCTCACTGGTTCTGAAAAACCGGTCAATTCTGATGGCTGACCCAGTCACAACTGAGATTTTTAGAAAGCCTCCTCTTTTCGCTTTCCGGTGGAACAAGGGCCTTTGGGAAATGCTTGTTAGAAGCCACCTCCCTGCTATTAAAGCACATAATGGCACAAAAAGATGCAACCGTAGCCGTTGTAACTCATGTCCCTACGTGATCGAAACTGAGAAGATCACTTTCACTCTGGAAGTATTCAGAATAAAAGATTGCTTTACCTGCACAAGTCGCAACGTGATTTACAACATCATTTTCAAAAAGTGCGGTAAACTATACATAGGAGGGACAGGTCGCCGCCTTGGAGACCGTTTCAGAGAGCACTTCTATAACATAAATAAACAAGCTCTCTGACCGGTCTCCAAACATTTTAATAGCCCTAACCATGATGGTATCTCAGACTTTGTAGTTACTGGAATACTCTATACTAGTAACACTGCAGATAGAATCTATATGGAGAACAAATTAATAACTAGATTTGGTACGTTGTCTCCATATGGATTGAACCAAATCCACAATTTCACTTAGCTGTCATGTCTTTTTCTTGTTTGGTTTTTACAATTATGTTAAAATCACTTCCTTTCTATTCCTCTTTACTTTATTTGTGTCTGGTTTTAGCGCCCTCTCCTATATTTTTGTCTGTTTCAGTTAGGAAATGTATATTGATATTATATAAATTTATTTATACTTACTTAAATGTGTTTTGTTTGTTTGTAATGATGAAGGCATGTGCCGAAACGTTTAATTGTGTATAATGTATAATTATTATTAAAGCGTAACTTATATTGTTCTATTGACACAATTTGTTCGTGTCTTATTAAGCTATATAATTTCAAACATAGCTATTGCATGTGTGGATGGAGATGAATCCGCCGGCAATTTTTTTCTTATTTAGTACATCAATTTTATACTATTCCGATTAGGGCCCGGGGCCCTAAATTCCTTTTGTTTTCTAAAATGAGCTTCATCAACATAATTTAAGACGAAGCTATCAACAATGCCGCCCTTGAACAAATGCCAAAAGGCAGAAAATTTGTAGTAAAGAAGAGAAAACACGTTTTTGCATTTTTAGTGT
This sequence comes from Lymnaea stagnalis, assembly GCA_964033795.1. NCBI lineage: Eukaryota > Metazoa > Mollusca > Gastropoda > Lymnaeidae > Lymnaea > Lymnaea stagnalis. The sequence goes on from CAXITT010000294.1 coordinate 634,145, forward strand.
AGAGAGTATTTTTGTTATTTTTTATAAATAAGCTTGAATTTTGTGACGTATTTTTGAATCGGATATGACGTTAAAAAAGTGTTGTTTTTTTATATTTAAAGTATTTCTTGAATGGAGTTTTATAATTTCGTCTTTGTTTTGTGTTATTTAAGACATTTTACATGAATCGATGGTTTCTTAAGTAATTAAATAACACACTTGACAACCTATGTATTGAACTATGGTAATATCGTGATTTTAACGCTGAAATGTATGATTTAAATTTTAATATGAAGTTATACAAATGGAACTCTCCTGCCAACAATGAACGTAAATATTGTGCGAGGTTTTCATGTAAAGAGACGGAAGATCTTAACGTGTGGAAATTATTAAAGTTAGCAATATTGTAAATTAATTGAATCAAATACAAACTGCGATATTTCATTTTGTGTGTGACCTAAGAAGTTGTGTTAATTGTGAAATACCATTGCTGATAACACATTTCACAAGCATTTTTAATATTCGTCACAAAACAATAATTTCGCTTTCAAATCAATTATGCCACCCAAACGAGAAGCTATTGGTTTTTCTACACCTCAAACACAAAAGAAAGAAAAAAGCATCACGAGCTTCGGAAACATTTGAGCAACGAGAATTGTAACAGACTATGTTTTCACAAGAAAACAGAGAGGTAGCATGAGTGAACAGTGAATTGTGTTGACCATGTTTTTTCACGAGGAGAGAGAGTGGATTGTATTTTTAGAGGAAAATGTGAGCTCCACGTTTTTTGGAGAGTAAATTATGTTTTTGGCAAAGCGGTCGTTTTCCACGCTTTGCTGGTAATAAAAGTAGCAGTTGATTGAGATAGTGAGCGCAGAGCAGTAGAGTTAGAAGAGAGTTGAGCTGAGTTATAGTAGAGTGAGGACGTGTCTTTCTGAGTGGTGTAATACTATATATATATGTGAAATTATTACATTCATGTAGAGATTATTATTAATATTATCAGTGTAAAGTGTGATTCAATAAAGTACTGTAAGTTTAACCAGGATTCAGTAATCTTCTTTGCGTGCCTGGATAATAAGTGAAAGAATGAAGAAATCTTAGCGGCATCCTTAAGTATTAACATAAAACAAGTGACCATGCTACTGACATAACGCACTAAGAAATAAGATCTCACACCATGTGTTACAAATGATGTCAAGGCATGTGTTACAAGAATCAAGACTGGAAACCGCTCGAGTATGCAATGCTGAAACCCGTTCATCTAAAACATTCGAGCAACAAGAAGCGAGACAGGAATCAGCTCGAGTACGCAATGCTCAAATGCTTTCATCTGAAACAGTCGAGCAAAGGAAAGAAAGACTAGAAACCACTCGAGTACGCAATGTTCAAAGACGTTCATCAGAAACAGTCGAGCAACAGGAATCAAGAATCGACACAACACGAGTAAGAAATGCTGAAACCCGTTTGTCTTATAAAGTCGAGCGGCGAGAAACAAGACTGGATGCCGATAGAGTACGCACTGCTTGATCCAAACAATCACTGCACGCTGAATAAAATCTTAGCACATTCCATTACGATGCTAATTATGATGAAAGTCTTCATCCAAGTGTGGTTATTAGAAAAATGGATCAATTACGTGTTTATTGTAGTGCCCTCAAATTTAAGAATGAAACACAGGGAATTTTCTGCGCGGGTGGGAAAGTGAAATTGCCAGAATTACATTCACCACCGGAACCATTATCACCGTTGGTATCCGGTGAAACAAGCCACTTGAAACATTTCTTGGCAAACATACACAAGTACAATTCATGTTTCCAAATGACATCATTCGGTGCTACAAAAATCGTGCGTGAGAATTACATCCCAACATTCAAAGTGCAAGGCCAAATTTATCTCTGATGCCAATGCCAAACACAGATCACAAATTTCTTCAAATTTATTTTATGGGGAATACTGATGAACAACTCGATCAACGTTGTCATATCAATACGGGCACTAAACGAAAAATCGTCGCTGCATTGCAAACGTTATTTTTACAAAACGAAAAATTAATTCAAATGTTCAGAATTTCTCTTGAAAAGATGCTGACTTATGACTACAAAGTCATAGTTAGAGCAAACAAAACGCCTGTCGGCCAACACGAAAGACAATACAATGCACCAACAATTGATGAAGTGGTGAGCTTTATAGTTGGCGGAGAATTTAACTCACATGATATAATTCTTCATCGCAGCAGTCGTGATGTTCAGAGAGTCTCAGAAACTCATCACTCATATGATGGATTGCTATATGCTATTTTATTTTGGCAAGGAGAAAATGGATATCATTTTAACATCAAATTGAGAAATCCATGACAAATGAGGAATTGAAAAGGAAAGTCAGTGCCATGAAATACTGTTCATATCGATTGATGATCCATGAGAGTGCGAAAATCATCTCTTGAAATGTCGACAATAGTTCCATCAATACATATTTATGCAATATTTATGCGAAAATCAAAACCGAATGACTCCTGTACATTCGATTAAATCAAAGCAAGTTGCATTCCGAAGAGTGCATTCATTTACGTGATGCAATTGTGAATAATGGCAATGTGAATCCAAATGAATTGGGGAAATGGTTATACTACCTGCGACATTTACTGGAAACCCACGTCACATGCATGAATACAAACAAGATGCAATGACATATGTTCGCACATATGGCTTCCCGGTTTTTTTATTACATTTACATGCAAACATAGTATATATCGGCATCCTTCCGTCTCGTGAGACGATGGTGCATCACCGTTGGGTTCGGTTGCATTTTCTCGAGTAGCTGTGCAGTCCTATCCTTGAGTGACAGTCTTTACCACAGTTTTTACACACGACTTCCGTGCTTCTAAATGTTTTGGCCTTTCTCCTAACTCTTCTGTCTGCAGCCTCTTCCATTCTTCGCTTCTCGGCTACCATGACGCCCTTTTTGACAACTGTGTGCCACGTAGATCGGTCTTTTGCCTTACACTCCCGTCACTTGTATGTATTTTGGCTGCTTTCATGTCCCTTTGACAGACATCTTTAAATCGCAGACGTGGGCGACCTGTTTTCCTCTTTCCCGAAGCAAGTTCACCATATAGGAGGTCTTTCGGAATGCGGCCGGGACTCATTCTTTTAACATGACCTAGCCATCTCAGGCGTCTTTCCCTAAGGATTGTGAACATGCTTTGGCTATTCGCACGCATTAGGACCTCACTATTAGTCACTTTTTCTTGCCATTTAATACCAAGGATGCGACGCAAGCATCTCATATGGAAGCTATTAAGCAATAGCTTAATAGCTTAATAGCGTAATGCAAACATAGGTGAGGGGAATTACAAGAACTTTAGTTAAATGGACAATCAACATCAGATCGTCACGATATTACTGCACGTGTTCAAACAAAATTGAAATCTTTAATAGATTTTATTGTCAAGTATCATGTTTGTGTAGAAACACGCTGTTGGATGTATTCCGTTGAATGGCAAAAAAGAGGATTGCCACATGCACAAATTTTAATTTGGTTGATCGAAAAAGTCAAACCAGATCAAATTGATAAAGTCATTTCTGCAGAAATACCAGATGCCAGCATTGATCAATACTGTTACGACCTCTGTTATTCTTGATATGCTACGACCTTCTGTTATGCTTGATGTGTTACGGCCCTCTCTTGCTTTGTCTAGGGTGTATGACTCTCTCACATAAAACGCAAAGGTCCAGTGTAAAAATATATATATAGAATATTTATTCGATTCTTTACCAAACAGCATAAACATCAGTCTAACTCTTAACTGACAATTTTGACGACTAACAATTCTCTTGCTCTACCTTTCCTCTCTGACTCTCTGTCTAACGTGTCATTCCGTCTCCCTCTGTCTCTCTCTGACCTCTAGCTAACACACATCCCTTTTATAATACCACACAAACAACTCAGCCTACGCAAACGTTCCACACCACGGACTAACTTCACGCTCTGACCTCACGATCAACAACTCACAAAACACTCTCACGATTCACGACTCCCCTTACCCAACATTCACAACAACTCTCACTCACAACAAATACCTATTAGAAATCGTCACCTACAACATTATTCACAGTCCATTTGGCTTGCTCAACAAAAATTCACCATGAAATGCACAAAACGATACCCAAGAGATTTAATTGCGGAGACTATCACTGGCAATGATTGCTATCTACTGTATCGTCGACGATCAAGTGAAGATGGTGGCTAATCAATCATTTTAAAAGTACGAAACAATGATTTTGAAGTCGATAATCGTTGGATTGTACAGTATTCCCCATTACTTTCAAAAACGTTCAAAGCACACATCAATGTAGGGTATTGCAATTCGGTGAAATCGATCAAGTACCTTTGCAAATGTGTTGATAAAGGAAGTGATATGGCAGTTTTTTGGAATGGAAAAAAATATCTGAATCAATCGATGAAGTCTACCAATATCAACTTTGACGCTACATTAACAGCAATGAAGCAGTATGGCGCATTTTATCATTTCCAAGACATGAACGCAATCCAACAGTTGTTCATTTTGGCAGAGCACCTTGAAAACGGAGAGCGAGAGTATTTTACAACAGAAAATGCACGTGTAAGAGCAGTGTCATCTCCGTCAACAATGTTAACTGCATTTTTCTCATTGTGCTTAAATGATATTTTTGCAAAGACGCTACTTTAATCTGAAGTGCCAATATATTACACATAGAATGCATCAGCGATAAGTTTTCAACGTCGCAAACAGGGTAAAACATTTGAAGAACACCCCAATTTATATTCGGCCCACGTGATAGGTCGTCTTTACACTGCTCACCCAAAACAATGCAGAATGATCTCACTTGCGATTACTGTTCATCAACGTACGTGGACCAACATCTTTCCAAGAACTGAGAACAGTAAATTGTCAAGTATGTGCCAATTATCGTGAAGCTTGCCAAGAATTAAAACTTTTGGAAAACGATGCTCATTGGGATACTTCGCTCTCTGTGGCATCGAATATTGCTCAACCACAGCAAATACGCACTTTGTTTTCACATTGACAACGTGCTTTCCCATCCAATTTAAACGATGTGTGGGAGAAATACAAAGACGAAATGAGTGAAGACATCCTACATCATTTGCGTGTAAAGAATCAAAATCCAGACATTAAATTTACACCAAACGTGTATAACGAGGCATTGGTTTCGATTGAGTACATATGTTTGGCAATCTCTAACAAAGCACTGATAGATTTAGGAATGACTTCTGCGAACCAATCTGCAAACAAGCTTTTAAATTGTGATTTGCAACGAGAATCGCACTTTGATATCGTAGAACTAGGTACATTTGATTAAATGAATCTTCCAAAATTGGTTCCAGAACAACTCATAGTGTGAGAATAAATTATGTATGCAATTACCAGACAAAGTGGTGGACTATATTTCCTAGATGCGCCCGGATGCACAGGAAAAACTTTCCTAATTTCACTCATTTTGGCAAGAATATGATACACAAAATATTGCACTGGCTATTGCATCATCTGGAATTGCAGCAACTCTTTTGGATGGTGGCCTCAACAGCTGCGGATGAATTAAATGCACGTCTCAAATCATCAGTTTTAAGACGACATTTAAAGAACTTGACTTTGAAGACCAATATGCGTGTACATCTATATAATGATGCATCCGCAGGGCGTTTCGCAAAACAATTTTTGGATATTGGGAATCGGAAAATGGCTATTGATGAATCCACACATTTGTTGGACACTGCGAACAAGCTTCTGTAAATTAACAGCTGCCACCGACGAATTCACACATAAAGTTTTTCCAAATATCGTACAATATTACAAAAATCACCAGTGACTCAGTGCATGTGCTATATTAGCAGCCAAAATCAACGATGTCAATGCCATCAACTTAAGCATTCAAAATGAAATCCCAGGCAAAAAAGGACATCATATAAGTCCATTGATACTGTATTGATTTATGACAAAAGTTGTCAATTATCCAATCACTTAGCTTGCCAGGCATTCCATCGCAAGTTTTAACACTGAAAATTGGCGTGCCTATTATTCTTGATCAAAACATAAATCCACCACGACTTTACAACGGTACAAGTTTCAGGGAAAAACATGATGAAAAATACCATCGAAGCTTTTATTTTAAATGTAAAATTTAGGAGGAGTAAATATACTGTTGCCACGCATCCCAATAATTCCGACAGATATGCCAATGGATTTCAAACGTCTGCAGTTTTCGATGCGACACGAGTTTGCAGTGACTATCTAAAACGCGCAGGGACAATCGCTACAAGTTTGCGGACGAAATTTGGAAAACCCATGCTTCTGTTATGGACAGCTGTATGTCCCCTGCTCTCGCTTTGGAAAACCTTCTGATTGATTCGTGTATGCACTAGACGGAAAAAACACATTATGTATTTAAAAGCTCTACAAGAAACATAATTAAAATGCAAGCAATTTCTTTCTTTGATTGGCATTGCAAGGCATGCCGGTTACTCGCTAGTAATTGAATAAAACAAAAATATAGAAAACAAAGAGCTGTTGAGAGAAATTTATCAATGCATTAGTTTGAAAATATAATACTTTTTATGAAGAGTTTTAATTTGATAAATAAAGTGTGTCTACATAACATTAATGTTCGGATTAGACATAATATGTAAACAATGTAATTGATGTCTGAAATAACAATAATTTGAATTAAGCAATTATGTTTAAACTGCTTCTGGCGGTTAGTGGGTAAGTGCATCCTTAACTTTGCCACCCTCCTTAAAAGAGTTCCGAATAATTCAAACGACAATATATATATATATATAAATATATATATATAAATCTATTCATAGTAAAAAAAAAAAGCTCACATATAGTAAAAAAAAAAGTATTAAAATAAAAATCAAAAAAAGGATTAAATTTATGTCTGTATAAACCAAGCGAAGAGAAAAATAAAAAAANTTGTTATAAGCATAAAAAGATATATGCCTCAAATAAAACAATATCAGAAAGTATTTTCTATAACAGCAATGTAATTTAACATTTAAAACAACAAAAATAAATTTACATATTGTCTTGGAAGTTTAATTAGGGGTCGTCCAATAAATACGTCAACACTTTTCAACCCCCCCCCCCCTCAAAAAAAAAAGAACAACAACAACAACAAAAACAACAAATTATATTATAAATAAATTTATAAATACAATTTACTTTGTGCTGATCTATTTTAACGACAATGAAATTGTAGGAAAAACATTTCAATAAATCTTTAGCTTGTCGATCAACAAGTTAAAAGCTTTTACACTTAAATTTTATAAAGCAGAATCAATTGAAAGGTTGTTTAAGCCTAACTATTATTGTTTGTGGTATAAAAAGGATTATTTTGAGTCAAGCTGAAAATTGTAGTATAATTTCTAGCTGCTATCATCTTTCCAAGGAGTAGCCAGGTTTGCTCTTTTGTAACAATTGGCCTCAAGGTCATCATTTGGGTAGGGCAGAGGACATTTGTCCCAATCCCCGAATTAGCAGGTTTTATTTAACATTGCTACGTACTGTGGCGCTTTCAGTAATAAACAACTTAACAAAGACGACCAAGTTTTGCTTTTGCCATCATCCCCCACCCCCTCCTAAAAAATTAATGACGCCCCTGATAGGCATAGTCTATAGCAACTGATTGATCTTTTTAGTCTTGTGGCGCTTAAGGTGGAAATAAAACTCTTCATAAACGGGAAAGATTTGGTATGGGACATGACACCAGTTTATTTGGGCGTGAAGTTGGATCAGAAACTCCGACTTCACAACCATGTACACGATCTATGCGCCAGAGCTTCGCAAAGACTGGGTCTGGTGAAAAACTGGCATGTACTAGGTAGGGCGCAGACGCAAGACTGTTGAGATCGCTCTATCTGAGCAGTGTGAGGGGAGCAATGGACTACAGTTTGCATGTTCAAACCTTCGCGAGCTGCACGGCTCTGGAGGAACTGGACCCCATCCAAAACCGAGCTCTAAGGTTTGTATGCGGGGCAATACGAACCACACCCACAGCGGCAGTGGACGTCATGTCAAATGTCGAACCGCTCGAAGTCAGGCGGGAGAAGGTAGTCCTTCTGACGGTGGAACGATATCACCGTATGGACAAAGGAGAACCCTGTTTCCAATTACAGGACAAATGGGTAAAAAAAAGTCCAGATTGAAGAGACCATCCTTCAAGGACTCGGTGCACAGTCTTGAAAAAGACGTAATTTTACCCGGAAACAGGGAGAAAGTGAAGGTGATCCCCACGCGAGGACCTCACAAAAGCCTATCCCGGCCAGACATTCAACTAGACATGATTAACACCAAAGCCAGCAAAGACAGTCCTCAACTAGAACCATAGAGGCTGTGCGACGCACGATTGAAGCCTACCCGAATAGCCTGTTTAAAGTCACAGACGGCTCGTGTTTTGCGAGGGAAAAGCGTAGCGGCTACGGTGTCCTCATCCAGTATCCCGCAGAGATAGCCCCACCCGAGGAGCTATCTGGCCCAAGCGGAAGTAATGCAACGAGCCTCGATGCGGAAGTTGAGGCGATACTGGTAGCTCTCAAGAGGATTCACAAACGGCTAGTGAAAAGAAAGCCCTTCCCGGACTTTGTTTTCTTCACCGACTCTCGTTCTGCTCTCGAACTCATGGGGGAGAGATCGGTGGGATAAAAAATGGTCACAGCCATTTTGGATACAGTAGGCTCCATCCGTGAACATGGCCCTAAGGTAATCCTACAGTTCATCGCTTCGCACTGGGAGGTGTCGCTTCCTGACAGGGCAGAATTCTTAGCCCAAGAAGGCGCGGCCCTACCTCAACCAAACAAACCGATGACCCAGCTGGGGGTCAAGGCTTGGATCAAAGACCATTTTAGGAACAAATGGCACAGAAGGTGGGACACGGCGGCCACTGGACGACAGCTTTACCAGAAAATGCAGCGCCGGAGCAGAAGCGATCTTTGGTGGGGACTTAGTCATGGAGAACAAAGCCTTATCACTCAGATGAGAACTGGGCACTGTGCGACGCGCAGTGATCTCCATCGACTCGACAACAGAAGGGAACCTTTATGCCGACAGTGTGGACTCGAGGAAGAGACAGTAGCCCACTTGGTGGTCACGTGTCCGAGTAGTGGGACGGGGACCGACGGTAGGAATCCGGAGGCCTGCCTAAATGAGCTCGTGTACGGCAGTGCCCAGCAGATGAGGCGCGCCGCGGAAATCATGTCCAGGGTCCTAAGAGATTGAATCTCGACCCTTTCGAGTATTCAACTTTATTAGTCTTGCGGCACTGATATACCAGACAAGTCAACATCATCATCATCTAACCATTCAGCACTCAAGATAGAAGCCTTGTCCATGTAAGCAATAATTGTCCTTAGCTCTCTTTATCTCCTTGCAGCTAATCGCATTGGTCAAATCCTTCTTTGTTGAGGTGCAGGGGCTAATTTCTTATGCTCAAGAGGGCATTGTCGGTTCTGTTTAATATGCTTTTTCAACATGACATGTGATGCAAAATAGATGTTACAGATTTTGCAAATGCGCACAAGCAGCTATGGTATTATTGTTACTCACTTCGCATTCAGCTAATTTTAAGAATATCATATTCCTACTCTATCAATATCATTTATCTTGACTGCACATGACCCTTTGACCTTGTTCTTGTGCCATACCTGCAACAGAATCTACAGGTGGAGAGAAACGAACTTTTGACTTCTCTTGAACTAACAAAATGGCTAACATTCTGACCAGCCATCTGCAGTGCACAGACACACATTAAATACACCTTATATTGTCAAAGGCTTAAAAATTACATGACTATTTACACAAATTTACATTAATAATTTTTTTAAAGTAATTTAATAACCAGTAAATTTTAAGATTCCAATTTTAATAGAGAAAACAAGAACTTTGACTTCAACTAATCTAAAACCCCCTCCCTAACCCTTGGCAACAACTGTCAAACATTTCCAACCACCCCCCCCCACCGCATTTTGTTGACGTAATTAATTGGACCCCCAATTAGATTATTTTGGAAGTTTAAAAAAAAAAACAGTTTAAACCAAATATAATTAAATTTCGTTCTTTTCAAGAAATAAAAGTAAAAAGTAACTGTGAGCTAAGTTAAAGCACATATTATATTACACAAGTATATAATAGTTTTATTGACAACACTTTAATTATTGTATTACATTTCTAAGTCACAAAAATGTAGGTTTTTAGCAATTTTATTTTAAAAAACTGTCATGATGACTAGTTGTGGAAGCCATACCTATCAGCTCAAAATGACAAAATATGTTCATCGTCCTAAAGAGTTCACTTTTGTTTAAGCGTAATCAAATACTAGCTAACTCTTCACTTTCATTTGCAGCTTATTTAACTTTTCAAAATTCAGATTTCACTTATTTATGTTCACTTTTTCAAGCGTATTTAATTTTTAGATGTTAAATGTTAAGTATAAATAATATTGTTGAGGTTCACTTTTCAAGCGTATTTAAATTGAGATGTTCACATATACTCTATACTATTTATTCTATAGACATAACATTTTTAAAGCATATCTTGCCATCACCTTAGTGTTTACTTTCATCAACTCGCTGATCATTATTTTACTAATTCCTTTTGAAGAAGCTAGTCATAAAGACGTTATGTATGACATTTTCCTTGTCAGTGAGCTTTGCTTGAACCAAATTAGATCCATAGCACACGCTACGTTCATAGATGGGCGTGGCTTGTCTCTTTAATGTATCGTGTTTACTACCGATTTCAATTTAAACACGGTTAGTATGTCTACTGGTATCTTATGGAACGTTCAGGATTTTATTAGAAAAGTAAGGGTGTTTTAACGTGTCAGTAGACCCACATATATAAAGAATTGACAGGCAGAGAGAGAGAGAGATGGAGATTCAGATAGATATATTTTAAATTCACGAGACGTGTATTATTCTTTGTGTACTTGTGTGTTTATTTGCATTCTTCATTCATCATTATTTATTGGCACATTGTACTACTTGTGTACCGGTACAAGATTTTCCTATATTACGTAAGTTTATGATTTATAATTATATTTCTTTTGTTTTGTCATTGTATTATTACTAAATTAAATCTTACTAATTGTAATTGGCAACTGTTTCAGGTGTCGTATATTTTTGTCATTGTATTTCTCTATGGTATCGTCCTTTGTTAGGCACTGGTTGAAAGAGCCTTAACATCAAAATATGATATTTTTTATCACAAAAGATGCCAGTGTGTAACAACGTAATCTCATAAGAATTTTGTTAAAATGTCCGTGCATTGGTTTATAAAAGTCAATTCATTCGTTCGTTCGTTCATTCGTTCGTTCATTGTCCTTTGAGGATCGACGAGGACCATCAGTCGTCAGGTGACTGATGACTTGCGCGTGTGAATTTTGTTTAAAGCGAGGAAGAGTTGCCTGGCGTCAACCTCACTCTCTCTTCCAGACCCAACATATCCAGTGGCAAGACTCTACGTCAAGGCGTCCAGGGGTGAGTACGGTTGAAGCAATTGTCATTGTATGCGCTTTGCTGGACTCAAACTCCGGGTTTGAATTCAGAGTTCCATTCTCTTAGATGAGTTGTCGAACAAGTTTAACGAGTCTCATCCACCCGGGAAAAGCCAATTACCATTCACTTACTGATAATAAGATCACAAGAAGAAGACCCACGAAAAATATTTTTAAATTGAGGCTCGTCTTAAAATCCACGAATGCACATACACATTTTAAAAATTTAAAGTTTTCCTTTTTTTCCTTAAAGAGCTCGCTTTAAATAATGAACGTGTTTTGGTGTCGAGATAAACTGATACAATTCGCTGCTCTATTTTTAGGACGCCTTCTGAAGTAAAATTGTACGTTTGTTTTCAATGAAAGTAGCAGAATTCTTTCAAATCTATAAGAGGCAAATACAATGCATAGAACCTAAAAAAAGATGCAAATGTGTACCTCTCGAGTGATTTTGCAGTAGAAGTATTTTTTATTTCATTCTATTGGAACGACATTTCAGATGATTATGTATATACATATTTTATGTTATAGTTATTTAGAATACACATGCAATTAGCTTAAGTCCGCTTTCTACTCCATGGTGTTAAGCAAGTTTTTTGGCACATATTGATAATTCATCACTTTCTGTGAAGTTTATTAATGTGGAGAAAACTTCTTTGTCCACTTTTGGTGTAATCTTATGCCTTTATTTAGGTTGCCTTGTTTGTCAGTATAAATCCAAATTTGGTAGCAACATTACCATTGCACAAAGTTTCAAGTTGGAATATGACGAGGCATACTTTGAGTTGTTATGCTGTTTAGAAACACCATTGCATGATTTGTTGATTCCTATGCATTGCGCCGTCTTTCTGAATAGAATCTATGCTGTCATGGCATGTCAGTTCAGATTGATTTATTCTTAAGTCTTTTGACATTGTGATCGATTAACTAGTGTTTTTTCTCTCTTCTTTTTTGAGTCAGGATTATACAGTTGGCAAAGTTTTCATCTTTTGGTGGACGAAATTTCGAAGATACCTTTTTCAAAGACCGGCCCTTGCAGTTTACCATACCCACGTTTTAAAATGTAATCGATAAATCCTCGGAGTTCTGATGGGGCATTTTCCTTATTGACAAGCATGTTTATGTCTAATTAATGGACCATTAATATGTATCCAGTTGTTTTTTTAGGGTGTGGGTGGTTTGCTGCTATGTGGATCATCAGATAGAATATGTCTCAAATCTAGACGGAAAAGAAAGACCGCATCTTCGAATCGTTTTCAAAATAACTTTTTTTTTTATCTTCGTCTTTATTGAGAGGTGCAATTGAATTTACTCCATGTGATTGGTCGATTAAAGCTTCCTCCCAGATTATCACATTTGTCTTTTTAGTTCACTGGCCGTATTATTCCCATGTCGAACATTACAGGTGATATCACATTGATTGGAAAGGAAGCTAAAATTGACAGTGATAATTTTTGCCACCCTCCATATATATTGCTTCTGAGACTTTAAATGCACAAGGTAATAATAGTTTAATATGAAAAGGTTAAAAAGGTAGGTTTTACCACGTCCGCCATGTCTATCTATCAAGAATAGACGTTTTGGGTAATTTATTGTTTTCCCCCATTGCTTCCTTCATTTTGTCGAAATTCCTTCTTTGCAACAGATTGAGATTTTGTTTCTTTGAACGTGTTAGGTTCGGCATTTTGACCGAAATATTTGTCAGAATGGATTTGCTCGTCATTATTGCCAACAAGAAGGTCTATGCCAAAATTTGACAAAGACTTTATATATGTTCGAAGGACTGATTATATTTCTTTATCAGGAAAGCCTCTGTTATAGTCTTCCATAAGAAAGACCTTATGTGTGTATACGACTGCTCACATAGGTTACATATAAATGCAGACAACAGGTCTGTGTTGGAAATTGATGGGTAGCAGTTTCAGTTATGCAGGTATCCCATTATGGGTCATCATCATTAAATACCCTTACAATGCATGATTCTTAGAAAGTAGCAAACGGGAATGGATTTCCCTTTACGGCTCTTTGGTCCGAGAAATGGGTTGCTCTTCTTCTAATGAGAAGATATTTCAAAGGAAACCATTTTCTCTTTATTCCTGGCTTTTTCGTTAGACATCTCGCCGATTGCAGATCCCTGTCTTTTAAGAGTTAAACATGTTGCCAAATTCAGATCCATGTTTTCTAAGAGGTGGTCTCCACTAGGATTTTTTTATTATTCCCAATAAAGTGTCCGAGAAATTTCATTTATGAATATTCTTGGCGACTTCTTAATAACGTGTAGATGAATATAAAAATTTAGACGTGAGGCTTTTTGCTGTTTAGGTTCACTTTCCTTGCAAGGTCGCAAAAGTTACGGATTCTTGCCATACGTGTGGACATGTCAACTTTTGACTTTATCCGTTTAATGTTGTAATTTGTTTTCCAGAGCCTCCAGTATGCTTCAATGTTACTCACATAGAGTTTCTCAAAGTAATTATTTTTACTACGCGCCATTTAATAGTAGCTTTCAATTCTATGAGAACAGTAATAAATTGAATAACTTTATAACGTATTTGAGGGGGTCAGAAACGCTTTAATATGAGCTACAAATATAAACTTTAAGGTAGGCGTTGTATTTCAGAGACAGGTATTGGTTGTATGAGACACCCATATGTTGTATGAGGACACCCATATGTTGTATGAGGACACCCATATGTTGTATGAGACCACCCATATGTTGTATGAGGACACCCATATGTTGTATGAGGACACCCATATGTTGTATGAGGACACCCATATGTTGTATGAGACAACCCATCTGTTGTATGAGACCACCCATCTGTTGTATGAGACCACCCATCTGTTGTATCAGACCCACCATCTGTTGTATGAGACCACACATCTGTTGTATGGCACAACCCATCTGTTGTATGAGACCACCCATCAGTTGTATGAGACCCGCCATCTGTTGAATGAGACCACCACTTTGTTGTATGAGACAACCCATCTGTTTTTCACTTTGTTTCCCTAAGCTCGACAAAGTTACCCTCAGTTTTGTAAAAGGGAAATTTTCTTTCAAACCTTCAAACGTATGTTCTAAACAGCGTGATCGTCAACTTAGATTAGCATTATGCCACAGACCCATCAAAAATAATTCTTGAAAATATTTAAAGAAAAAAATTTAAAAATTGAAACCAAATGACATCGAAAATAAGATATTTACAAACAAAATGTTTGTTTTTTTCTATGAGGCGCAAGTGTGCTTAAAAAAATCGTATAAGAGAAGAATTAAAAGTCCTTTGAAATCAAAGTGAGCCAGTGAAAGGACAGATAGGAAATCGTGAAGGCGTCTAACGAAATGCTCATTTTAAAAAACCCAAGGACAGTGAAGAACCATTCTGCAATATTATGCGACATGAAACTGCTGACCGGATTGCTGACAAAACTGACACTAACCTTGTTAGCTAACCAATGTTCTCATTTGACACTTGTTCGTGTGTTGGTAAGAAGAAGCTTTTTGATCTTTACATTCAAGGTTGAGGAATGCAGAATAACAGAGAGAATATGTGTGTGGATAATAAATATCTGTCCACACTGGCCGTTGACTCGACATTTTGGCCGAAGACATCGTTACCATGATAACAACGTTGTTACCAAACTAGACACAATTTTTGACAAAATATCTTTTTTTTGTTCTACAAATAAACCACTAGGAAGTGTTGTGTTTTTCCTTTCTTTTTTTATCAGAGTTCACGTGTGTTTTAACATTTAACTGAAAACTTTACTGCCGGTTCGTTATTTCACACAGACTGAGACTGTTGTTTCATTATTAAAATTAGAGCTTTAATGCTGTTTCATTATTTAACTCCGCATTTGACTAATTATTTAAATTACTGTTTACACCTGTTTCATTGTTTGACTCAAATTTCTTTTCTATTGTTTTATTATTTCACACAGAGTTTTACTGGTGTTTCATTACTGTAATTAATGTTTACTGCTGCACCATCGAGAAATTGAGAGGTCTCCGCTGTTCATCTTTTAATTCGGCGTTTAAATGTTGATTCTTCATTTAGCTCTGCGTTTTACTGGTGGTCCATTCTTTAAGTCAATGTTTAGCGTTGTTTTGTTTTTTTGTTGTAAAAATCTCAGTTATAAATGCTGATTTAAAATGTAAGTGGTTTTGCTGTAGTTCCAATACTTTACTCATAGTTTAAGTAATTAACTTATATTTAACTGCCTTTTCATGATTTTTGCTTTTAGTGTTGTCTCATTATTTGAGTCAGATTTAACTGCTATTTCATTTTTTTTTGTGCTGTTCCATCATTTAACTCAGAGTTTACAGCTGTTTCAGCAATTACTATAACGTTTACTGCTGTTTCAGTAACTACTGTAAAGTTTACTGCTGTTTCAGTAACTACTATAAAGTTTACTGCTGTTTAAGTAACTACTATAAAGTTTTCTGTTGTTTCAGTAACTACTACAGAGTTTACTGCTGTTTCAGTAACTACTATAAAGTTTACTGCTGTTTCAGTAACTACTATAAAGTTTACTGCTCTTTCAGTAACTACTATAAAGTTTACTGTTGTTTCAGTAACTACTACAGAGTTTACTGCTGTTTCAGTAATTACTATAACGTTTACTGCTGTTTCAGTAACTACTATAAAGTTTACTGTTGTTTCAGTAACTACTGTAAAGTTTACTGTTGTTTCAGTAACTACTGTAAAGTTTACTGCTGTTTCAGTAACTACTATAAAGTTTACTGCTGTTTCAGTAAATACTGTAAAGTTTACTGTTGTTTCAGTAACTACTACAGAGTTTAGTGCTGTTTCAGTAATTACTGTAATGTTTACTGCCGTTTCATTATTTGACGCATAATCTTTCTGCTTTATTATAACTTAACTTACCTTTGTTATTCTTGTTTCATGATTTAACTCGGTGTTTAGCGCTATTTCATTATTTATCTCAGAGTTTTCAGCTATTTAATTTTTTTTTAACTCAGACTTTTACTGCTGTTTCCTTTCTGAACCCAGTGTTAACCATTGTTTCATTATTTTAATAAGTTCGGATATTTTGGAATAAAGACGATTTTGTATGTCTGTAAAGTTTGCATCTGTTTCAATCGTGTAGTGATTTTTTTAAATCTAAAGTGTTCCAAAATATTTGCTTCGCAATTGTTTCTCTTTACTCATACTTATTCTCGGAAGTTTACTGTAAGTCATAGCTTTACTTAGCCCTACTTAGAAATTGCAAATAATCTATTTCGAAAAGGCAACACATTTTTTGTGAAAAGAAAAATACATCTAAATTTAGCTGTTCTTTAAAAAAAAAATTATATTGTTGAAAGCTTTCTCTGTCAATGGAGAGGCAATGAAACACATTGTTTAATATATATATATATATATATATATACAGAGAGAAAAAAATATATATATATTTATATATTTTTTAAAAAAAAAAATATATTGTTGAAAGTTTTCTCTGTCAATGGAGAGAAAAAGAAACACATTTTTTTATATATATATATATATATATATATATATATATATATATATATATATATATATATATTACACAATGTGTTTATATATATATATATATATACAGAGAGAGATAGATATATAGATATAGATAGTTAGATTGTTAGATAGTTAGATAGTTAGATAGTTAGATAGTTAGATAGATAAATATAATTATATTTATATATAGTCGTGAGAGATTGATAGAGAAAGTCAACGATTGATTGAGATAATAGAGAGTAGAGAGCGCAATTAAGAGAAAACAACAACTGCAAGTTACAGCGAAAGGATACAAGAGAGAGCGAGAGAGAGTGTGTGTAATAAAGAATAAAAAAAAGAGAGAGATTGTGATTGATGTATTTTTCTTATTCTGATACTACTTACGTAGAGCAGACAAGGCGATCCACGGTAAAAGAAACACAATGTTCATTCTGCACGATCACGTGACTTTTACAAGATGTTCAGTGGGCAAAAGGGGCATCAAATGTGTTGTGTATAAATTGTCTTTCGTTCATCACCAGAAGAGATCGTGACGACACTGTAACGATAACTGGATGAAAAGATTACATTTTATGACAGCGGCGAAGAGAGAGACAGAGAGAGACAGAGAGAGAGACAGAGAGAGACAGAGAGAGACAGACAGAGAGAGCGACAGAGAGAGAGACAGAGAGAGTGACAGTGAGAGTGAGAAAAATATCGACAGAGACTTCGTGATTTAGAGTGTAGATGCAATAAATGATTTTATCTCTATGTTTGTAAAAATCTTACAGCTCCTGGATATAGCACATTTGCTGCACATGTTGATGGATGGAGATATTATTATTAATATTATTAGTTGTATTATACAACGCATTACCACAGCGAACATAAAAAAATATTACCAAACATAATCAAAACTATATAAATATATATATATGAGGAGTCGATTTTCAAAATGCTGTATCTCAAGTTTTGGCGTTTTGAGATAATCGAATTTTTCTTCTACACAATGATGGCTCAAATTTTCGGAAACTTAAATGTTAATTTAGGTATATATTCAAAATATAAGTTAGATTATGATGAACATTGAAATGTAGGTTAATGAAAATGTATTTATTTACTTGGTTGAATTTTTTATTTCCTTTCAAAATGCTGTGTATCCAGCTGTAACTTAGCGATAAAATGCTGTACATCCATTTTGATAGCATAACATTATTCCCAGTAGCAAATAATTCAAGTTGTTTATAGATTACAAACAACTTACATGTTAAAATAAAATAAAATTGTATCATATACGTTATAAGATTGTGTAATGATTAATGTTTTTTATTGATATATTTTAACAGAACAGTATTATAAATGCTGGAATGTCGCTTGTAATAGTGTAATCTTTAGAGTGTTATAAGTTTGCATAATTTGTTTTTATAAATCTGAATTCTAAACAAAATTAAACAAGATAATGGTCAATCCACAAATCATTTTATTTGAATTTAGAACAACGACAAAATAGAAAATATTGAAGTGTCTGATTCATAGTGTGCATCATCCTCAATAGCAGTTTGATTTTGTTCCGGAAAAAGTTGATGCTCCTTATTTACATTCAAATCAGAGGGCAAATATCTCTGTCAGTAAAACTAGCCTTATTGTTCATATTGCAACTCTTTGATGAGTCGTGACGAACCTCTTTATATGGACATCTGGAGAGCAAACTTTTGAAAATGTGTTTCCAGATGTATGAGAGGACGTACAAGCGGAGACTTTGTGGGGTGTACCAGGATGTGTGGTCTTCTCAGTTTTTCTTCTTGAGTTTTCAGCAATCATCCCGTGTATGTCCTTTTTCTACAGTAAGCACATGTGTCTTTGGCATTTGTTTCTGTCTATCAGGCTTGTATGATTTTATGAAGGTTTTCTTTAAGTTGATGTTGTTATCTTATTGTGCCTGTCAATTTTGGTGTCAGATGGGTTCCTTGAGAGTTAATGTAAGATGGTGAAGACGTTAGCTAACACTGCTGCCGTACGTGCGTCACCTTCGCCACGGTCTCAATTATGTATTCGTACTTTTGTAAGTACACAAGTCTTGAACTCCTCCATCAGAATGAGGTTCTTGAACTTTTTGAAGTCTGTGTTGGTGTTTGTTGTGTGGGGCCACTTGTCCAGGAGTCGTTCCTTTTCCCGAAGGACATGAGTCTGCCCATAACTTTTCCACAGTTCCCTAAACTTTTGACGGTAGTCTTTTGGGACACATTCATAAGCCTTAAGTGTTAAAGATTTTACACGTTTATAGTCCCCGCGCTGTTCCACATTCGAAGACACAAAGACTTTGGCTGATCTTCCGGCCAATGCTTGTTGTTGATCTAGCTCCCATTGTTTAAGCTCTCGTTCTTTTTCTCTCTGAGCATTTAGCTCCATTTGTTTGAGCTTTTGTTGGAGCTCCATACTAGCATCATGCGGTTGTGTGACTGAGGCCAGTTCGTCCTCCGACAACACATACTCATCCACTAAGCGAACGATGATCATATCTCGT
Source organism: Lymnaea stagnalis (assembly GCA_964033795.1). Classification (NCBI taxonomy): domain Eukaryota; kingdom Metazoa; phylum Mollusca; class Gastropoda; family Lymnaeidae; genus Lymnaea; species Lymnaea stagnalis. The sequence goes on from CAXITT010000294.1 coordinate 653,674, forward strand.
AAAGTCTTTTTTTACGGCCAAATGAGCTACATTTATTTTTAAATCTTTATCAATGGAAAATAGCTCCTTCCTAGAAACTTTGTCTAATGCCTCCATTGATGGGTTTTCAACCTCAAAATCCATTTAGACACAGGCAAAATAAAACACTAAGTTTTATACAAATTTTAAGCTTTTTGAACACATCTATTTAATTGAATTTAAAGAAAAAATTTTAATTAGCTCTGTTATTGGAATCGTAAAATGGTATCGTGTACTAAAATTTATTTTGAGGAAATTAAAGTAAACAGTGGGTAAAAATTCACAAAAAAACACTCTATGTAATATTAATGTATTAAAATATTCAAATATCCAAGGACGAGCTCACCAATTTGTTTTGAGAAATATAATAATAGGGATACAGTTATCCTCGGAAGAGCCCACACTTTGTTAAAAATTGGGGACTTGCAAGAAATAAAAATGAGGATTTACATAAATCCCGGAGGAGCAACCCAATTTGATACGCAATGGCTTCTATTGTGAGAAATTAATCTCTTGTTTTAAGTTATGGTTCATTCACACAGTGCACAACAAAGGACGACACCATAGAGATATACAATAATAAAGATACGACACGCAAAAACAGTTGCCAATTATAATTATTAAGATTTAATTTAGCAATAATACAATTACAAAAAAATGTATATAATTACAAATAACCAACTTACAGAGTATTGGAAAATCTTGCACCGATACACAACTAGTACACTGTGCAACTTAATAATGATGAATGATGAATGCTAATAAACACATATGATCACACAAAGAATGATATATGTCTCGTGAAGTTAATAATATCTATCTAAATCTCCGTCTGTATATGTCTGTCAATCCCTTTGTATATGCAGCGTAAGCACTGCCTTACAGAAGCTAATTTGCGTTTTTTTGCGTTTTCGGTAAATCGAGAACCTTCGACAAAAGACTAGGAGACAGACTAACCATCTTTAATTAGTAGTCGGTCACAAATACGAAACATAAAAAAAGATAAGCCACGCCCATCTATGAACGTAGCGTGTGCTAGGAATCTAATTGGTTTTAAGCAAATTTCACGCACGAGGAAAAGTTTCATACATAACAGTGGCCTTCCGTATTATAATTCCTAAGTTGGCATTTGAAGTTTTCACTAAGTTTTAGTTCAGATACGATAATTAATTATTATATTAAATTTAAATAATAACATCGTTGTTACAATATAGACATAATGAATTGTCCGGATTATGTATTGAGTTCGCAAAGATTCTAAGACGTCGTGCGGCGAAGACGACGAGACGGAAAATTAAGAAGATCCAATTGAGGATAGTCTCTAGCCGTGTTTTAATGGACGCCTCTAATCATCGTATTATTTTATTAACAAGTCTAAGTGAATGTTATGTATAAAGAAGAAGGGCAATGAGATTTTGGTTCCCCTCTAGTTTAGGATTTTTTTTAAAATGCGTTTTGTGTATATTCTGTCCAATACACTTGTGATGCGAATTCATAAAGTTTGCCCTCGTGCCTATACTTAATTGTGCTAATCGTTGAATGTGGATAAACTAATACAAAAAAGAAGTTAAACACTATAAAACAACATAATACAGTTAAATTTATCGTAACAATAAACGATGATGTTACAATAGATAAAACAAAAGAATAGTACAGAAGTAGAGAAGTCATGCTGCACTTAGGTAAGAAGTCTAAATTTGCATTTATTTTTTTAAAAAAACATTTTAAAATTTTCAAATGTTGCCTCGAGATCTGTTTATTTGTTGACCAAGCCACGAGTCCTGGTATTTTTTTCTTTCTTTAAGTCCTTCCACTTGCTGTACATAACGGGTATCGTGTAGATCATGGGGTTAACGGCCGCGTTGAGAGGCATGACAAAAACTACCAACCAGGCGTACGTGTCTGGACTGACCTCGTTTCCTGTAATTGACCAAAACCCTAAGACACATATGGGAAACCAGCACAGAAAATTGGACAATGCAACCAAAAGAAGTTGCTTAGCAACGTTAATTTCTTGCACTCTCCTAGCACAGCTCTGGGAATTGGTCATTTGAAAATTTTGACTGGACGAAATTAAATAGAAGATTACTATTTGACCACATACGATGCAAAGGAAGAATACAAAATTAACACAGATAAAAATTCCAAATGAATAATGCCATCCAGCATGTCGGACGCTGGTAAGCGGCAAGCCTAAACACATCCCGTTAGAAGAGTAAATTATCCACTCGGGATATATCAACGGAATCAAAGCGAGAATGAATCCAAAGATCCATACGGAAAGAACCGATAAAACTAAAGCTGATTTCGTAAACCAGTGGTCGCCGAACGGAAACTTGATGACCAGACATCTGTCCAGTGTGATGAGAAACACAAAGAAAGTTGAGGTTTCACTGGAGAGAGTAGACAGAAACCCAGCAGCCTTGCACAGGGCACTGTGACGCCATTTACTTTCATGGACTATATACTCGTCTCTGTAACGTACGTCAGTAAAAGCGATAATCAGCAGATACACGCCCATGACAAGATCTGACAAGCTCAGATTTGTCACAAATATTCCGTAACCTTTCTTGAACACGCTTCTGTCCCAAACTAACCGGTAGGTGATGACAATGATGTTTCCAAAAAATGAAACGCCCGCCATCAACCACAGAAGTGAACGTTTCAATAAATCACTCAGGAGATCTTCACATGAAGAGAGTGCTTCTGATGGTGCGTGACACGCGTGTTTAGGTGTTCCGCCAGTTGAAATTTGAGGACAGCAATATTTATAGTTGTCTACGTACAACTCTGAAGTAACGAATATCGATTTTAATAATTTTGTTATATCTTCTTCCCCTAGTGATGTTTTTTCTATATTTAAAAAGTCAAGACTTTTGATATTTAATAAAAATTCAACATTAGGAAGTTTTGTGTTACGAAGATTTAATGATCGTAATGGCAAAAATAACATTCGTAGCTCAATTTCAAAAGGAAGCCGCGTAATTCGCGTAAAGGATAAATCAAGTGTGTGCAAATTAGAAACACCAGGGACAATTGGATTCCCAACCACCGTCAACTTTTCATTATGTGACAGATCCAAGAACTGTAAGTTCACGAGGTTTGTTATTTCTAATACAATTTCGAGTTTGTTGTAGCTAAAATTTGCGGTGAAAAGGTTAATATAATCAAAGTGTCCATTAAATATTGCTTCAAAGTGCACAAGGTTGCAGTTGGAGGCATGGATCTCAAGCAAGTTTGGAAAGATAAATGTTTCATTCAATTTGGACAGGTCAATGCCAGATATATTTAAAAATTTAGTTTTTAAGTCAAAAATATTTAAAGATTCAATTTCCTGGACCTGTGAGTAGTTGGTAACTCCAACGGAACCTCGATAACAGTTAAAGCCAGTTGGACATCTCATGGGACAACCTGTTTCATCTTCACCTTTTGGACAATGTGGAACACCGTCACAGATGTGTACTTGATGGATATGGATAAGGAAAGATTCACAAGTAAATATGTTAGTAACATTATACATGTTAATGTCCAATTCTTCATCATCCCCAAAAGGACAGTCCGACACTCCATCTCTAACATTGTAAACAGGAACACAGTAAGAATTGATACACTTAATAAATCCTTCTGGACATTGAAATGATGTGCAATCTCTCAGTTGGTACTCGTCATGACATCCGGTGGGACGTTCATCACGTCCTCTGAGATATAAACATGTTGGTGCCCACTCTATTTTGTTGGTCAAGTTGTTATAAAGTAATTCCCCTTCCGGGTATTCCTCGGCCTTAATGGCTCTATTACAGAAACTAATTTCATGATTAAAATGAATCAATCCTGAGCATGGACCCATACAAGAATATGAGACATCAATGTAAGCGGTTCTATTGCCTCCCATAAATAGATTACAAGCTTCGAAGTCACGTGACAGCCAATGACTGGGGAGACATGTACCATCCTCGCATTGTCTGTCCAAACATTCATCACAGCCTTTCTCGTCGCTTCTGTCTGGACAGTCTCGGACACCATCACAGCGTGAATCTGAAGGGACGGAGACTCGACTGGGATAATCATTGACACTATTGGGGTTCTCACAATAAAATTTGCGGGATCCTCTTTGGGTCGTTGTACAATATAGCTCATCTCTGCCGTTTGGACAGTCTTGACGTCCATCACAAACTAAGCTATAAGTTATCATAACATCTCCATCACTACAGATAAAGAGAATCCCTTCTTCAATTTTATTTTTAAAATAGATTTCAATAAATTTAAAGACTGATAATATATAATCTGTGACTAATTGTCTAAAAAAAAATCTCCGATGACTATTTTGTAAAGTTTCTTTCAGTTGCGCTTTGATTACATCTTTATTGTTAACTAAATTAACCTCCATTTCACACACAAGTATTCTTGACTTTCGCTTATTACATCTGACCAATTTCCACCTGATATCACGTTTTCCAGCATTTGCCTCTAATGGCACAGTGAGGTCCACACAACTTTGCCTATCATCACCCATTTCGGCTAAATTAAAATCTAGACTAAAAGGATTTGAATTCATCCAAGTAAAATATGCTTCTTTTGTCCAATATTGTTTCAGCATTAATCCTGTGTACACAACCTCACTTGTTGCTCGAGACACGTTCAGATCAGTTGTAGTGGCTACTTTGGTTTGTCTTAAATAATTCTTTAGAAACATCAGCTCATCCTCTGTCTCTAACATAGGTAGATTTGATTTCATCGATTGACAGCGGTGGGATGCTTGTGTCCAAGTCATGGATGCGTCCATTTTATCCACGAAATAACAAGAGAACCTATTGTACATTGTCAAATTGTATCGTATCCAGCCCTGAGGGCACTCTCGACAAGCGTACACAGCAACTGGATTGTATTTAGAGAAATCATCGTCGTTATCAACTATTAAATAGGAATGTTTTTCTGTACTGTAATCTTTGCGGTAGTATTTGTCATAAGATTTAGAGTTCATTTTAGAAGGGTCAATCAAAAAAGAAATTATTATGATATCCTTAATCTGATTAAATTTTGTTCGCAAAATGTCCAAAGACAAAGAGCAGTAATCTGAATTTTCGACATCATCAAAATGTGTACAATGTAAAAGAATTACAACTACGTACTGTGTATGTTCATATATATTATTAAATGGGTTTTGTTGAAAATAAATAGATTCATTTGACAAAGTTTTAATGACTTTATATTTGTCCAAGCTTACATTTGACTTGACTAGCTGGTCGATAACAGACGTGATTTCACGTGTCGAATTCACCTTGGTCAGATTGAATAACGTTTTCTCTTGAAACGGATCCACAAGGCACACGTCCAGTGTTTTTATGATGCCGTCCTTCACCTTGGTGATAAAATATGAGACGATGTTCTTCAGTCGAGTTATAGTCAAATTGATGTCGTATCTTACATCAACCAGCAGCAAAAGTCTTGTATTTTCGGCTTCACATCTGGGTCCTGGTTCTACTGTTACAGGAGTTACAACTGAGAAAATTTTGAGAGAAAAAAAGTTTTATGTGTTTATTTTCGTTGTGGTAACATACTTGAATAAAAGAAACAAAATTTGAAAAAATAGAGCTGTGGTGAAAAATTATCTTTTGAATTATTTTGAAAGTAGAATAATTTTGAAGAGTTTGATGTTTAGAAATAAGGTGTGTCTACAAAACTTTAATGTGTTGATTAGACATATGTTAACAAGGGAATTAATGTCCAAAATAACAAATTATTTGAATTAAACAATGAACAAAGATATACAAATTTAGTAAGTGGACTCATTCAAACTACATATTAACAAAGTATGTAACCAAGCAAACAAGACCCTCGGGTTCTTAAGGCGTAATCTAAAGGTTGACAACTCCTGTGTGAAAGAAAGAGCATATAAAAGCCTTTGTTCCTTTGGTTTTTGATTATGCATCTTCAGTCTGGGACCCATTTAACCAGGAGAGCATTGATGGGTTGGAGTCGATCCAGCGACGGGCAACCCGCTTTGTCCTGAACCGCTTTAGGAATATCTCTAGTGTTTTCAGCATGCTGGAAACACTTGGCTTGTCGTCTTTGGAGGAACGACGAAGACAATCAAGGCTCTCAATTATGTACAAGATAAATAATGTGCTGTTCCACTGTTCCAGTATTAAACAAAAACTCGTCCCTCTCCCCCATAGACAGCGACGAGGCCATGACAGGCAATTCAGGCTCCTACCAGCAAGAAGCCAGTATAGGAGCTGCTCATTTCTGCCAAAGACAATCAAGGACTGGAACAAGCTTTCAAAAGGAACGGTTGAGGCGACAACACTAGACTCATTTGTGTTTATTGCTTCAAACCTTCAAACCTACAGTGCATGATTCCTTCAAAAAGTGGCATTGGAAATTAGTGATTTGTCCTCATCAACACCAGGCACAGAAACATTGCAAATCACATTTACATGCATAGGACCCTAAATGATCAATAAATTGATCATGGGCCCTTAATATATAGAAGAATATATAGAAGAAGAATACCTCTATTACTTGGGCTTATTCGTACGTTATATGTATAAATCTATCAAGTGGGTCGATAAGACTCGTTAACCTTTGATGGCAACTCATCTAAGGAAGGAAACTCTGAAATTAAACTCGGAGATGGAGTCCCGAAAGGCGGATAACATTGGTACAATGAAAAATTCCGACAACTCCTGCGACGTCACTGGTGCCAAGCTGTATCATCCAATGGTGTTCCCTTGGGTTATCCAGCGGCGTGGAGAGAGGCGATTTGCTGTTGGGAACCAACTTATAATCCTTGAAGAATAATCCCATGCCCTGTGGACTTCGTCCTCCGAAGCCCAGTCCATCGTCATATTTTGACGGACGGATGCCAGCAAAAAAAATCAAGTGGGTTAATTCACACAAAATATCATTAAGTCTTTTAAGTTGCCTAATTTATTTTTAACATATATACGTCTATTATGTGCTCTAATTCATGCTTAACATATACATTTAGTGAGTGGACTTAATCAAACTAAAGATATATATATATATCTATTAACTGGGCTAATTCACACTTAAAATGTATAAATCTCTTAAGTGGGCTAATTCATACTAAAGATTATAAATCTATTATTTGGGCTAATTCATACTAAAGATTATAAATCTATTATTTGGGCTAATTCATACTAAAGAATGAATAGAAAAGTGCCAAACTTTGAATATAATGAATGAACAATGAATCCACACATTATGTCATTAATGGGTTTTAAATATTAAAAATCGTTTCATTCAATATATTAAGCATTAAAAAGATGTATGCCATCAATTAAAACAATATTTGAAAATATATACTATAATAGCAACACATTTAACATTTACAACAAATATTTATTAGCAATATAGTTTTAGAAGTTCATTTTGATTATTCTGTAATTTTAAAAAAAAAATATATAAATCAAAGGTAATTAAATTTCGTTCGTTTTAAGAAATAACTTTTCTTTAGGGGAAGTAATTATTAGCTAGGGGGGGGGGGCTGAAAGCAAATTTTATATTAAAAAAATATATAACAGTTCCATTTTAACCCTTTAATTATTATATAACATTTCTATCCGTCAAAGTGCAGGCAATTATTCGTTCGTTTTAAGAAATAACTTTTCTTTAGGGGAAGTAATTATTAGCTAGGGGGGGGGGGGCGTAAAGCAAATTTTATATTACAAAAATATATAACAGTTCCATTTTAACCCTTTAATTATTATATAACATTTCTATCCGTCAAAGTGCAGGCAATTTTATTTAAAATATTGTTTTGTTGACTAGTTATGAAAAGCCACCACTATCCACTTAAAGGGACAGAATAGTTTCACCCTCCTAAAGAGTTCACTTTGGTTTAAGTGTAATCAATAACAAGTTAACTGTTCACTTATATTTTTAGGTTATTTAAATTTTCAAAAATTCTCCTTTGTGTATGCATCTTTAACTTTTAGAGCTTAACTTTTTTTAAAGGCATATTTAACTTTTAGATTGTAAATGATGTCAAGAATAAATTACATTTTTGATTTCACTTTCCAAGCGTATTTCAATTGAGATGTTCAAGTATATTTTAGCCTATTCATTGTTAAGACGTTAATTTTTTTTAAAGCATATTTTGCCATTACCCAAGTGTTTACTTTCATCAACTCGCTGCTTATTATTTTACTTTAAGTCCATTTTGATGAAATTAATCATGAAGACGTAATCTCACACGAATATGCTTAAATTTCCATGCAGTGGGTTATGAAAGCCGATTACCATTCACTCACTGATCACAAGATCACAAGCGCAAGAAACACGAAAATGATGTGGTTTTTTTTATCGAGGCTCCACTTAAAATCTACGAATTCACATACACATCTTTTTAAGTTTCAGTTTTTCCTTTTTATGCAGTGGAAAGTTCGCTTTAATGAAATTTGGTTTCGAGATGTTAAACAGTGCTCTAATTTTTTTTTTTCTGGCGCCTTCTAAAGTAAAAGGGTATGTCTTTTTTTCAACAGAAGTGGCAAAATTCTTTCAAGTATATAAAAGGCAAATACAATGCATGAAACCTATAAACAAAAAGGATGCAAATGTGTACCTTTCGAGTGGTTTTGCTATAGAATATTTAAAAAAACAAAACATGTTGTGTCATTCTAATGGAGCGGTTTTTCAGATTATCATTATATATATATATATATATATTATCTCATCTTAAAGCCACACCCCTTTAATCGACTTCTTTTGCCATAATGTTATAACTAGTATGAGTACACATGTACTTAGCTTAAGTCTGCTCTTTACGCCCTGGTGATGAGCAAATACATTGACACATATAGATAATACACCACTAGCTGTGAAGTTTATTAATGTATTGAAAACATCTAAGTCGACTTTGTGTGTACTCATGGCCTCTCTTTAAGTTGCCTTGTTTTTCAGTTGTTAAATCAAGTTTTTGTAGCAACATTACCACTGCACCAATTGTTAAGTAGAGAATATGACAAGTCGTGCCTGGAGGTTGGGAGGCTGTTCAAAAACACCTTTGCAGGACTTGCTGATTCCTCGGCATTTGCCTTGTCTTGCTGAAATAGAGTCTATGCTTTTGTAGCATTTCATTTCAGATTAAACTAATCAAAGGACTTTGGTCATTGAGTTCAAGTAACTAGTGGTTTTTTTTTTTTTTTTTTTTTTTTTTTTTTTTTTTTTTTTTTTTTTTTTTTTTTTTTTTTTTTTTTTTTTTTTTTGTTTTAATTTTTTTTTTTTTTTTTTTTTTTTTTTTTTTTTTTTTTTTTTTTTTTTTTTTGTTGTTGTTGTTGTTTTGTCTCTTGCGTTAGGTTTATACGGTTAGCAAATTTTTTGTCTTTTGATGTGAGAAATTTCGAAGATGCTTATGTCAAAGTCAAGCTTTTGGAGCTTTCCATACCAAAGTTTTAAAAGCCAATCGGAAAAGACGTCGAGACAGACCTCGGTCAATTGCATTTAGTACATGTGATTGGGCAAATAGAGCTTCGTCCCAGGTGATCACTTTTACCTTTTCATTTCATTTGTCCCATGTCAAAAAAATACAGGTTGATATTTTATTGATTGGAATAGGCAGCTTAAATCGACTGTGCTAATTTTTCCACACCTCACAAAATATTTGCTGCTATGCCTGTAAATGCACGTGGGAAGAAGAATTAATTTTGCCACGCACAAAGGTATGATTATGTTGTACAAATAGGTTTGACCACGTCCGTCATTTCCATCAGTAAAGGATAGGAAGTTTGGGGAGTTTATTGTTTTCCATTGCTTCTTTCATTTTGTCGAAATTTCTTCTTTGACACAGGTTGAACTGTTATTTGAACGTGTTTTGTTCGGGATTTTGGTCGAAATATTTTTTTCAGAATGTACTTACTCTTCATTGTTGCCGACAAGAAGAGCTATACCAAAACGTGACAAAGACTTTAACAAAAGATAGAAACAAAAGAATTAGCCAATGAGAGAAATGGCTCATTGAATTCGTCTAATAATATAATAATGTTTTTGAACAGTTTGGACGTAATAAATAATGGGTGTCAACAATGGAATTGATGTCTTCAATAAAAAAAATATTAATACTTAAACAAAGAAGAAGATACTGCTTGTGACCCTTTGTGGGGGGGTGGGCAACCATGACTTTGTCACCCTTATTAACAGAGTCGAAAAAATACAGAAGATAAATCATGCTGGAGAACTATAAATAAACTAAGTTGGCTAATTCCTTTTAAAGATGTATAAATATACTTAGTAGGCTAATTCAAATTAAAGATGTATAAATAAACTAAGCGGGCTAATTCCGTTTATAGATGTATAAATATACTATGTTGGCTAATTCAATTTAAAGGTGTGTAAATATACTAATTGGGCTAATTAAATTTAAATGTGCATACAAATTATCAGTGGGCTAATTCAATTTAAAGATGTATAAATATACTAAGTGAGCTAATTCATTTTAAAGATGTATAATTGTACTAAGTTGGCTAATTCAACTTAAAGATGTATAAATATAATAAGTGGATTAATTAAATTTAAAGATGTATAAATATACTAAGTGGGCTAATTCAATTTAAAGATGTATTAATATACTATATACTAATATTTCGAAAATATATTTGTCAACAAGCTCTGACTCAGTTTAAGGGTCATTTAGCCAATAGTGTTCTTACTGTTGAGATTTTGTCCGTCAGAGCGCATCCAGAATCCCCCGATTGGATGATCATAGCAGTTCTATAAATATATTTTTGCCATTAAATGACAAGCCCTGTAACCTAACTATTTACTTTTGTTTTAGAATTTTAACTTTTCGAAATTCACATTTGTTTAAGCGTGTTTAAATTTTAGGTTTTCTATAAAAGCTGAATACCATACAAGTACAATAACAACGCTAAAGAAGCTGTAGCCTTTTAGCAGTTTTTGCTCTTGAATAATTTTGGTTAAACAAATCATTTTATTCTTATGAGGGGAGGATTTCAGAATGTAATATTTTATAGAGCCAAATCCCACTAGATTACCTCACGTGTCTTAATATGATATATATATATATATATATAATGAGTTATGCAACTACCTGAAATGACACGCTCTATACCCGGGTGTCGAGCAATGTTATTGGCACATGTTGATAAAACACGGCTAGCTAAGAAGTTTAATTATTTGGCAAAATGTTCTTTGCAGTCAACTTTTTGGTGTACCGTTTGGTCATTCTTTAATTTACCTTGAAGGTCAGCTGTTAAATCAAGGTTTTACAGCAACATCACTACCACACCAACTTTCATGTTGAGTCTATGAGGTGGCTTACCTGTTTGTGTGATGCTGTTCATCATCTCCATTGCTTAGTTAACTGCCTCCTCATCATAAGCAAGAACCTTGCTGAATAGAATCTATACTGTTTTACCATTTCATTTCCAGTTGAATTAAACTGAGGACTTTTATCATTGTGTTCAAGTGACTCGTGTTGTTATAGTTAGGATTTCATTGTTAGTTTCATTGTAATGCTGTTACGTCTTGTTTGGAGAAATTTTGAAAAGGCCCTTGTCAAATCCAGGGTTGTGGAGTTTTCTATTCCCGAGTTTTAAAAGCCCAATTCGTGTGCCTTGGGGCTTTGATTGCACATTGACCCCATTGACTCGCATGTTTTGGACATCTTTTATGACCTGAATAATTGTCCAGTGTTTTTTTGCTTTTGCCGGCCAAGTCGAACAAAATGGATAATTTGTTTAAACTATCCACCAAAATGAAAGGCCGTACCTCCAAATCGTTTTTAAAATAAACTGTTGATCTTAAGCTGAGAGTTCTTCATGCAGAGAACCTAATGCACTCACTGCAGTTTCATTATATCAACTTAGTGTTTAATGCTGTTTTATTTTTGAACTCTAACTTTACTGTTGTTTCATTATGGAACCCAGTGTTAAGTAAGTTTCATTATGGAACCCAGTGTTAAGTAAGTTTCATTATGGAACTCAGTGTTAACTAATATTTCATCATGAAACCCAGTGTTAACTAATGTTTCATTATTGAACCCAGTTTTAACTACAGTTTTATTATTTTACAAAGATATGACTTATTAGATTAAAATGACGTTGTTTGCCTTATAAAGTTTGCGTCTGTGTCAATCGTGAAGGAATTTAAAAATCTAAAGTTTCAATCTTTTTGTTTCGCAATTGCGTCTCTTTCCTTTCACATATTCTGGAACGTTTGTTGGTAAACATGGCTTTACCCTGGAACGTTTGTTGGTAAACATGGCTTTACCCAGGAACGTTTGTTGGTAAACAGGGCTTTACCCTGGAACGTTTGTTGGTAAACATGGCTTTACCCTGGAACGTTTGTTGGTAAACATGGCTTTACCCTGGAACGTTTGTTGGTAAACATGGCTTTACCAGGCCTACTTATACATTGGAAATATTGAGAGAGATTAGAGAGAGTAATATAATCAACATACACCATAGAGGTAGAACTAAACGACAATTGAGAGAGTGAGATAGATACAGAGGGAGATTGATCGTTTTATTGTAATTATTCTGAAGCTACTTACGTAAAGCAGACAAGGCGATCCACTGAAATAGAACCAAAATGTTCATTCTGCACGATCACGTGACTTTCCAAGTTGCTCAAAGGGTAAATACCAAGTCAAAATTTTACTTTTAAGAAGGGAAAACACATTATCAGTTTTGTCACGCGCGATTATTAAATTTAAAGAAACCTAAGAGTTTTGGCGAAATAGACTATTCGCGCTTTGACGTCCTTTGCATGATTATTTAGAACAAATTAATTTTAATTTTATTCGGCAATTTTAATAACGCACTAAAAACGCAACAAAAACAACTGAATGTTGTTGTTTTTTCGATAAATATGAGTACGACGTAATTCTTAGATCATAAATTTATTATTATCTTTTTATAACTCTTAAATCGGATAAACTGCTTAAAATAGTCCATAATTTTTTACTTTAAATGTATTTATAATTTTTTAATAATAATACTTAAACGTGAACAAAAATAATCGTGGATTTAGCTTATTTTATTTCGCATTTAAGTTTATTCGATTTTCTTATAAAAATTGAAAAAAAACTTTGATGGTTTTAGGTTTAAACCGAACGTACTTAACTCTTATCGTTTCTTTGGAGTTACGTCAGTATAGCTCATTCTTATATATATATAATATATATATATATATACATTTCTATCTCGACTTACTGCATGTGTATAAAAACAAAAAGGGAAAATACAAAAATCCACAAGCACAGAAAGAATCGTAAAAGTCCATTGTAGCTAAGGTACATCTAACGGTCACAGTTGACCATATTATTTATACTCTAAGGGAATCGAACTTCTAGACTAGAATGATGGGAATGAAATATCTATCTGTGTTTAGATCGTTCTGGCAAGTTCCAGATAAGAAGTTGTGTTAGGAAGACTCTGAAAATACAAAAAACAAGAAGGAGTTCATTAGTGTTGACAGATGTAAAGGGACAGCACCATCGACTGACCAAATGTCATAGGGCTTAGATGGCCGTGAAATCAAGAAAGGTGTTAATTAGTGTTGACATAATATGTCATAAATAGTGGGGAGATAATTATACAGAGGAAGCTATACAAGGTGAATCAAGTATTAGTTTTCAATAATTTATTACAGCAATTCTAGCCAGACTAGATGTGGCAGTTATAGTTATCACAATAGGATATTGCAGCTACGAAAGCCAGATTAGTTGTGGTTGTTGTATAGTTACAAAATAATATTACTACTGATTCTCTTAGACAGTACAAACTGTTCTCTGTTACTGTAGCAGGAGAATCTTTAAAGACAATATATCGCTGCTGCATTGGTTTGTATAGCAATCAAAAGTATTTGATAAATACACTTGTCACTCTTAGTCTGGCTTTCATAGCTATAATATCCTATTTTAGCAAGTATAAATGTCGCTTCTAGACATGCTATAGTGTTGCTGTAATATTCCACTGTAGAAACTATAGTTGTTACTGCTAGCTGGCAAAGGTGGCTGTAATATACCACTAAAACAACTTTAATTGTCCTTTTTGTTATAGATAGTTGATTATCCCATTGTAACAATTCTAATTTTTTGCGTTCTTGTGTGCTAAGTGAAAATGTAATATCCTATTGTCACACATTTTTGTCACTTATAGCTTGGCTAGTGTATTAGTAATAACGTATTGTAGCAACTACAATTGTTACAGCTAGTCTGGTTAGTATAGCTGTAATACCCTATAGTAACAGCTATGATTTCCAGAACTGTAACCGACACTGTTAGTCTGGGTAGGGTATTTGTAATATCCTATTGTAATAACTATAAATGCCACAGCTGGTCTAGCTAATGAAGCTTTAATATCCTATTTTAATATCCACCTCTCCAGTATTGAATAACCAAGTATCGTATCGGCCGTATAATCTTCTGCCTTTAATTTATTACATCTGTCAAAACTAATTAACACCTCTTTTGTTAGTCGGGCATCTGAGCTCCGTGACGTTCGGTCGGTAGATGGAGCTGCTCCCACAAACCAGTCATTGCCTTACCGTCATTCTATGAAGCTGCTCCCACAAACCAGTCATTGTCTTACGGTCGGTCGATGGAGCTGCTCCCACAAGCCAGTCATTGACATACGGTCGGTCGATGGAGCTGCTCCCACAAACCAGTCGTTGCCTTACGGTCAGTCGATGGAGCTGCTACCACAAGCCAGTCATTGACATACGGTCGGTCGATGGAGCTGCTCCCACAAACCAGTCGCCTTACGGTCAGTCGATGGAGCTGCTCCCACAAGCCAGTCATTGACAAGTCGATGGAGCTGCTACCACTCGCCAGTCATTGACATACGGTCGGTCGATGGAGCTGCTCCCACAAACCAGTCGCCTTACGGTCAGTCGATGGAGCTGCTCCCACAAGCCAGTCATTGACATACGGTCGGTCGATGAAGCTGCTCCCACAAACCAGTCATTGCCTTACGGTCGGTCGATGGAGCTGCTCCCCTAAACCATTGATTGACTTTCCCAGGTGTTGGAATGCAGTAATTATGTCTTAATATCACCCCCTGCCCCTCCCGGTTATGAATCACACGCCCTCCCAAAAGGGGCTTCTGCAGTTGGGCTTCTACATCATACAAAGTTCATAAAGTAGCTGGGACGATACAGTTTCCGAAGAACAGCCTCGTCAATGGCTGTATGTATAGAACAAACTGCACTTCTGAGGATAACATGGAATCATTGAACGCTTCTCGGTCCTCGGAAAGACTTGCTTGAATCATTTCTTTGGTTAACTTGAAAGGACCTTCTGCAAGAGTCGCTAATTAATTTGTGATTACATTTGGCAGTATAGAAGCATGAGGTTGCGGAAACTCACATCATGTTTAATATCCTGCATCGGAAATATTGTATCTATGATCCCTTCCACGTTTCTAGCGTTATTTTAATTGCAAATATAACCGCACCCAAAAAGCCTAAATTTAGCACTGCTGTTGCAAAACTTGTTTCGTTTGCTGACGAATGCTTTTTGCCGACACGTTCGTTGGTTTGTTACGTTCCTTTTGTCAGGTTTAACCTTACTATGTTTCCCTCATTTTATATTGTGCTAACCGGATTGCAGTCTCTCTCCTTATTACCATGTTGCAACAAATTCAGCAGATACCATGCATGACCTTTTTATGCCAACGCAGAATAACGTGATGGGGATTATATTCCCCAGGTAGCCCCAGGGGATTTAACGGCAGCGTGACGTTCGTCTTCATCCCAATACAGAAGAGCCCAACAGATCACCCTAGCAATCACACATCTATTTAAAAATTATTTCTAATTCCTAGTCAGACTAGTGTAGCTGTAATATAACACTGTAATAAAACAACATTATGATGATAGTCTGGATAAAACAAATGTAACAATTTATTGTAACAATTATAATTGCCCGGCCTATAAATTACTAGTTAAGCTCCATTGTTCCATTTTAACAACTCTAATCGTCGAACTTAGTCTGGTTAGTAATACTTTAATATCCCATTGTCACAAAAGTAATTCTGACCCTCCTTCTTAGCTAGTGTATAAGTAATATCCTATCGTAATAACTACGATTTTCTTAGCTACTTTTGTTAATGCAGCTGTTATCCTAAGGTAGTCCAAAGCTAGTCTAGCTAGTATAGCTGTTATCCTAAGGTAGTCCAAAGCTAGTCTAGCTAGTATAGCTGTAATATCATATTTGGACAACTTCTTCTCCAGGATTAATTTTCGCTGTATCGTGTCGGCTGTGTAATCATCTCCCCTTTATTTATTACATCTTTTACCACTAATTAACTCCTCCTGATTTTCCCGAACACCCTCTGGCGTGAACTTACCACACGTTTCTAAGCAGTGATTGATAATTATCGCTTGGACGTCACGCCTAGAGTTTTGATTCTAGAAAATTCTAAAACCATAAAACCAAATGTCAGCCGTGATCGACAGATGTACCAGAGATACAATCAATTTACCAGATTCTCAATGTTTTTGGGGGTGAGATTATTTAAATTTAAAAAAAAAATGAAACTTATTAACGAGCTGTAAGTTGTTCTTTTTTAAATTTACATTTATATGATATAGTAATTTTATATTATACTGATAAAGATTAATACTTGGAGGTCGAGATTATATCTCTTAGGCCCTTTGGCCGTGAAACATGGCCTAGCATATCTTAAATTTTTAATGTTCATGAATTGCTTGGGAATTTTAAATATTTAAAAGAATTATTCTACTTCTTTTTAAAACAAACATACCATTTTAATTCAGAAAGCGTCATTAAAAAAATGAAAATTAGAGCAGCAACGCTTGTCAATTACTCTCGACACCAAAAAGATGTTCATTTCTCAAAGCAATATTTCCACAGCATAAACAGAAAGCTCACGTGACAAAAATCAATTGCCAATTTGTTTCAGACTTTGATCATTTTGGGACTCATAGAGCTGAATTTTATACATAAAGAAACTATTCGTACATTCGTAGATTATAACAGGCATCGCCTTGTAAAATTTCAATTGTGTAGTTCTTGTTTTTTTTTGAGATCTCGTGATCAGTGAGTGAGTTGTAATTGGCTTTTATAGCTCAATGCACGGACATTTCAGCCGTATTCTTGCAAGTTTACGTATTTATTAAAGATTTTGTCAAAATAGACTTAAGTACGAGCTAATGAAAGGGAACAGTTAGGTAAAATTAATATATTCTTAAATTGGTCGTCTAAAAGATAAATTGGCTGTAACAAAATTTAACATATTAAAGTTAAATACACTTCCAAATATGAACATCTAAAATTTAAATACACTGAAAAAAGTGTAATAATTAAATAAGCTAAAACAAAATTAACAGCTAAAATTTAAAGACTTTTAAGTTAATAATTGATTACACAATCATAAATAGTAGTAATTTTTTTAAGGACAATGAACATATTTGATCACGTTAAGTAGGTAGGAATGGCTGCTTAAAATTGGTCAACAGAACAGGTTTTTAAAAAATATAAACTTTCCAAAAATTACCGTTTTATGTTTTAATTGTTTTATTGGGAGTCTATTAGAAATTGTTACGCTCTGGCTTCTATTGTGAGAAATTAATCTCTTGTTTTAAGTTAAGGCTCGTTCAAACAGTGCATAACAAAAGGACAACACCATAGAGAAATACAATGACAAAAATGCGACACCCACAACAGTACCAATGACAATTAATAAGATTTAATTTAGTAATAATACAATTACAAAACAAAAGAAATACAATTTCAAATCATCAACTTACAGAGTATGGGAAACTCTTGTACCGGTACTCAAGCAGAACAATGTGCCAAGTAGTAATGATGAATGAAGAGTGCGAATAAAAACATAAGTACACAAAGAATAATACACGTCTCGTGAATTTAAAATATCTATCTGAATCTCCCACAATCTCCTAAACCCCTGATTTATATAGTGGGTCACCCGACGCATTTACTTTTCTAATACAATCGCGAACATTCTACAAAGTACTATTTAGAACAGATTATTTATTTTTAGTTGCTGTCGGCATGTACTCACGACAGATCAAAAGAGACTAGGCCACACACACCAAGAACGTAGCTTCTGCTAGGAATCTCATTTGGAGTCAAACAAAGTACACGGCACGGGAAAAATGTCCTACATAAAAGAAATGTTATATAATATTAATTGGGTGGTCAATGGAAATATTACATATTTGTTTATATATTATATTCTTTACCCCCTTGGCTAATAATTCTATAAAGAATTTTTATATCTAGTAACGAGCTAAATTTAGTCCTTTTTTTTAAACGGTTATATAATTACAGAAAAATCAAAATAAGCTTCTAAGAACAAATACAGATTGTTTCTTAAGAATTTTTTTCTTTAATTTTATTGTTTTTAAATTGATATTAAATGGCCTTTCTGGGGTAGGAAAATTACTATATTGTTTAAGATGATGGGATATTTCTATTTAATGCTTAAAATTGTAATGATGACATACTTTGACATAAAAACGAGTTACTGACTTGTATTAGTTTATTATTCTTTTATTATATATTATTATATTAAATCAAATATTGACATATTTAAAAATTATTTTCTTTCATGTGAGCAGTGAGACGGAGCAATAGAAAGTCAGATGCAGTGCAGGACTCTCTTGGGATTAGTTTTATAGAACATTTAATATGTATACATCTTCATTATGATTTAGTCTACTGTATTATTTGTGAATTTACGAGTACCGGCGGCAAAGTCAAGGATCCACCTTAAGACCAAGCGTCGCGAGCAGTAACTACTTCATTGTTTAATTCAACCTATTTTTTTATTTAAGACATCCATTTCATTTTTGACATATTCCAAACATTGATTGTTTTGTAGATATACTTTATTTCTATCATCCACAATATTCATCAAAAATGATTCTATCTTTAAAAACTAATTCAATTAGCAATTTTTCTCATTTGTGTTTGTTATTTTGGATTCTTTTATTCAGGTTTTGTAACAACGTGCATATCAAGACATAACTTGAGACAAATTTTCTCAGTAACACCTGCTGTAACCATAGTAACGGAACCCAGGTGTGACGCCAGCCACACCGGACTTTTGCTGCTGGTTGATTTTAGCCACGACACCAATTTGACAACCACTCGACTGAAGAACATCGCCTCATACTTCCTCACCAAGGTGAAGGACGGCATCATAACAACCCTGGACGTGTGCCTGGTGGATCCGTTTCAAGAGAAAAACGTTATTCACTCTGACCAAAGTATTCATCACAGGACATCACGTCTGTCATCGACCAGCTCGTCAAGTCAAATGCAAGCTTGGACGAATATCAAGTCATTAAAGATTTCTTAAAGGCAACTATGCATTTTAAAAGCGACTCATTTAATTAAATAGTTAAGCATACACATTATGTAGTTGTGTTTCTTTTACAGATCCATTTTCAAACCGAGTTTAGTTTTTTGGAATTTCATGACATATGTCATCAGTTTAAAGATATCTTAATGGTTGTTTTGTTAAATTTTCGATCTAACATAAGCTCTGAAATGTATAACAAATACTCCGAAAGACAATATGTCATAGGAAAACAATCATATTTAATAGTTGATAAGGACGATGACCTAACCAAATACAATCCAGTTGCTGTTTAAGCCTGTCGAGAGTGCCCCCAGGGCTGGATACGTAACAGTCAGTGTACACCAGGTTATCTTGTTATTACTTGGATAAAATGGGCGTATCCATGTCCTGGCGTCCAACCTTTGTTTATCGATGAAATCAAATCTACCGATGTTTGAGACGGAGGATGAGCTGATGTTTCTATAGGAGTATTTAAGACAAACCAAGGTAGTCTCTACAGCTGAACTGAAAGTGTCTCTGGCAAAAAGTGCAGTAGTGTACACAGGATTAAAGCGTAAACAATATTGGCCTGAAAAAACACCTTTCATCTGGATGAATTCAAAACCTTTTGGTCTAAATTCTAATTGGGTCGAAATTGCGGATTATAGAAAAAATTGTTTGGCCTTTACTTTACCACTACAGAAAAATAATGACAAAAAAGATATCAGGTGGTTAATGGTCCATTGTGACAAGCGTAAGTCAAGATTACTTGTGTGTTAATTTAACTCAGAATATAGATGAGAAAATGGCTCACCTCCAGGCGAAATCACACATTATTCCTAGAAGAAAGATGGTTAGACAATCAATCATATATCCTAACTTTTTAGATGTTTTCCAATTTGTGCTGATGCATCTTGAAGTTTACGAGGTAGGCACAATTAGGTTTGACTGTAAATTGAATTATAGTTCCCCATATTACAACACATTGTAAATTTAAAAAAAGGGTTGAGCCAATTTTTCTGTGAGAACCCAAATGTAGTCAACGATTATCCTAATCGAGACTCTGTCCCTCTAGAGTCACGCTGTGATGGTGTCCAAGACTGTCCAGACAGAAGTGATGAGAAAGGATGTGATGGATGTGAGGATGGTACATGTCTCCCCTGTCATTGGCTGTCACGTGACTTTGAAGCTTGTAATCTATTTATAGTAGCCAATAGTACCCCTTTCATTAATGTTTCATAGTCTTGTAAAAGTCATTTCTCTGGATTGATTCAGTTTTCGCATGAAATTAGTTTCTGTAATAGAAACAGTACAGTTGAGAAATTATCGGACCGGAGATTACTTTACAACAACTTGACCAGCAAAATAGAATGGACTCCAAAATGTTTATATCTCAGAGGAAGGGATGAACGTCCCACAGGATGTCATGACGAGTACCAACTGAGAGATTGCACAACATTTGAATGCCCAGAAGGATTTATTAAGTGTATCAATTCTTACTGTGTTCCTGTTTACAATGTTAGAGACGGAGTGTTTCATTGTCCTTTTGGAGAAGATGAAGATTTGGTCAATAATGTGATGGATGCTAATGACATATATAGTTGTTTAAATAGAATCTATGTCCACGAGGTAAAATCTTACATCTCTAATAGTGGCTTTATGACTTTAGCTTATCTGCTGTTTCAAGTTGGTATACATTATAAAAGAACCAAAAGACACAATAAAGTTTTGCATTCTTCTCCTGGACGTTTTTGATTTCAATGAATTTATTTTTGAATTAAGAGTATGTTCCTTTAGTGGTTAGTGAGGACTACCGACTAGGTGTATGCTTATGTTGTATTATTTTTTTTTTAAAATTAAATTGGCAAATGTATGTAAGTAGATATAACACGTGTACAAATTTTGTATATGTAATATTATTTTCTGTGTATTTTCTACAACATTAAAAGTTTCTAATTGAAATGATTTGTATACATTCAACTATCTAATTAAAGATATTTCTATACATTCAATGTTTTAAGTGAAATTATTGTCGTAATTATTATTGTATGTATAGATTTTTATGTGTAAATTATTTTATTTGAAATGATTTTATAAGTGGATTAAATGTTTTTATGTAATAATTTGCATGCATACATTTTTGTATATTTAATGATTTTATTGTTTTTTTTCACATGTGAAATTAATTTAATAATGTCTGTTAAATTGTCAATGTGTAATTATTTTAAATGTCTATATTTTTGTTGATTTTTTCCTAAATGACCATTCAATACAAAGTAAAGGTAACGACTTTTGTTGTTCAATAAAATTTACTTCATTAAAATAAAATTAATTGAAATTATTTCTGTTCATTAAAATGGTAATAAAAATATAGTATGATTTAAATTAGCAAAAAGTTTTTCAGCGTCTAATCATTTAAAATTTTTAAGTGTATTTTTTTTCCTACTAATAGTAATTTAATGTAAATATATTTGTTTTTAATTGAATATAATTGCTGTGAGCAGTATTATTAAGTGTGTGAAATAATAAGTTTAAAATGTCGACAAAGTGTATTTAAATGGAAACAATAATGCATATTCATATAATTACTCCCCCAGGTTCCGGGCTGATATAAACGTTAAATAAGTTACAGCATAGGGTCCTTACAACTGACGGATATATCCTTCAAAATTTTCTTTGTCCCCCTTATGTAATTTAACACGGTTGCTGACTTTGAATACCTTACGGCCTCAGCGAGTCTCAGCCCAGTCGTGCACTGCCCCTTTGTTCAAATTTTGTACTTAAAAAAAACACTTAATTTTGCGTTTCAAACATTTTCAGACCCCCCAGTGCCTCGTTGTTATCCCAAAGTATTATCACTTTTTGCAATATTGTCAACCTTCCTGGTGTCGCATGTAAGTTGTTGTTTTTTTAACAGTAGATCCATCTAGTTCCTTCCACTTTTTTTTCCCCTGAATATAAGAGTGTTGAACTGCTATCAAGCTTTAAAGCAGATCAATTAGCCACAAACAATTTGAAAATGTCATTTTTTTTATCGGCTCTGCCTTGAGAATGGAATGGTTTTTGAGAGCTAGAAATGAGCTTTAAGGTTATTTACACCATCCATTGTAAAAAGTACAGTCAAATATATATATATAGGAGAGACAGGTCTTTACCTTTGAGAACACCTCTATAATATAAGAGAACAAGACCTTTGTCAAATTTACAAACATTTCAACAGTGTTAACCATATTGGAATTTTAGACATTGTTGTCACTGGTATACTGTATACAAGCAATACACGGATAGTATTTATATGGAAAAAAAATAAATAACACGACTTGGTACCTTGACTCCATATGGTATAAACAAATCCACAATTTTACGCATCTGACATGTCTTTTTCTTGTTTAGATTTTAAATTTTACTTCCACTCAGTTACTTTCCATTCCTCTTACTTTGTTTTTGTCTGGGTTTGTGCCAACTCTTATTATTTTCTTATTTTAGGTAAAATACTTGTAAATAATTATTATTTAAATTTAAATGAATTTATACTTATTTATATTTTTTACTATCATCTATCTATCCATCTATCTGTCTATCTATCTATCTATCTATCTATCTATCTATCTATCTATCTATCTATCTATCTATCTATCTATCTATCTATCTATCTATCTATCTATCTATCTATCTATCTATCTATCTATCTATCT
>CAXITT010000294.1:677071-764896 GCA_964033795.1 Lymnaea stagnalis
ATCCATCCATCCATCCATCCATCTATCTATCTATCTATCTATCTATCTATCTATCTATCTATCTATCTATCTATCTATCTATCTATCTATCTATCTATCTATCTATCTATCTATCTATCTATCTATATATCTATCTATCTATCTATCTTTCTTTCTATCTATCTATTCATCTATCTATTTATATATCTATCTATTTATCTATCCATCTATCTATTTATATATCCATCTATCTATATATTTATCTATATATATCTATATATCTATCTATCTATCTATCTATCTATCCATTATAAAAAATAGCTGCCCGAAAATGATCTATAAATAACTTATAAAAAATGTTGCTTATTATAGAGTAAAAAATTAATCTTTCTGTATCGAAGAAGGCCTACTGTGCGTTTATTCAACACAACATGCAAAACTTAAACACGATGGATCCTCTAATATGGTGTACCTGTTTCAAAAGAAGTGCATTATTCGATTATAATAAGTAGGGTCAAAGTTTAAGTATGTCTTCAATGTATAATACAAAATTTTGTATTTTACACCCAGCAATTTGTTGCATATAATTGTTAATATCGTATACATCTTTTTGTGTGTTGCCTGTATAGACAGCTATATTATTAACTTCTAATCATAGTTTTGTAAAAGATGTTTTTTGTGTGTTGCCTGTATAGACAGCTATATTATTAACTTCTAATCATAGTTTTGTATAAAGTGTTTTTTGTGTGTTGCCTGTATAGACAGCTATATTATTAACTTCTAATCATAGTTTTGTATAAAGTGTTTTTGTGTATTGCCTGTATAGACAGCTATATTATTAACTTCTAATCATAGTTTTGTATAAGTGTTTTTTGTGTGTTGCCTGTATAGACAGCTATTTTATTAACTTCTAATCATAGTTTTGTATAAAGTGTTTTTTGTGTTTTGCCTGTATATACAGCTATATTATTAACTTCTAATCATAATTTTGTATAAAGTGTTTTTTGTGTGTTGCCGGCATGGTCATTTCTTTAAAATGTGGAAATAAAGTTGTTACATCTTGTATCATTCATTTATTTCAAACTGTCTAACCTTTATTTTTTAATAATAATCAATGTTTTATATAGGATTCTTAGGCCAAGAAAGTTTCTGATTAACATTGTTTTACGCCAGTTAAGTGAGGTGGGTCGTGTTTTTTTTAAAATCGTTTAAAACCCCAAGTGTTGAAAGGGCAGCTACTGTACTTGTTTCCAGAAGTATAACGGGTACCTGAAACGTACGTCTGCACAAGTACAAGATGGCTCTCAAATAACATTTTTTTTTTTTTTAAATAGCACATCTAATGATGAACCATCCGGTGCGTATGGCACTGTTTAAAAATGTATATTGAAAAAGGGGGGAGGAGGTCATTTTTTTTCTCCAAATACAGAGTATTTTTCGTGGTGACAAAACAGATTGGCCCACCCCGTTTGGAATTAACCCCAGATACGCCACGTCATCGACACACATACATGGACACACACAGTTTGGTTGAGATCCTCCTGGCACTGCGCCAGGGGCATTTCAATATCTCGCCTCTCTCATTCTCCACCACACGTGACTGATTGTATTTGATCAATAGTTATATGTGGCCAGTGTTTCATGACGCATGTGTAGTGTGTCATTATTCAGACAATCCTGAACGGCGTTGACAACATATACCGACCTGTTTATGTGGACTGCATTAGGTGTGTGGATAAGAAACAAAATCAAATCAACTCTACGATCAACACCGACTGGTTTGTAACATTCGGTTCTCGTACATGTTTTTTGAGAATACCTGTAGACATAATTTACATTTAATGTGGCTGTAACAATTAAAAGCGAAAAACAAAATCTTCCTCACGCACCTGCCCTTTCCCCACAGGTGTCGACGTCAGAATCTGACCCATTGTGACGCGATCACCAGATGTGAGATGACGTCACTGGACGCTAATGCGGTTTTTGGTAAGTAAGCTTAAGTTCTATTCATAGATGATACCCCAACGATTGGCAGAAGTTCAAACAGTGAGTAAAAGAAAAAAAAATCACCCACCTAGACACCCACGATTTTACTGGGTGAAGACGGTTTAGATGAGCAATAGATATGAGTTTAATTAAAAAAACCATTTCGAGAGTGATCAAAGTATACCATTGATTAATGTAAGGAAATTTTGTTGTTTAGTGACAAGAATACTTTAAATACATATCACGTTAAAGGCGTTTCTGAATCATTACGGTCCTGCAAATGGTGGACGTTATTCTCTGGGGGTGTCTTGAACACAGTATAAAAAACCTGGCTGATGTGTAGAGTCGTCTTGCCATGTATGTCAGAGGGAAATGTTCCGTGAACATTCTGTCATTCACCAATCTGTAAAAGATTTTGTTTAGTATACCGCACCCTCTTGGGTCAAAGGGGGGGGGGTGTTTTTTTTTGGGGGGGAACAATGGTTATTTTGTAAAACAGGGAGGGGCTCAGCTGTTGGGTCATTAGTTCCCCCACACCAAAAAAAAAAAAAAAAAAATTAGCTCGGCTATTCACAAATATTTCTAATTCACGCCAACTCCTATTAACCATTATAAAAAAAAAAAAATATATTAAAAGGTCTGCTTATGATTTCAACCTATAACACATGAAGAAAATTATAATATTTTAATATAATAGAACGCCGGGATAATCATTTCATGATACACTATTCTTTCTATTTTCACCATGGGTGGCGGTGGAGGTCATAGTGATCCGCAGTAGCAAATCCAATTCTTACTGTGCAGATTGAAATTCATGGGAGCTACCTCTTTGGCGTTACTGTGACAGCGGGATGGTTAGACACTAGGGCGAAACATCCCAAGGGAGCTAACTCACGCCCCTCCCCCCCCCTCTCCGTAAAAGGAAATGTCCCGGGAGATGTTCCATTTTTTTATGGAGAGTTTAGAGCTTTGGCTTGGGTTGTCGACGAAATTCTTAATGTAAGATTCTCATATCATGCTAATACATATATATATTTGAAAATGTTATTTAGGTGAAACTGAAGAGGAAATACTCTACGATGGGAACTGGGAGGCCGGTAGGGACAGGTGTATAAAATCAACAAACCATGCCGAGTATATTGACATTCCCGAAGATGACAAGTTTGAGGAATTGCTACCAGAAGCGTACAATACAAAAGACATTTCTTCACTCATAAGACACATGTCAAATCTTACTGGAAAAGTCAAAGTCGGCAAATTGCGCTGTACGGGATTTGTACAAGCTATACGACAAGTTATCTTCCCAGAAGGCATTTGCACGATGTGCAAAGGGAACCACTCCGGTAGAGGTTTCATATTGACTGTGACGACAGCCCTTCACGTCGTGACGGAAGCTACTGCCGCAGAGATGGAATTATCTTGGCATCAAGGCGGCTGTCCTCACCAACTGACCGTTCGCCTGTGCAGGATTGTCGAACCGGACAAAGATTGCAAAGAGAAAGATTGGTGCGCTGCGGAATTTATCATAAACGAGAAGAGGGAAACAGTGGCGAAATTGAAAGAAAATTTGGTAAAATTCCAAGAATTACAAGGGGAGCTCTACAGAGACTACAAGAACAAGAAAGGTGACCAGCTGGTCATCATTGTTTCGCATCCACATGGAGGCCCTAAAAAGTTGAGTTACTGCCCGAGTTTCCGCGAGAGGAAGATCCTGAACTACGTCAGGGAAGAACAGGAGGGGTGCCGTTACTCGTACGACGCCCCGACGTGTAGGGGAACCAGCGGCGCCCCGGTCTTTATACTTGGGCAGCCCTTGTGCGGGTACGGCTACTGGCTGGGCCACCCACACATCCACAGCCGCTGGCAGGCATCCAAAGCCATCGGCCACAGTTCGCTTGGGTACGATCACATAGACACAGAATAAAAATGCAAGAAATCGTTCCTGTTTAGTCCACGTCCACATTTCAATCTGATTTTATATTACGACACCTACATCCAGCCTAACCTAGGCTTCACATTCCATCAGATGTCACGGCACTAGTTTCTTAATAAATAATGTATCTAGAACAATTGTATAAACACTTTGAATGTTGTAAATAATTGAAACATTATCTCGTGATTGATGTGTGCCATTATTTAATCAATGATATTGGGATTTATTGGTTAATATCGACCTAAAGGTGAATTAGACCGAAGACTGTCTTTAAGTAGACAGACACGAAATATTGTGAAACAGAGAGTGTGTTGGTAAAGATGAAAACAAATTTCACTAAACAGAGAGTGTGTTGGTAAAGATGAAAACAAATGTCACTAAACAGAGAGTGTGTTGGTAAAGATGAAAACAAAATGTCAATAAACAGAGAGTGTGTTGGTAAAGATGAAAACAAAATGTCACTAAACAGAGAGAAAAAACTCACAAAAACAAATTTCAAGAGCTGCCCATGGAAAGGTCACGAAACAGACAGGTCAAGGTCATTAAGCAAACAATATAGATAACAATGAAACAAGGTTCATGAATAAAACATACAACTGAGGCATCAGGATATTGTCTTTTGTCACAAAAAATGACATAAAGGTGATTCCGAAATTTGAGTTATTGCCCATCTTATCACAAAACGCATGCCTCTGGCCAAAAAAAAATCAAAATTAATTCAAGCTGAGATTGTGTTTCTTTTATTTTAACAGCTCTGCCGTTTCTTAAACTAAATCATTATTTAATTAAACCAACTGTTAATAAAAATGTGTGCACCATCATGTTCGTGTTTTATAATGCACAAGACGTCTTTTAATGTATTTGTGTTCCTATTGATTTTAAACATTGCGATATCTGTATGACCAAGTTTTAGTTAGTGACGGTTAACGCTGTCGGGGTCGTTAAAGACTAATATAGTGCGGCACGGGGAAATTTCACATCTCCAGCATTTCGTCATGTGCCTGTCAAAGACACGACTGGATGACAGAAAACCACGGGGCCCTGGTTGTGCTGCCACTACAGCAGACACAAACAGCCAAAAATTGACATAACATCTCTACTGTTGTGTCACTTTTTTATTTCTATTTTATATGGGTATAATTCGTTGCTGAAAAGAACACTGAGATGCTTAATAATATTGTACTATAAGGAAACAAATACGTATTAAAATACATACATTTTTTAACAGAGCAATTAAGTCTTTCAATAATCATAGAATTTACAAGACTGGCTTTATGGAGACAGCTACATTTTTTATTGGAAATTAACGAGCTTGGATAGCAAAGTTCTCCTGTAATTCATGTGACGCCACAATTTTCTAGGGAAAAAAATATATTTGTGTGAATCAGAGCTAATTGAATCGGTCAATTTTCCAACAATTAATTCCTTACATATTTCCTATAATGTATGGTCGACCCCAGGAGAATTTACCTAGAAAGTATAGTCAAACCCAAGTGTATTTACCGAAAAAGTATAGTCAAACCCAAGGACATTTACCTAGAAAGTATAGTCAAACCAAAGTGTATTTACCTCGAAAGTATAGTCAAACAGTCAAACCCAGGTGTATTTACCTATAAAGTATAGTAAAACTCAAGGGTAATTGCCTATAAAGTATAGTCAAACAAAAGGGTATTTACCTATTAAGTATATTGAAACTCAAGGGTGTTTACCTATAAAGTACAGTCAAACTCAATGGTGTTTACCTATAAAGTACAGTCAAACTCAAAGGTATTTGCCTATAAAGTATGGTCGACACCGACTGAGCTGTAATTGTCTCCATCTGTACCAGCGTGGTTGTGTGGATGGCCGAACCAGTAGCCGAATCCACATACAGGCTGCCCAGCTATAAAGATCGGGCCACCGCTGCTCGCACCGCAGGTGACCGCATCGTACCGGTACCGGCACCACACCTGACTGTCCCTGACCTCCTTCATCGTCTCCCGGTCGCCGACCGTTCGACCGACGCTGACCTTCTTTGGTCCACCGTGAGGGTGACTCACAATGACGACCATGGCACGGCCCTCCTTCCGTTTATCCTTGATTTGGTCGTAAACCCGTTTCTGCAAGTTCTCCAAAGTTTCGATGTATCCACGCAGCTTTCTGGCAAGAGTTATGTCATGCGTGACGCTATCAAAAGCGCACCAATCGAAATCGCCGATATCTTTATCCGTGTGGATAACTTTGCAGCCTTTGAGGGTTTTTATTTTTCTTCGCTTTTTCCGGACTTTTTGAGAATCCTTGTTGTAGAACAGCTTGACAGAAGTATTGGCCGCCTCCTCGTGCGTACCCACCACGTGGTTCACTGTTGACACGGTGACAATCGCCCATTGGTGGCATTTCCCCTCTTTTCTGCACTTTTCCATCGGGCAGCGAGATCCCCTGGCCAGTCTGACCCTCTGCACCATGCCACTTCCAAACCTCAATTTTTCTCCATCGACTTTGATGTGAGCCGTGAGCAGTGCCATGTGAAGAAGTTGTATTCGCAGCATGCCTTGATATGGCTCGGACGGTAGCGGTAACTTGGAGATATCTTCAAAGTTATAAAACTTATCATGGTGGTTTTTTTCACACTGTTCGTAGCTCTTCTTGTAGTCTTCACACTGTTCGTAGCTCTTCTTGTAGTCTTCACGTTTTTTTACCTCAAGTATTTCTATTACACCTGCAATGTTAAATTTAAAAAAAATTATCAAAATAACTTTTTTTTTTCTGTGGGTCATAAATGAAATAAAATTATCGTCAGCATAATGAAACATGTATATAAGACGGTCACTACTGCTGCTGGTGCTGTAATAGGGTAATACTGGGATAACTTTATTAATTATTATTTTTAATAAGTGCCTTGTTCTTAAAGAGCAATTAATGCAAAAACTTACCCATGCTGTTGTAAAAAAAAGTGTATCCGATTATTCCACCTCGTTCAAGTCGACTAATAAGAAATATTTGGTCCAAAGTTTATGGAATCGATAGATGTTTGTATGGCTATGACCAGCCCTGCACTGTATGTCTAACACGGCAATGGCATGTCTAACACTGCACTTGTACGTCTAACAATGCACTGTTATATCTAAAAATGTACAGGTACGTCTCAATCTGTACTGAAATGTCTAACAATTCACTAGTATGTCTGACACTGCATTAGTATGTCTAACACTGCACTGGTATGTCAAACCTTGAATTGGTACTTCTAACACGGCACTGGTACGTCTAACACGCCACTAGTACGTCTAACACTGCACTGGTATGTCTAACACTGCACTAGTATGTCTAACACTGCACTGGTATGTCTAAGACTGCACTGGTATTTCTAACACGGCACTGGTATGTCTAACACTGCACTGGTATGTCTAAGACTGCACTGGTATGTCTAAAACTGTACTGGTATGTCTAACATTGCACTGGTGTGTCTAAGACTGCAATACTCAAACTGTAACATTTATTTTGTCCTATCGACCTGCCTTGCACTGAGTGCCGTAGATACAAAGGTTTAATGGAGCAGCTGATTATGTGAACGTTGTTACAATCGACTGTTGTACCGTAGCACAAATCACATAGTAAGTAGTTGACTCCGATCAATAGAAATATCCTGTTCCTAAAATTATTGATTAAAAATCTTAGGAGTTCTTGTAACGACCAGTGGTGTTAACATTCGGTTAATTTTAGATTTATTCTAAGAATTTACCCTATACTGATATAGTGGTTCTTATAGTTTTATTAAATTAAATTTCTTTTATAAAATTGAACATATGACCTTTGAATTTAAAGAGCATCAGCTGCTGGTTTGTTACTTTTGGAGAAAAAAAAAATGAAATCAACCTGTGAGTATCGATTAATTGGCTATAACGCCATGTTGTTTTCTGTGTATGCGTGTTCCAAGATATGAGGTTTCACTTTTATTTTAGAAGCGTTGTCGATCGTGTCGCTGAAGCGAGACGTGATATAACCTTGTCGTCATTTGACTCCCTGAACTTGAACGAGGTCGAATCCTCTGGTACTATAGGCTTGCACAGACACGTTTAAAATTCAAATTTCAAGTGGCCAACAATGAACACAATCCAGGTAATGGTTACTAACTGATAGTTGAGAGGGATGCGAAAACACTAACCATAAACGTGATTCAATGACGTTATTTTGTCACATTACTCTTTATTTTCGTTGTTCGTGGCTTTGATAGGCGTTGAGGCCATTATTTGACTCAATTCAATTTAATTACAGGGGAAAAGGTATTTTTTTATTATTTTCTTTTTTCACTGTAAAATAAAACACATGTACACATTTTTTAGTTAACATTAGGCTGCCACGGCGCCCTACCACCACCCCATTCTGAAATACGGGTGTACTTTTCTAGTAATATATACATTTTAAAAACAGTGTAAATTCTATCAGAATAATGTATTTCCTTTCAGTTCAGTTTATTGATCGTCATTCAATCGGTGTCAACATAGTGGAACGGTCCGTGTTCTCTTCTCATGGACATGAACAGCTGTCGTACCGTTTAGTGAAAGCTGTGAATAATAATTTCTAGGCTACGAGATTTAACATAAGGGCTGAAAATTTAACAATTTAAAAACACAAGAGATCTAAAGTATTCGTCTGGATTAGAAATCAGCCGCAAATGGACTTCTTGAGTGAAAATCATGATTTAATTAGTGATTTTTTAGATTTGGTATTTTAACTTCATAATTATAGAAGAAAAGTGTAGTCTAGGAGTGCGAAATGGGGTAGGGTAGGCGTATAATAAACAGCTTCTCAAAACTCAATGATGTTTGACAAGTAAACATCTTTACTTTGATACATATGTTTGAAATAAGTAACCGGGATGAGTTTTCCCAATAGCAGGTAGAAATTTACGCTGAAGTGCCTCCCGTTATTACTATAACATTATTATTTTCCACTATTTTAGATCAGTTTTATTCTTTATACCTACAGTCTATAATTAAATTTTAATGGCCATGTCATTGTTGTGTACTGAAGATATTACAAATTCCCTTGGGGCAAAAAAAGAAAGGACATTACATATATTCTTTTCCAATAAAGTCAATATTTAATGTTTTTATTCTTAGTTTTTAAAGGACTCTTTAAAAAAACTTTAATAAAAATCAATTAAACACTTGTATTGATGGCTGGTGTTGAAGTCAAATATACAAATAATAATTTTTGTTTCCTTAAAATCATTTCACAGAATTTCCCTAATTGAACCAGCAACGAGGCAATAATGTTTCCTGCACATTCGTTTTCGGGCTCAGAACTTCCAGGCAGCTTAGGAAAGGACAATGAACTGTGTAAACTGATTAAAAATATGATAAAACTTACAGGAAAAATTGAGTGTCAAGATGATGACGATAGTTGGGGAACAGGATTTGTACAAAAGATTCGCTTTAAACTCGGGAAGTGCCCCTGCCTTATCTGTAAGGGTGAAGTGTCTGAAAAGAAGTTTGCCATTTTAACAGTTAGTACTGTTGTGCACATTTTAGATGATTCTCCAGACAGGGAGGATGCATTTCATGTGGTTAGTCAGAAAATCGAAGAAGTAGGAATGACTGTGCACTATAAACAAGAACGATTTATTCAACTGTACGGCTCCAAACTGCTGGAAACAGACAAAGATCTTGGAATAGAAAGAGACTGGTGTTGTTTAGAATTCGTGACTCATAAACTGCGCGAGGTAAAAAAATTGAACACAATTTTAACGAAATATCAAGAGTTGCAAGGGAAAGTATACCAGAGATACAAAGACGGGTCAGAGAACCTTGTCGTCGTTGTGGGTTACCCTAGCCCTAAACCTAACCCTAAGTCTAACCCTAACCCTAAGCCTAAGCCTAACCCTAACCCTAACCCTAACCCTAACCCTAACCTAAGCCCAAAGCAAATAAGTATCGGTAAAATAACGCGCGAGTACGAGCCTTTAAAAGAGATACGAGATGGTCAACGCTGGGGACGATATTATTACGACGCGGAAACTGACCATGGATGTAGTGGTGCCCCAATCCTTATTCTAGGCCAACCCATCTCTGGATTCGGATACTGGTTTGGCCATCCACATAACCACTGTGTCGGTGTCCAGCCCGATGGCAATGATAGATACAGTTCAATCGGAGTAGAATATGACGTGGGTAATGGGGCTTGATTGGGAAATAAAGTAGTTGGCTTATTATCAGACAAGATTTATATGAAATGTATTAATGCACTACTGCCATGTCTTTTAGAATTTCTCTTCATCAACATCATACCTAGCATTTAATAAAGAAAAATGAAATTTTTACCTATGTTATTTTGTATATGTCCAAAACATGTCCATATAATTGATTCTATTATGTATTAATTGTAATAAATGTTATACAATTTCCTTTTTGTGCAATTACATTTTTGTTCTTGTTCTTATCGAATTAAATCAATACTATCATCATTATTTTGAGAATCGTAAACGTATCTTTTTTTTTTTTTTTTCTGATTGGTTGTGTGTACGGAACATATTTTTCGTTGTTGTTTTTTTTCAAGTCCTCCCTGTCTCTCCCTGTACTTCCTTCCATTCCTTGACTCGCTCTAACAATCTTTCTTGACTTGCTCTAACAATCTTCCTTGACTCGCTCTAACAATCTTTCTTGACTTGCTCTAACATTTGGTTGTGTGTACGGAACATATTTTTCGTTGTTGTTCTTTTTCAAGTCCTCCCTGTCTCTCCCTGTACTTCCTTCCCTCTCTCCCTCGCACACTCGCTGTCTCCGTCTCTCCCAACCCTCTTTCTTCTAATAATTATTATTGAACATAAAAAAAAAATTGAGAAATTTAAATATCTCACTAGACAAAGCTGACACTAAGAAAAACTTCAGCTCCTTTGGATTAGCGCTGGATTGATGACAAAAGATAATTACAAACACATTAAATTGTCTCAGACTGATCCCTTACATAATTACAGGACCTAGTAAGTTTCTCTTAATAATAATTCCAACACCTCTTTGATACAAAAATGTGTCTCTTGTGGAAGAGAAGGCATTACAGCCTTCTACTACTGATAATTTATCAATGCTGAAATCTCCCTGTAATTTACATATTTCCGTTAGTGGTCTGGAATGCGCTATCAACCAAGGAGGTGACGTCACTCTTACGTTAGCAATCGTCAACACTGTGGATAAAATCGCATGTGTTTAATGGTGTTTGACGTTAGAGTTCAGACAATCACTTCAAATATACTGCTGCCGATGTAATAAAATATGTAGCAATTGTAAAAAGAAATTAGGACATCTAAACACACAATGTTGTGTTTAAGATTCGATTTCCATAGTTATGTTTCTCACAGGGTGACGTGGTCATTTAAGTTCGTTACAAAACTATTCATTATATAAGAAAGTTTTACATATGGATCACAACCTGAACCGTAACAAAGAGAGAGAGATAGAGAGAGAGAGAGAGAGAGAGAGAGCTGGTCTAAAGCATGAACTAAGACGTGGCGCGGGCACTGAATCAATAGTTTCTCAGTCAATGTAGTCGTGTAAATGTGGGTTCCTTTTGGAGTGTTAATGTTTGTGACAGGTGTAAGGCACAACACTTGTGAAAACGCTATTTAAACACCCCATAATTCATCATTCTTTACATCTATTAAGTTCCCCAAAAAACAATAATCTAATGTGTTTCTTGTTTAAGAGTGATCATTGATTTAATCATTCATCCGTACCAGTCCAATATATCCTTTGTCACAAGGTCGTTCCAAAATGAACACTATTTACTGGTGTGCTGAGATAAATTTGGTAGTGACACTTTATTGAAAATAACTATTTTATCAACAAATACAGAGCTTAATTGCATTTGGAGGAATAGCTCTCTTCATTTTTAAGGGTAATATATTTTAAGTTACAACAACAACAGCAAAAAAATTATTTAAAAACTTTTTTTTTAAATTTAAAGATTAATATTTAAAACAATTATTGAAAATGTTGATATCAACAAACAAAACAATGATAAAATAAGAGTCTACATAAAAAAAAATGTAAGCATAAAAAATAAAATCATTTGAAATATGTTTCTAACATGAGTTACGTTCAATATAATAGAGCACACCGTGGTGACGTTAACAGACACGCAGAGGCGTAGCTAATCGGGACAGAAGAGGAAAGATGTGCAAGTCTGTTTGGGGCGCCACAATTTGATTTGACAGTATTTACGGATGAAAATAAAAGGTTTTAGAATTTATGGGCCAAAAATGAATCTTATCACAGGGCTTCTATTTTTTTTAAAATTAATTATTCTTCTGGAAGGCGTCTCGGCTGGGTATAGTTGATTTTTAGTGTGATCTTAACGCAGTAAATCCACCACAGTTGGCATGGTCTTTCTCTAGCCCTTGAGATTTCATGCAGTGACACACCAGATAGGGTTAAAATGGAAAATAAATTTATTCAGCTGTTTGGCACCATATCTCCATATGGTATTAATCAAATAATATCCTACTGATGCTTCTCTGTTTCCCTATATTTCATCTATTTTCTTATTGCTGTGTGTTGATGTATCCCTGGATATTCTGGTCCATTATTATTGTGGACTTCATTTTTCACAGTGTCAATATTTATATTCTCTCGCTTCCTGTGTTCCCACTCCCGGCGACACGAATGGATACTGCTTGAGTTGTCTACTGTGCTCATATTTTCATTTCTACTGTTGGCTGAGGAAGGCTTTACGCCGGAAGTCCTTGTATTTTGTCCTGTTATCTTATTCAAGCCTCCACATACCTCGTTTTGCTATTTCATTCATTTACTAAGCTTGAAAGCAGTCCTTTCATTTATATGTCTCAAGTAGGCAACTCAATGGTCAATGGAGGTCACTGGCACCTACTGATCATGAAGCGTTGTAATGTCATGGGGGCTGGTAAACATTTTCAGCTCCATTAAAGATCAGGAGCAGGATAACAATTTAGATGGAAAATCTGACTCGCAAGGATCACTTTAACATTTTCAGTATACATTTCTTCTGCTTCTTTGACTACAATAATTGTCATTGGAGGTAAGACTCCACCCCCCCCCCCTTTACACCTGCCACTGCGTGCTAATGGACGTCTGCGTCAACCAGTCATGTTATACTGACTCATGTTGATTTCTCAAGCCAACCCTTGACTGTAAGATCCCGAGCTCGAGTTTGATGTAACGGGGGCTTATCAGCGTTGAAGAGAACAGAATCGTTTCTTTACGCCTACGTACTATGTGTATCAAGAGCTGAGAATTAGGGTTGCATATTATTGCTGCGCTCAGAAGAATTTAAAACACACAACAACAAAAACGTGTTAATAGTCAAGCTACATCTTATTATTTTTCTAATTAGTTGTCAGCCTGTTTAACAATGTGCAGTTTTTCGCAACCTTTTAAAAAGTTTTAAAATGAAAACTGCTGTAAAATATTAAAGATTAAGCTCTTTTGCACATTGGTCAACAGCATTAAACATTATCAAAAAAGGTTACATCTTTGCTGATTCCTTCCGATATTAGTTGTGTACATTTGAAAAATAATTTGAATTTTTATCTCATTGATTTTTATAGTTTCCTGATCATAGGGATAAATTAAATGGTATCATTTTCTTTTGGAATGTGACCCTGTTTTATTTTAATTAGTAAAAATCCATATCTTTGGTTAAATTTTAAAAATGGATTTATTTACCCAGCTTAAACAATCACTAAACTAGGAGTGACCCCAGAATAAATATGTACAAGAGTTATAATGATATCACTTTAGCTTTTGATTTGAATTTTTATAAAATTGTCTGCTACTTTCACAAAACGTTTTCATAACGTTCGAAAAGTTTAATTTTTGAACACAAATCCGAGCAAATCAGATTATGTTTGCGAGTTTAAAAATTAAAAAAGCAATCATTGATAGACTGCAAATAATCGAATCATATAAAGTTATTATAGATTGATAGATTCAGTTACACAGCAAGCGTAAGGACTTCCTGGGGCAGGTCTAGATTTTGTCAGGGAAATCGACTGGCGTGTAAACCAAAAAGTGCACCAACGTTTGCTACACAAATGA
This sequence comes from Lymnaea stagnalis, assembly GCA_964033795.1. Classification (NCBI taxonomy): domain Eukaryota; kingdom Metazoa; phylum Mollusca; class Gastropoda; family Lymnaeidae; genus Lymnaea; species Lymnaea stagnalis. The sequence continues at coordinate 691,016 of CAXITT010000294.1, forward strand.
AAATATAATTAAATGACGCATGTTTAAATATAGAGTTTATTTGTTTCACAAGGTGGGGTTTCCTTATAATCACACCCTCAACACTCCTAAGGAAACTAAAAAAAAAACGTATTTAAGTAGAGCGGATAGAAGCGAAGGAAAATGTGGCGAAACTGGAAAAGAAAAACTTACAAAACAATGTAAGATTCCAGCACGGCTTGATCAAAAGATTGAAGGTACTGTCTGAAGACTACTTTGGAAAACATCTCCCCCAAATTGACGCCTGGAAAGTGTGCCCCTTACTCCCATTGATTTCAGAGTTTCCTTCTGGTAGATGAGCTGTCATCCAAGGTTAACGAGTCCCATCCACCCAGGGTTGTTGTGATGTTTTGGCTTGACTTGAACTCCAGATCACCAACTTGAGATTGTGCTCAGTTAAGACCACTCGGCCACCCAGCAACCGAAATGCGGATAATATTGGTCAAGTGAAACATTCCGACAACTCCTGCAACGCAACTGGTGCCAAGCTGTATCATCCAAGTGATGCTCCCTTGGGTTATCCAACGACGTGGAGAGAGGCGATTTGCCTTCTAATGAACAGCTTATAATCCTTGAAGAATAATCCCAGGCCTTGTTGATTTCCGAAGCCCACACCATCGTCACATTGTGACGGACGGATGCCAGCAACAAAAAACAAAAAAAAGCTTTCGCCAAATGACAACCCTAGGGCATGGCACAAATGGAACGAATTCAGTTTATGTATGATACTGGGTGCCATAATGCCTCCCACAAAAATTTAAAAATGTCCTCACTCATTCAAAAAGTATAATATGAACATTGAATTCAAGTACACTAAAAATGTGCTCACTCGTCCAAAAGTATAATATAAACATTGAATTCAAGAATGCTAAAATGTGCTCACTCGTTCAAAAAGTATAATATAAACATTGAATTCAAGAATGCTAAAATGTGCTCACTCGTCCAAAAGTATAATATAAACATTGAATTCAAGAATGCTAAAATGTGCTCACTCGTTCAAAAAGTATAATATAAACATTGAATTCAAGAATGCTAAAATGTGCTCACTCGTTTAAAAAGTATAATATAAACATTGAAATCAAGTATACTAAAAATGTCCTTACTCCCGCAAAAAGTATAATATAAACATTGAATTTAAGTACACTAAAAATGCACCTCTTTATTTTGAAATAATCAAAACTTTTCTGCGGAAAATGCTGTCAAGACCCCCTCCCCCTCCAGCCGATCGATCAAGATTCATCGACGCCTTTGATTTCCGCATTATTTCCCGATGAAAATGATCGCCGACTTTGCTATCGATCCATACGCTTCCAAGTGGCAGAGTTACTGTTAGTGCCGCCATATGTGGCCAAATATTTTTGCCGCACTCCCTAAATAATACAATGACTGTAGTTGTCAGAAAATGCCACGCCTGCATAAAAGGAAAAAGTGATATCTGTGTGGACCACCCCCATCAGCCCTATTTCGTAGTCACTAGCAGGGGCGTATCCAGAGTGTTTGGCATCAAGGGACAAGATTCATTTGACGCCCGCCTCCCGCCAACTCTTAAACCCATTATTTAAAAAACCATTAAATACCACCATATCCCATTTTGCCCTCCCCCGCCCCACTAGTCTGGCGCCCGGGACGTCAGCCCCATTCGTCATCCCTTAGCTACTGGTACTGCCCCGAAACAATCTAAAATCCCCCCCCCCCCCGTGGGGGAAAAATGACTGAAAGAAGCACTGGATATGGCCACAGCTTGCAAGAGCTAATGTTCGCACTGTAGGTGTTACAATTTCGTTGGATATCATCCATGCCCTTTGTCTGACCACAGAAGATCATGGAATGGTGGTTATGATCTCCAGGGGGCTTTGTGCAGCATCATTTAAGTCAGCATGTCACGACGAAATTGCCGATCAGTTCCCGGGTAAAGGGAGTATTTTTAACATATCTGCTACGTGACATAAAGTTTCACGCTCTGTTACTGTAACAGGAGGCTTATCAAAGGAACATATGTCGTCCTGCAGTGGCTTTTTGCCTGTGATAACCTATGGTAAAAATGATTCCCCGACACCGGTTCACCATGTAGCGTTTCGTTGTATAATTATCTCCCTTTTATTTATAATATCTGTCAACGCCAATTAACTCCTCTTTTTTTGTTGGCTGGTAACCGTCCAACCACTGCTTCTCTTGAACTTTCCAGGTGGTTTTATTTAGCGATGGATAATACTCGCATGCCTTTCTAGACCGGAGGATCTATACGAGAAACGTCTTCACTATAGAATATAAATAATAGAGTCAACTGTCACCGATGGAATAGATGTACCAAAACTACGGGAGACTTACACGATTCTCAATGTGTTTGTGGGTTGATCATTTTACAATCATATTATTACACGTATTCACGTACTCTAAGTTAATAGAGTTATTATACATTTGATTTTTGTCCTTGAATATCATAATTAATAGTATCAACATATTTTACATGTGAATAGCTTCAGCTGGAGTATCGCACTGTAATGTACCATTTGCAAAGTGAACCATTTTAGAACAAAATGAAAACTTTATAATCTGATACCATGAGCAAGACACCACATAATAATGTGTACACTTTAAAAAAGTGGCTTCCACAAACCATGTCTCAGATGACGTGGTTGATGGACATCCCTTAAAGCTTTGTCATGTTTCCACTTTAAGTTCAAGCCATTTAATATCAGTATGTATCCATTTAATTTCACCAACATATTTGTTTTTTAAACTCCATTTAATTTGAAACATTTTAATAATGATATAGTGTAATTTAATGCCAAGGAAAGACAGTCTTAGACGTAAGAAAAAAATCAAGAAACAAGTATACCTTTTTATTATGTGGAAAAAAAAATACTTTAATTCCTGCTTACATTTCATATCATGTAATCAAGATAATGCTATACTTCCATTTCTACTCACGAACTAATATAGGGACAATTGAAACCTTTTTGACCACTGGAGATCTTGCAAAGTCACGTGATCGTGCAGGATGAACCTTGTGTCTTTTTTACCGTGGATCGCCTTGTCTGCTCTGCGTAAGTAGTATCAGACAGAAGAAAAATACATCGTTTACACTCTCTCTCTCTCTCCCTATATGTATATATATATATATATTTATATTTATATATATATATATATGTGTGTGTGTTTCTCTATGTCTAGCTCTTGTGGCCTTTAACTCTATCCCTCTCTCTTTATCGAAGTTCTCTTTGTTTCTTTCTGGAATGTGTTATGTGTATAACAGCTAGTAGAGAGAAATAAACTATACTACGATGAAAGAAAGAAAGAGAAGTAAAGAACACCTACAATCGAATTTGGGAAACATTTTTTTTTTAAAATTAATTCCTTAAAAAATAAATTCATTTTCAAATTGAATATTAAAAAGAAAACAAGGTGTAATTTAATATGTAAGGAATTGATTAAATTCGATTACAGAAGGAAAACAATTCGAAAACTATTCTTACTCACTCTTTAAAAATGTGCGTTGACAAAGTCAGTTAGTTTTCTTTCTTTCTTGATTACTCCAGTTGTACCTGCAGCCACCGTCTCACTAGAAGCAACATGTGGCGCACACCACACCAAACTTTTACTGCTGGCTGATGTACGCCACGACACCAGTTTGACAACCACTCGACTGAAGAACATCGTCTCGTACTTCATCACCAAGGTGAAGGACGGCATCATAAAAACACTGGACGTGTGCCTGGTGGATCCGTTTCAAGAGAAAACGTTATTCAATCTGACCAAGGTGAATTCATCATGGGAGATCTCATCTGTCATTGAACAGCTCAAGTCAAATGTAAGCTATGGTGCCCATGATGAATTGTTAGACGATAGAACAAAATTATTAAGGGCATTTGTGTATTCAGTCAAAGTTTTTTCGAAAGAAATGTCTGCACATAAGGAACACGTCGTCGTAATTATGTCAAGCTGCCGTGGGATCTGCGAAGAATTTGTCAATTTCCCTTTTCGTCTTTTGCAGGGGATCAATATTTCGAAAATAATCGTCTTGTTGGAGGTTCGTACCAAAATAGACCCAAAAATTTATACTGAAAACTACGTTCCTTGGTACTACGCAATAGGACTCAACGTGGTATTCATCGACTCCAAAGATGACTTCCGCAGTTACAATCCAGTTACATTTGACCACTGTAGAGACTGCCCCGAGGGCTGGACACAGTATATCTGGTCAGGACACAGGATGTCTTGTTATCGGATAGAAATATTGGCAAGACCGATCTCCTGGCTAAATGCGTCCCGTCTTTGTGCATCGGCAAAGTCTTCTCTACCGGCAATTGAGACCGAGAATGAGCTGAAGTTTCTAGGAGAACGTCTACTAAGAAATATCACTTTCAAAAAAGCTCATATCAGCTTGTCCGAAACAACATCCGCTGTTGTTAATGTCGGCCTGCTTAAGAGGATTGGACTTCAACAACATCATTACATGTGGTATAATTTAAGGCCCTTTAATTTAGAGGCAAGTTTTGAAAGTAGCGACGATAGCAGAGATCGTTGTGTGGCGGTTTCCTTTTCATCCCACGCATTGAACCGGACAGATGAATTCAAATGGAACATTGTCAACTGTGAGGAACTCATTTCAAGACTACTTGTGTGTGAGATGGAGAGGCAATTGAGTCATGATTCTTTTCAACGCACGGATAGAATCGAAATTACAGCGCAAAATAGTCCAATTGAAAGATGGAATTTAATGGCATTCCTCCGCCACAAGCTCAAAGAAGGCTGGGTGATGTTTGACTGTCAGGATGACGATGACAATTTTGTAACTTATGATTTAGTTTGTGATGGAATAAGGCACTGCAATAACGGAAGAGACGAGCAATATTGTAACACTTTTTCATCGACAGGAAAGCAAAAAAAACATGTCTGTGTTAATCCAAATGGTGTAGGTGCCTATCCCACCAGGACCTCCATCCCATCAGAGGCACGCTGCAATGTGATCCAAGATTGTCCTGACAACAGCGATGAGCAAGGCTGTGATGGATGTTTGGGCAGACAATGCCACGATCGCACGTGCCTCCCTAGTCATTGGTTATCACGTGATCGTGATCATTGTCATCTATTTATAGGAACCAATAGAAGCTTGTATTTAAATGTGTCCTCTCTTTGTAAAAATCAGTGCTCTAGATTAGTTCCGTTCCAATATGAAATTAGATTCTGTAATAAAAACATAAGTTTTGAACATTACTCAGAAGGCCAGACATTAAACAATAACCTTAGCAGCGGTTTAGAGTGGTCGCCAAAATGTTTATATCTAAGAGGAAGTGATGGAAGTCCCACAGGCTGCCACAACAAATATCATCTGAGAGACTGTAGCACATTTCAATGTCCTCATGGATTTATTAAGTGTCCCGACTCCTACTGTGTTCCCGTCTATAATTTTGGCGATGGAATATTTGACTGTCCTTACGGTGAAGATGAAGAAACGACATTCCAAATGTTTTATTCGAAGAACTACCTTGATAGTTGTTGGAATTCAGGTATTTTCATCCACGAAGTACACAAATGTGACGGTGTACAACAGTGTCCTTACGGTGAGGATGAAACTCGTTGTCATGGTTTCACGTGCCCACCTGGCTTTAAATGCAATGGGCAAGCTGTTGAAGTTGACAACCACACACTAGTTCCTGAAATCAAATCTCTAAATATTTTTGACATAAACACTAAATTTTTAAATCTCTCAGGCGTCGACCTTTTTAAATTAAAGGACATATTTATTTTTCCAAACTTACTTGAGATCCATGCCGCCGACTGTAACCTTGTAGATCTTAGGGAAATATTTTTTATTGAATATCAAAACCTTTACCTATACACCGCAAATTTTAGCTGCAACAAAATCAAGGTGTTAACTGATTTTGGACCGATTGCTAGTCTTAAAAATTTACAATTCTTAAATCTGTCAAATAATAAGCAATTGTCTAAAATCGAATTTTACAGCATCATGTCATCAAAATTGCACACCCTTGATTTATCATTCACGGCAATCTCCTTTCTTGAAATGTATATATTAGAACGATACAGTACATTACAATACTTAAATCTTTACCACTCGAATATAGCAAAATTGAGTCTTCTTCAGACAAAGGAACGTTTAAGCTTTGAGTTTTTTAACCTAGAGAAAACATCATTAAGGGCAGAGGATATGATTAAGATATTAAAATCAGTATCCGTTAGTTCAGCCCTGTATGTAGACAATTATACATACTGCTGTCCTCAAATTACAACTGGCGGCACACCTAAACACGCGTGCCACGCACCACCAGAAGCATTCTCTTCGTGTGAAGATCTCCTGAGTGATTCATTGAAACGTTCACTTCTGTGGTTGGTGGCGGTTGTTTCATTGGCTGGAAACATCGTCGTCATCACCTACCGGTTATTTTACGACAGGGGCGTATTCAAGAAAGGTTACGGAATATTTGTGACAAACTTGAGCGTGTCAGATTTTGTCATGGGCGTGTATCTGCTGATTATCGCTTGTACTGACGTCCATCACAGAGACGAGTATGTTCTTCACGAGAGTGTTTGGCGCCACAGTGCCCTGTGTCAGATTGCTGGGTTTCTGTCTACTCTCTCCAATGAAACATCAACTTTCTTTGTGTTTCTCATCACACTGGACAGATGTCTGGTCATCAGATTTCCATTCGGTGAATACAGGTTTGAAAAAGTTAGTTTGGTAACATCCGTTCTCTTCGCCTGGATCTTTGGATTAATTTTCGCATCGTTTCCGCTGATTTATCCAGAGTGGATAATTTACTCATCCAGCGGGATGTGTTTTGGCTTGCCGTTGAGATTTGGGTTACATCCTGGTTGGCATTATTCATTTTCCGTCTTTATTGGGTTCAATTTTATTTTGTTCCTTTGCATTGCTGGTGGACAAATATTCATCTTCCTTTTGATATCATCCAATCAGAGTTTTCAAATGAATAGTGCCATGATTGTTGCAAGAAGAGTTGAGGACATTAACGTTGCTAGGCAATTATTTTTTGTTGTACTGTCCAACTTCCTGTGCTGGTTTCCCATCTGTGTCTTAGGTTTTCTGACGTTGACAGGATACGAGGTCAGTCCAGACACGTACGCCTGGTTGGTCATTTTTGTCATGCCTCTAAACTCTGCCGTTAACCCCATGATCTACACGATACCCGTTATGTACAGTAAGTGGCAGGACTTTAAGAAAGGGGAAACTACCAGGACTCGTAGACGGGTCAACAAATCTCGAGTTTTGAGACAACAAAGTCGGTGATGACAAATAAATCTTTATTTTAGAAAAGAATTCTAGCACAATGTGACGATGGTGTAGACTTTGGAGGACGAAATCTCAATGTCTCGAATGCTAGTTATCTCGACAGAAAATCGCATCTACCCGCGCAACTGTATAACCAAAATTAACCTATTATACGATACAGCTTGACACTAGTAGCACCGTATTAGTTGTCAGAATGTTTCATAGTGTCAATGACATACCGCCTACTAGGACTCCTCCTGGTTTAAAATCAGATTTTTTTTCTCTTCGATGGGTTGTCATGTAAATTTAACTAGTCACATGAATAGATGAACTACACACCAACAATTTGTGTCAATATAACAATATAATTTAAGCTTTCGTAATAAGTAAACATAGTACACAAGGAAACGTTTCGGCACATGCCTTCATCAGCACAACAACAAAACATTTAAATAAGTCTAAATTAAATTTACATAATATATATATATATAAATATATATATATATATATATATATATATATATATATATATATATATATATATATATATAAAAATATATATATATATATATATATATATATATATATATATATATATTCATATATCCTACCTAAAAATATTTTAAAAAATAGGAGAGGGCGCAAAAAAAAAACCAGACCAAAACAAAGTAAAGGAGAGTGTAAAGGAAAAGATGTGAACAAAATTGTAAAAACCAAACAGGAAAAAGACATGGCAGCTAGGTTAAATTGGGTAGTCTTTTCTTGACTAAACTCCAGTCTTAAAGCTTGGGCTTGACTCACTTTAGACCACGTAACCACCCAGAAGTACGTCATCTAAGAGATGTACAAGGGTACGCCCTGACCAGACCATTCCCTGGCTTTCACCCGTGAACCTTCTGTGCCATCACTTTATTTTCCTTAACCTGTTTGCCACCCCCTTCCCCGATAATGACTTCCGATAAAAAATAGCATTCTAAATTTGTGCAACATCATGTAACGATCATTGTAACCGAGTATCATGTAGACCACACGCCGTCCTTTAACAGATCACTGCAACAGAATGTCATGTAGACCACACGCCGTCCTTTAACAGATCACTACAACAGAATGTCATGTAGACCACACGCCGTCCTTTAACAGATCACTACAACAGAATGTCATGTAGACCACACGTCGTCCTTTAACAGATCACTACAACAGAATGTCATGTAGACCACACGCCGTCCTTTAACAGATCACTGCAACAGAATGTCATGTAGACCACACGCCGTCCTTTAACAGATCACTGCAACAGAATGTCATGTAGACCACACGCCGTCCTTTAACAGATCACTACAACAGAATGTCATGTAGACCACACGCCGTCCTTTAACAGATCACTACAACAGAATGTCATGTAGACCACACGCCGTCCTTTAACAGATCACTACAACAGAATGTCATGTAGACCACACGCCGTCCTTTAACAGATCACTACAACAGAATGTCATGTAGACCACACGCCGTCCTTTAACAGATCACTGCAACAGAATGTCATGTAGACTACACGTCGTACCGTCCTTTAACAGATCACTACAACAGAATGTCATGTAGACCACACGCCGTCCTTTAACAGATCACTGCAACAGAATGTCATGTAGACTACACGTCGTACCGTCCTTTAACAGATCACTGCAACAGAATGTCATGTAGACCACACGCCGTCCTTTAACAGATCACTACAACAGAATGTCATGTAGACTACACGTCGTGCCGTCCTGTAAAAGATCACTACAACAGAATGTCATGTAGATCAAACGTCGTGCCGTCCTCTAACAGATCACTGCAACAGAATGGCATGTAGACTACACGTCGTGCCGTCCTGTAAAAGATCACTACAACAGAACGCCATGTAGACCACACGTCGTACCGTCCTGTAACAGATCACTACAACTAACGTCATGTAGACCACACGTCGTACCGTCCTGTAACAGATCACTACAACAGAATGTCATATAGACCACACGTCGTACCGTCCTGTAACAGATCACTACAACAGAATGTCATGTAGACCACACGTCGTACTGTCCTGTAACAGATCACTACAACCGAGAGTCGTGATATTCATTGCAACTGTTTTAAGCATCATTGATGAAATCGCTCCCTGCAATTTCTTTCTGAGCTATTGAGAATGTTCGACTTAACTCAAATCCAGATCTTTCCGGATGCTTCAACCACGAATAACCACAAGGATGAAAAAAAAAGAACACAACATTTCCAAAAGAGGACCTCATAAAAAATACTTGAAAAAAAAAAGAATACAAGAAGACACATTCTAATGGCGCAATGAGAATTATCCCCTTGCCGGACCTCACAGCCATAATTGACGTGGAAAATATCGTATGAGAAACCGATATTTTAAAACTCAAATAGATGACTGTGGCGAATGTATCTCGCATTCTGACTTGTTGCTTCTTTAGTTTATTAAATCGTCTCCAACTGATAGCCCGTGTTACCTCTCATTCTGACTGGTTTCTTCTTAAGTTTAATTAGTCGCCAACTGATTGCATTTGCTATTTATTTATCGTTTTGTTTGTTTGCACATTTTAAAATTATAATTACTCTTTTATTTGTTTTTGCTCTGCTGGTTTCAATGTTGTCAACGTCACTCTTCCAATATGATCTGTCCATTTTTTTTATATATTTGACTTGTCTTTTTTAATTTAATTAGTTAACATATTTTAATTATATTTTTTATTTCTCATGTTTTCTTATTGTTCATTGTTTTAATTATTTTTAATGTTACATTTTCCTTATTTAAAATTGAATTTAACAATAACATAGTTGCAATGGAAATCGTATTAGAATTATTTTGGAGTTGAAGGAGAGACTTTGACGTGTTCCTTGTATTTCATTTTTGTGACTTACAAGACAAGTCATCGATTGACAGATTCATCTACTCTTCTGTCAGAAGAACCTTGACTGCTCATGTAAAGTTGGTGGGGGGTTTTTTTGGTGCATTTTTTCGTTTTGAGCATCCTCTGACTGGTAGATTCTTATAGCCTTTGCTATTCACCGACTGAATTGTTTGTCAGCGATTCCTTTGCATTCCTCAATTTCAATGTAGCTTCCCTCTTGTTTTTTCTGACACACGTTTCTAGTGCAGCTGCTCAATTTGTGCTGCCCCTCCCCCTCCTTGCCACTTCAGCTGGTTGTTCGCATAATAATCTTCTTTTATTTTCTTTACTTGATCTCACCGGCTAAGATGACTCTTAATAAGGATTTAGAAAACACTAAACACTTTCGCATGTTTTAACACCACTGTGTTATAGTGTAAGATAGCATAAAACGTACAATGTGATGTCAGCTACGTTTAACTAATTGCTCAACAGGATGATGTAAATTTAAATGTAAATAGTGTGCGAGCGGTCATACAGTTGTTTTTTTTTCAAATAACTTCCAATTTGCTTCAGGTGCATTAACATATTATCGCACGTCTAGATAGTGTTTCGATTTCCTCATAAAATATTGAATGGTTTCAAATTATGTGAACAGCGAACCAGCCACAACCCAAGTATATGTATTTGAAGATGTAGCTTATGGATTTTACACTTGACATGAATCAACAATGATACGAACTTTTTTCTTTGCGTGGGAGTAATTTATTAAATGAAACATCGACCGAACTGTCACAAGGACTAAACTTTCAATAGCTTTATCTTCAATTGGAATCTGAATGCCATGAAGACATCTATAGATAATGAAAAAAATATTCGTCACGTACAATTTTGTTTTGACTAAATTACTTAGAAAGTGTTTTGGTGAATACATTACATTCATTTCATTTTAAAGAAGGTGAATTTTAACTCAACATAGCTCATAAATCATCTGGTCCATTGATAATGTATACCTTCATTTTTCTTGAGCTCATAAATCATCTGGTCCATTGATAATGTATACCTTCATTTTTCTTGAGCTCATACATCATCTGGTCCATTGATAATGTATACCTTCATTTTTCTTGAGCTCATACATCATCTGGTCCATTGATAATGTATACCTTCATTTTTCTTGAGCTCATAAATCATCTGGTCCATTGATAATGTATACCTTCATTTTTCTTGAGCTCATACATCATCTGGTCCATTGATAATGTATACCTTCATTTTTCTTGAGCTCATACATCATCTGGTCCATTGATAATGTATACCTTCATTTTTCTTGAGCTCATACATCATCTGGTCCATTTATAATGTATACCTTCATTTTTCTTGAGCTCATACATCATCTGGTCCATTTATAATGTATACCTTCATTTTTCTTGAGCTCATACATCATCTGGTCCATTTATAATGTATACCTTCATTTTTCTTGAGCTCATGCGTCATCTGGTCCATTTATAATGTATACCTTCATTTTTCTTGGTGAATCTATGAAAGTTAATCAACGAATAGTTGACTCTCAACAGCTACTGCTTCAATGCAAAGTCTTTTAAATAATATATTAATCCTTAATAAGTTATTCGCACTGCTTATCATTTCGTATTCCACTGAAGCATTTTAAGCTGTCTTCTCATTCATTGTGGGACATTACTAAAACAATTAAGTTGCATGCCAATTTTCCAAACGGGATCATCAAAAAGATGAAACAAAATAAGTCATTTGACAATGATTAAGACTTAATATATTCAATGATGTCAATGGATTATCTTCATTACCTGGATAAACACGAAAATTCATAAGGTTGTTCATTATCATTTGATCTAAATATTATTGTAAATCGGAATTTTTAAAATTTCAATTAACATGATTCATGTGACTACAAAATGTATTTATATCATATATAAAGTTTTTGTTGTAAATTTAAAATTAGGTTTAAAACTTTTTGAGAGAAAAAAAGTTGTAATTCAAGGGCACGAAGAGGGGATAACTCTAAAGTATTTCTCTAGCGACGTAATAGTCCCTCAATTAACTTCTTTAGTGACAAAAGTGATATAATTAGAAATAATTTAGTCTGGGTAATTTAAGGTCATGTTTAGAGTGGGAAAAGTAGCTTAGAAGCATGAAAATGTGTTGGGTACGCGTATCATAAATAGCAGATAAACAATTCTTAAAACTTAATGATGTTAGAAACGTAAATATCATTACATTTTTAAAGTTATGATTTGGGATGATTTTTTGCAATAGCAGTTATAAATTATCAAGGACCTACTACTTTATCCCGGTATCATCGGGTTCTTTATTCTAGTATATAAAAATGAGCTATGCTGACATAATTCCAAAGAACCGAAACAATTTAAATACATGGGATTCTTAAAAATGATCATAGTTATTTTCTATTATATTTAAACAATCGAATAAATTTAAATGTGCGAAAAAATTTGTGAATCCTCTTTTATTTTATTAAAAGTTTAAGTATTATTACTATAATTAACAAATACAAATATGGTTCCTTAGTTATTACTTTAAAAGGAACCATCATAAACATTTTATGCGTTTTAAAGTAATGAAATCAAATATTTTTAAAAAAATATGTTCAAAGGATTACACGTATTCAGATTGATAGGGAAACCCAGATATCAGTTGTTTTTCTTGTGTTCTTAGTGCGTTGTTAATTTTAAAAATAAAAATAAAATAATTTGTTCTAAAAAAAAAATTACGCAAATGACGTCATCGCCTAAATCGCCTATTTTAGATAAAACTCTTACGTTTCTTTGATTTAATAACCGCGCGTTACAAAATTGATAGTGTATTTTGCCCTTCTTCATTGGATTTGAAATTGTTTTAAAAAAACACATAATCAATGTGTAACAGACCATGTCTGCAATTTTGCACACGAAACCATTAAGTCAGGGCGGTGGCATGAGTTGAATTGTGAACTCTATTAACGTGTATTATTTCACGGGAAAGGAGAATAAAACTATATTTTGTACGGCAGAAGTGAGACGCACGTTTCGGTTGATCAGGGCAGTACCTCTTATATCGAAGAGAAGTGAAGAGTGTTTAACTTACTGTCATGAAAATTATTTCCATCATGCTGTGGAGTAGTAAATGTGTGAGATAATTGTATTCTGGATTTATTACTTGGATTTCAATGCAAGTCATATTATTATAATTATTGTTGTAGTAAGTGAAGTAATAAAGTACTGTGTAATTTATTCGTGGAAGTTATCACCTACTTCATTATGTGACAGGCAAGTCGAGTTAAGGAGTGAAAGAAGTGAATTAATTATTACATTACACAAGAGAAGCCGGCATCCTGAACGATCAATAAAGTAAATTAATTAACCATGCTACTACCCCAATGATTAGCATGTGTTTCACAATGTTAGCTTAGTACTTCAACATTACGCCCAGTGATTAGCATGTGTTTCACAATGTTAGCTTTGTACTTCAACATTACGCCCAGTGATTAGCATGTGTTTCACAATGTTAGCTTTGTACTTCAACATTACGCCCAGTGATTAGCATGTGTTTCACAATGTTAGCTTTGTACTTCAACATTACGCCCAGTGATTAGCATGTGTTTCACAATGTTAGCTTTGTACTTCAACATTACGCCCAGTGATTAGCATGTGTTTCACAATGTTAGCTTTGTACTTCAACATTACGCCCAGTGATTAGCATGTGTTTCACAATGTTAGCTTTGTACTTCAACATTACGTAAGTTTTTACTTTTTTTAAATTCCAAAAATTTACTTTTATTAATTTTATAACATAATAAAAGCTTAACCTTTAAATATACTTCCAATAAGAAAATGCCGTTTAAGTAAATCAGTGCAGCCCAAATCCCTAGCCAAACGGCATTCACTAATCCACTTCTAACTCATTTAAAAAGTAAGGCAAAGGTGTGGTTTTTTTTTTGATCAACATATCAATATTTGAAATTTCTTGAACATTAAATATATTTATTTCAAATTGTTATGTTTTTAACATTTTAAAGAAAAGGGTGATATTATTAGTGATATTTAGATTAGGTAATTTAAGGTCAAGTTTAGATGGGGGAAAAAGTAATGTAATTTTGGAGTGAAAGGGTGTAGTTTAGGCGTTTAAAATAGAGCAGATAAATATTTCTAACAACTTAATGATGTTAGAAACATAAATATCAATACATAGAAACCATTTTTTAAAGTTAGGAATTGTGAATGAGTTTTTTTCAATAGCAGGTAGAAATTATGACAATAGACCTAACATTATTATCCCGATAACATCGGGTCACTTATTATAGTTATTAAATAATGTCAGATATTTAAATTTATTATGTATAAAACATTTTAAATATTTGAATTTTTGTTTTTAAATATATAATTCATCTAACTTATTATGTAATAAAAGTGTGAGACATATAATTATTGTGCGAAAAATATGTAAGAAATATTTTGTGTTATGGATTAGGTATTAAAATTTTGAGATACCTAATGTATATAATATGTAAACGTCTTAGACATCATTTAATATGTTGTAAAAAATGTTAGACATACAATTTAATGTTCAATTAAATTAAAACATTTAATTTAATATTTAATAAAATGTAAATAATCTAATATAATAATATATGTCACTAATTTTTACACCAAACCCTTACACTTAATGATTTTTAAAAAAACTCCATCATTCCGAGTAAACAAATCATAGATCTGATTTTAAGAAAGTATTTTAATTGAATATTTGGGTATTTTGATATTATTTTTAAATGTATTTTGAATGATGTACAGTTGTCACATGACAAGACGAGTTGTTCTTGTTTTGTGTGTGGAGATAAACTTATTTGCGTACATTTATTTAACTTATTTTTAGTTTACCCAGAGTTATAATTTGCGATTTGGAAAAAAAGTGTTTGAAAAGCATGTGACTAAAAACTTTTAAGATGATTTTTATTACAAAACAAAGTAGCGCTTATGAAGTTTAATGACATGGTTAATCTCATGTTTAACATCAAGCTTTTGAGGATAGTAGAAAAAAACTTACTTTACAAAAGGACCCTAACTAAACAAATCAGTTTTTTTTAAATTTAATTATTAATTTACATCCTCTCAACTCAAAGAACCCTCTAGACAGCAAAAACAAGCCTGCTTAACTAATAAACAACACACTTATAGGACAACTGAAGAACATCCTAGTTAATAATGAACAATGCATTTTCATGGAAACTGAAAAACATCCTAATGTAACTAATGAAAAACACACTGACATGAAAACTGAATAACATGCTAGTGTAACTAATGAAAAAAAAATGTGCATGACATTCTAGGAATATCGCTACATGACAACAGAAGATCGGCACTACATAAAAATATGAAGATCATCCTTTACATGACATTAAATATCGTCTTTTGCATCATTTTAGTTTGAACAGCAGACTTAATATTTGACCAAGGTCTTCATTGGTTTACTATGTCGTATGTATCAACAAAGTTAAAGGGTAATAAAGGGCCTCTTGAACTTGAAAGTACCCTTTAAATCTCCTTCATTAACGAAGTTGAAGGGAATACAATTTTTAGCAACTCTTAAAGAAATCCCACTACATACAAAGGAGACATAATGATAAGACATTGATCGTGGGCCCTTATAGAAAAAGAAGAAGAAACCCTTACACAGTCTACAGTTAAGTTTGAAATAACTGCTAGCTTGGACTGATGCATGCAATGTTTTGTATTTATATATAATCCTTATTTTTAGAAAGTTCTTATATTACTCAGGAATGAAAATAATCACACAATGTTAAAGTATTTTTTTTAAATGTTAATTAAAATACTTGTGAAAACATAATTAACTTTAAATATCAGTTGTATGGACATTTATTTAACCTCAGTTGTATGGACATTTATTTAACCTCAGTTGTATGCACATTTATTTAACCCCGAAAAAGTAACCCAGTTTAAGCATCTCAACACAGACTTTGATTTTTGCCAATAAAAATGTATTTGCGATTTCCACCAAATTTCGTGACCTTGTAATAAATAGAACCCAGCAAGTGTAGGCGTGGTGATTCGTGCTTTGAGAATACATTTTTTCAAAACTTTCGATTTTTGTTTTCTTATCTGGATCAGGTGTCCGTGAATCCATAGTTTTTGAGAATCAAGTTTCACTTGCTTGGTCAAAAAAAGCTTAGAAAAAAAAAACTCTTAATGAAAATGCCTTCTTAGCACGACAAACATCCGATGAAAATATCGTATGTCATATGGTATGTTGACAATGATGTCATCGATGATGACAGGCACAGATCAAATGATGATGTTGAACTTAGTGGTTCAGATGATAAAGACGATGCAGTTTAGGAACATCATGGTGGTGTCAACGACTCTATTTTCATATACGCACAAAAAGATCAAATGAAATGAAAAAAAAAAATTCTCACCCATTGCACGGTATCTGGTGGCACAATTTGCGATACAACAAAGTGACAAATTAACATGACTTATGAATGGCAAAATGTCAATAAAAATTTGGAGATTTTTCTTTGCATTCGAAGATAATACGACGCGGAACCAGTAGTAGACTATTAACAAGGGAATAGTCGGCACCAACCGTGTAAAGGTTTACTATTCTCTCGATTGGAGAAAAAAAAAATTTGACACAGCTCGCAAGAGTTGCTGTCATGGCATCATTGAATATTATAACAAGACTTCAGGTACCGCCCAGAACAGGGTATCACCAGACAGCTGGTACCACCAAGAACAGGGTATCTCAAAATAGCTGGTGCCAGACAGTGGGTGCCACTCAGAAATTTTTTAACGAAACAAAGTGCCACCGGAACAGGATGTCATCAGAGCCGCCTTACTCTGAGGAGTTCAATGGTTGAGTCTTTCGAGGGCTTATTCATGAATGTACAACATTCGGTGACACTTTCATTGGTGATGCCATAATGTAAAACATTGAAGTCTACGAGTGTACATAGCAAAGCAGAGATCATTATCATGCAGCACTTGTAAATATTCAAAAATACAATGTTCGGAACATATATGTGAAAGATAAGTTGAATGTGAATCTGTTCTTAGAGATAATTTAGAAATCTTGGGAGGAAATCTCTTTTGTCCTTGTTGTATCATTTTACGCTCTACAATTAAGATTCTTAATATAGAAGCAAATACTGACTAAACCAGGGATTCATAGAATTTGTTACGGCTTATATTCCTGTCTTGACATTATTTAATTCAATTTTTGCATGTGACTATCATTTTTGCTCTTTTACACATTTTACTTTTGTGTAAAGGCTTGTATCTTGGTTTTACTGTTAAATAGCTCAAAACCTCAACAAATTGTACCTATTTTCCTTGTGGAGTCACATGGATTTCGACAATATCATTCCTAAGGTGGCCTTCCATAACATTGATTGCTTAGCTGGCCTTCCATAACATAATTCCTAAGTTGACCTTCCAAAACATAATTCCTAGGTTGACCTTACATAACATAATTCCTAATTTGACCTTCCATAACTTAATTCCTAATTTAGCCTTCCATAACATAATTCCTAAGTTGACCTTCAATAACATAATTCCTAAGTTGACCTTACATAACATAATTACTAATTTGACATTCCATAATTCCTAATTTAGCCTTCCATAACATAATTCCTAAGTTGACCTTCAATAACATAATTCCTAAGAGGGCCTTCCATAACATAATTCCAAGGGTGGCCTTCCATAAAATAATTCCTAAGGTGGCCTTCCATAACATAATTCATAAGGTTGCCCTCCATAACATAATTCCTTACGTGGCCTTCTTACCATAATTCCTAAAGGGGCCTTCAAAAAATATATCCTAAGGTGACCTTCCATAGCATAATTCCTAAGGTGGCCTTCCCTAATATAATTACTAAGGTGGTCTTCCAAATTATAATTCCTAAAAAAGCATACCATAATAACATTTTATGTTTTAACTAAATTTTTTAAAGATTTAATACTTAATAGTTATCTTATAAGTAATTAATATAATAACTACTACAAAAGAATAGTACAAAAGTAAAGAAGTCATAATGACCTAAGTTAACAAGTCTAATTTTTACATTTATTAGAGACATTCCAAAAATTTACAATTAGGCCTCGAGATCGGCTTGTTTATTGACTGACCTATGAGTCCTGGTATTTCCCCCTTTCTTAAAGTCCTGCCACTTGCTGTAAATAAAGGGTATCGTGTAGATCATGGGGTTAACGGCCGCGTTTAGTGGCATGACAAAAACAACCAACCAGGCGTAAGTGTCTGGACTGACCTCATTTCCTGTAACTGACCAAAAACCTAAGACACAAATAGGAAACCAGCACAGGAAATTGGACAAGGCAACCAAAAGAACTTGCTTAGCAATGTTAATGTCTTGCACTCTCCTAGCAACGCTCTGTGCATTGGTCATTTGAAATGTTTGACTTGACGATATCAAATGGAAGATGAATATTTGACCAAAGACGATGAAAAGGAACAAAACAAAATTGACACAGATAAAAATTCCAAATGAATAATGCCATCCAGCATGTCGGACACGGGTAAGCGGCAAGCCCAAACACATCCCGTTGGATGAGTAAATTATCCACTCTGGATTCATTAGCGGAATGGAAGCGAAAACGACTCCAAGGATCCAGACGGAGAGAACCGATAAAACTAAACCCAATTTTGTAAACCTGTGGTCGCCGAACGGATACTTGATGACCAGACATCTGTCCAGTGTGATGAGGAACACAAAGAAAGTTGAGGTTTCACTGGAGAGAGTGGAAAGAAACCCAGCAGTCTGACACAGGGCACTGTGACGCCAAACACGTTCATGGAGAACATACTCGTCTCTGTAATGGACGCCAGTAGAGGCGATAATCAGCAGATACACGCCCATGACAAAATCAGACACGCTCAAGTTTGTCACAAATATTCCGTAACCTTTCTTGTACATTCCCCTGTCATAAAATAACCGGTATGTGATGACGAAGATGTTTCCAGCCAATGAAATGCAAGCCACCAACCACAGAAGTGAACGTTTCAATGAATCACCCAGGAGACCTTCACATGAAGAGAATGCTTCTGGGGGAGCGTGGCACACGTGTTTAGGTGTGCCGCCAGTTGAAATTTGAGGACAGCAGTATTTATAGTTGTCTAAGTGGAGAGCTGAAGTAACGAACATTGATTTTAATAATTTTGTCATCTCTTCTTCACCTAGTGATGTTTTCTCTAGATTTAAAAACTCAATACTTTTTATACTTGATAAGTTTTTAATATGAGCAAGTTTTGTGTTGCAAAGATTTAATTTTCGTAATGGCAAAAAATTAAGTGGAGATATGTAAAAAATAAACTCTGAAATTCGCGTAAAAGATAAATCAAGTGTGTGCAATTTAGAAGACGCGATACTTTCATACTCAACCACAATCAAATGCTCATTATATGACAGATCCAAAAATTGTAAGTTCTTAAGTCTAGACAGAGGCCCCTGAGACAATAAACTTTCGAGTTTGTTGTAGCTGAAATTTGCTGTGAAAGTATTAATATTATCAAAGTCTGTATTAAAAATTGCATCAAGATTCACAAGGTTACAGTTGGCGGCGTGGATCTCAAGCAAGTTTGTAAAGATAAATGTTTCATTCAATTTTGACAGGTCAATGCCGGAGACATTTAAAAACTTAGTTTTCATGTCAAAAATATTTAAAGATTTGATTACCTTGTCCTGTGTGTAGTTGGTAACGCCAACATACCCTCTATAAAACGTAAAGCCAGTCGGACATTTCATGGGGCAATTTGTTTCATCTTCACCTTTTGGACAATGTGGAACACCATCACAGATGTGTACTTGGTGGACAATAATAATGTCATGTTCACAGTTAAAAAAGTCAGTACCAGTAGAAAGGTCAATGAAATTTTCTTCATCTTCCCCAAAAAGACAGTCAAACACTCCGTCTCTAACATTGTAAACAGGAACACAGTAAGAATTGATACACTTTATAAATCCTTCCGGACATTCAAATGTTGTGCAATCTCTCAGTTGGGACTCGTCATGACATCCTGTGGGACGTCCATAACTTCCCCTGAGATATAAACATGTTGGTGCCCACTCTATTTTGTTGGTCAAGTTGTGATAAAGTAATTTCCCTTCCGAGTATTCATCGAAATTATTTTTTTTATTACAGAAAGTAATTTCATGAGAAAACTGAATCAATCCAGGGCACCGACCTA
Source organism: Lymnaea stagnalis (assembly GCA_964033795.1). NCBI lineage: Eukaryota > Metazoa > Mollusca > Gastropoda > Lymnaeidae > Lymnaea > Lymnaea stagnalis. Next base: position 711,410 of record CAXITT010000294.1, read on the forward strand.
CAGAAGAATATGAGACATTAATGTAAGCTGTTCTATTGGCTCCTATAAATAGATTACAAGCGTCAAAGTCACGTGACAGCCAATGACTGGGGAGACATGTACCATCCTCGCATTGTCTGTCCAAACATTCATCACAGCCTTTCTCGTCGCTTCTGTCTGGACAGTCTTGGACACCATCGCAGCGGGAATCTGAAGTGATGGAGACTTTACTGGGATAATCATTGACTCTATTTGGATTCTCACAGAAAAATTGGCTCAATTTGTTTTCAGTCGACAGCGTGTTACAATATTGCTCATCTCTGCCGTTTTGACAGGAGCTATGTCCATCACAAACTAAGCTATAAGTTATCATAGTATCTTGAAACTTACAGGCATAGAGAATCACATCTTTAGATTTATTTTCAAGGTACATTTCAATAAATATAGATACGAATGATATTGGATATTTGACTGATTGTCTAAACATTTTTCTCCGAGGACTATTTCGTAAAGATGCTTTCAGTTGAGCTTTCATTTCTCCTTCGTTTTCTAAATTAACCTCCATTTCACACACAAGTAATCTTGACTTACGCTTATCACATCTGACCAATTCCCACCTGATATCGCTATTTCCAGTATTTTTTTCTAATGGCACAGTAAGGACCACACACGTTTGCCTAGCATCACCAATTTCGGCTAAATTAAAATCTAGACTGAAAGGTTTTGAATTCATCCAAGTAAAAGTTGCTTTTTTCGTCCAATATTGTTTAAGCATTAATCCTGTGTGCACGACTGCATGTGTTGCTCGAGACACGTTCAGATCAGCTGTAGTGGCAACTTTTGTTTGTCTTAAATAATTATGTAGGAACATCAGCTCATCCTCTGTCTCAAACATCGGTAGATTTGATTTCATCGATTGACAATGGTTGGATGCTTGAGTCCAGGATATGGATGCGTCCATTTTATCCACGAAATAACAAGATAACCTGTTGTATACTGCCTGACTGTATCGTATCCAGCCCTGGGGGCACTCTCGACATGCGTACACAGTAACTGGATTGTATATGGTGAAGTCATCATCTTTATCAACTTTTAAATATGAATGTTTTTCTGTACTGTAATCTATGCGGTAGTATTTGTAATAAGTTGTAAAGTTCCAATTAAAAGGAGGAGTAAAAAGAAAAACCATTAACATATCTTTAAGCTGATCAAACGCTTCTTGTATAGGCTGCAAATACCAAAAGCAAAGCTCTCGATATATTATAGCGTAATCCATTGTGCATTGTATAAGAAGTACAACTGCGTACTGTTTATGCTCAACCAGATTATTAAATGGGTTATATTTTAAATAAATATCAACATTTGACAAAGCTTTCTTGAGTCGATATTGGTCCAAGCTTACATTTGACTTGACCAGCTGGTCGATGACAGGCGTGATCTCCTGCGATGAATTCACCTTGGTCAGATTGAAGAACGTTGTCTCTTGAAACGGATCCACCAGGCAGACGTCCAGGGTTTTTATGATGCCGTCCTTCACCTTGGTGATGAAGTACGAGACGATGTTCTTCAATCGAGTGATTGTCAAATTGGTGTCGTGGCTTAAATCAACCAGCAGCAAAAGTCTGGTATGGTTGGCCACACATCTGGGTCCTGGTGCTACGGTTACAGCAGGTACAACTGAGAAAATTGGAGAAAACATATATTTTATGGTTTGATATTCGTTGATATAACAATAATTGGAATTTTAAAAAATAAAAATTGAAGAAAAGAGCTATTGAGAGAAATTACTCAACGAATTAGTTTGAAAATAGAATAATTTTTATGAAGAGTTTGAATTTTTGAAATAAATTGCGTCTGAAAAACTTTAATGTGTGGATTAGACATATGTAAACAATGGAATTGATGTCTTAAATAACAAATAATTTGAATTAAACAATGAAGTAGACACTCCTCGTGACGCTTGGTGGGGAAGGTCATCCTTAACTTTGCCACCCTCATTAATAGAGTCCCAAATAATTCAGACAGCAAATCATACAAAAGATATTTAAATCCATTAAGTGGTATAATTGATACTTACTATATATATATATATAAAAGTATTAAAATTCCGATGCCAAAAAAAAATTCCGCTTGTATATGGATTCAATTTATGACGTTCTACACAAATCGATATAAAGAATCCATGCAAATATTTCAAAATGTTAATATTATGAATGAATAAATAATCTATACATGTCCTTACTTGGTTTTAAAGTTTAAAAAGAAAAACACATTTTTATTACACTTGATTTGAGCAATAAAATGATACATGCACTCAAATTAAACAATATCGGAAAGTATATTCTATAATAGCAATGCCATTTAACGTTTACAACAACAACAAAAATTGTTTATTATTGTCTTAGAAGTTTGTTTAGATTATTCTGTAGTGTTTTAGAAACAAGTTTAAACCAAATATAATTAAATTTCGTTCGCTTCAAGGAATAAATTATGTTATTTAGGGAAAGTAACTATGAGCTATGTTAAAGCACATATTATAGTTCACAATATGCAACAGTTCCATCGACAAACATTTAATTATTTTATAACATTTCCATTAGTCAAAGTGAATGCAATTTTATTATAAAATACTGTTATGATGACTAGTTGTGAAAAGTTACCCATGTCAGCTTAAAGTGACATAATATGTTCAGTGTCCTAAAGAGTTCACTTTCGTTTTAAGTGTATTCAATCAAAAGCTAACCGTTCATTTTTATGATTAGTTTTTCTTAAAAACTTTTCAAAATTCAGCTTTGTTTAAAAAAAGTGTTGGACTGCAATAAAGTGTTTTTAAATGTTTTTAAATTTAAAACTTTAAATGTGTTGTGTTTGTTTGTACTGATGAAGGCATGTGCCGAAACGTTTAATTCTGTATAATGTACAATTATTATTAAAGCTAACTCATATTGTTCTATTGACACAATTTGTTCGTGTCTTATTAATATAGCTTTGTTTAAGCATATTTTAATTATTCGTGTTCACTTTTTTTTTGAAGTGTATTCAACTTTAAGATTGTAAATGATGTCAAGAATAAATGACATTTTTGAGGTTCACTTTCCAAGTGCATTCAACTTTAAGATTGTAAATGATGTCAAGAATAAATGACATTTTTGAGGTTCACTTTCCAAGTGTATTCAACTTTAAGATTGTAAATGATGTCAAGAATAAATGACATTTTTGAGGTTCACTTTCCAAGTGTATTCAACTTTAAGATTGTAAATGATGTCAAGAATAAATGACATTTTTGAGGTTCACTTTCCAAGTGTATTTAACTTTAAGATTGTAAATGATGTCAAGAATAAATGACATTTTTGAGGTTCACTTTCCAAGCGTATTCAACTTTAAGATTGTAAATGATGTCAAGAATAAATGACATTTTTGAGGTTCACTTTCCAAGTGTATTCAACTTTAAGATTGTAAATGATGTCAAGAATAAATGACATTTTTGAGGTTCACTTTCCAAGTGTATTCAACTTTAAGATTGTAAATGATGTCAAGAATAAATGACATTTTTGAGGTTCACTTTCCAAGTGTATTCAACTTTAAGATTGTAAATGATGTCAAGAATAAATGACATTTTTGAGGTTCACTTTCCATGCGTATTCAACTTTAAGATTGTAAATGATGTCAAAGAATAAATGACATTTTGAGGTTCACTTTCCAAGTGTATTCAACTTTAAGATTGTAAATGATGTCAAGAATAAATGACATTTTTGAGGTTCACTTTCCAAGCGTATTCAACTTTAAGATTTTAAATGATGTCAAGAATAAATGACATTTTTGAGGTTCACTTTCCAAGTGTATTCAACTTTAAGATTGTAAATGATGTCAAGAATAAATGACATTTTGAGGTTCACTTTCCAAGTGTATTCAACTTTAAGATTGTAAATGATGTCAAGAATAAATGACATTTTGAGGTTCACTTTCCAAGTGTATTCAACTTTAAGATTGTAAATGATGTCAAGAATAAATGACATTTTTGAGGTTCACTTTCCATGCGTATTCAACTTTTAGATTGTAAATGATGTCAAGAATAAATGACATTTTTGAGGTTCACTTTCCAAGCGTATTCAACTTTAAGATTGTAAATGATGTCAAGAATAAATGACATTTTTGAGGTTCACTTTCCAAGTGTATTCAACTTTAAGATTTTAAATGATGTCAAGAATAAATGACATTTTTGAGGTTCACTTTCCAAGTGTATTCAACTTTAAGATTGTAAATGATGTCAAGAATAAATGACATTTTTGAGGTTCACTTTCCAAGTGTATTCAACTTTAAGATTTTAAATGATGTCAAGAATAAATGACATTTTTGAGGTTCACTTTCCAAGTGTATTCAACTTTAAGATTTTAAATGATGTCAAGAATAAATGACATTTTTGAGGTTCACTTTCCAAGTGTATTCAACTTTAAGATTGTAAATGATGTCAAGAATAAATGACATTTTTGAGGTTCACTTTCCAAGTGTATTCAACTTTAAGATTATCAACTTTAAGATTGTAAATGATGTCAAGAATAAATGACATTTTTGAGGTTCACTTTCCAAGTGTATTCAACTTTAAGATTGTAAATGATGTCAAGAATAAATGACATTTTTGAGGTTCACTTTCCATGCGTATTCAACTTTAAGATTGTAAATGATGTCAAGAATAAATGACATTTTTGAGGTTCACTTTCCAAGTGTATTCAACTTTAAGATTGTAAATGATGTCAAGAATAAATGACATTTTTGAGGTTCACTTTCCATGCGTATTCAACTTTAAGATTGTAAATGATGTCAAGAATAAATGACATTTTTGAGGTTCACTTTCCAAGTGTATTCAACTTTAAGATTGTAAATGATGTCAAGAATAAATGACATTTTTGAGGTTCACTTTCCAAGTGTATTCAACTTTAAGATTGTAAATGATGTCAAGAATAAATGACATTTTTGAGGTTCACTTTCCAAGTGTATTCACCTTTAAGATTGTAAATGATGTCAAGAATAAATGACATTTTTGAGGTTCACTTTCCAAGTGTATTTCAATTGAGATGTTCAAGTATATTTCAGCCTATTTCTTCTTTAGACGTTCAAATTTTTTAAAGGATATTTTTGACATTGCCTAAGGGTTTAATTTCATCAACTCGCTGCTCATTATTTTACTTAAGTCCATCATGATGCAATCCTTCATAAAGACGCAATTTCATAAGAATAAGATAAGATAAGATTCTTTTATTGATCCAAATACATGGAAATGTTTTTTTCATTGCATTATACATTTTCAGCTAAAAAATAAAACAATTTGAACACCAGACATCTATAATAAATTATTTCAAACAGCCATTCAGTGAGTTCTCTTAGCAAAATCGGGGACTTATTAGATCTCATTCAGATGTGACCTCAGAGGAAGCATGCCGGTAAATTCGTACAGATTGGGGAACAAAACCCAGTGTTAGACAATGTTTCATCATGACGTTTTTGGGATGAAAACGATTTTGTATGCATGTAAAGTTTGCATCTTTTTCAATCTTGTAGTGATTTTTAAAATGACAACTGTTTCAAAGTTTTTGCTTCGCAATTGTCTCTCTTTACTCTCACTGATTCTTGGAGGTTTATTGGAAGTCATAGCATCACTTAGTCCTACTTAGAAATAGAAAATAATACATTTACATAACGGCAAGATACTTTTTTCTAAAAGAAAAACAAATCTACTAATTTTCGCGCCTGATTTGGAAAAAAAAATTAAAAGCATTGTCTGACTATCGAGAGGCAAATAAACACATTGTTGAATATACATATATATATATATATAATATTCGGTTGACAAGTCAGTGGTGGCTTCTCGATTAGGAGACGTCGGCCACCGACCCCCTCGACGTTACCCGGGGAACATGACCAATGGACGCGTCCTGCGTGGGCAGACACGGGACGTGCTCGGTACCTGCCGTAAATAAAACAGCACCTACAGGGCTGACAGTTGTGAGGCTTCACAATTGAAAGAAAATGCAGAGACAGGGTAGGGGTCATGGCTACAAGCTGGCGTTAATGGTCATGAGGTGAGAGGCGAAGGTGGTAACTCTCTGGCCGAGTCTTACTACACAGCCCTGAGAAGCTGCTCCGCGGCTCGATGCCCGATACCAGGTTGGGGAGGGGTCTTTTGGGGAGGGGTCTTTTGGGGAGGGGTCTTTTGGGGAGGGGTCTTTTGGGGGGGGGTCTTTTGGGGGGGGGTGGGAGTCTTTTGGGGAGGGGTCTTTTGGGGGAGGGGTCTTTTGGGGAGGGGTCTTTGGGGGAGGAGTCTTATGGGGAGGGGTCTTTTGGGGAGGATTCTTTTGGGGAGGGCATAAAGAGCGCAAGCTCGACGGCCCGCTGACGCCATTTCTTGATATAATATTTCAGTGAGAGGGAGATTGATAGAGAGAGACAGCGAATGACTGAGATAATAGAGAGCAGAGAGTAATTAAGAGGAAAAAAAAACAACAGCACGTTAGAGCGAAATGATACAAGAGAGAGAGACAGAGAGCGAAAGAGAGTAATAAAGGGAGAAACAGAGAATGAAAGATTGCGATTGATGTATTTTTATTATTCTGATAATACTTACATAGAGCATACAAGGCGATCCAAGGTAAAAGAAGCACAATGTTCATTCTGCGAGACTTTATCAGATGTTCAGTGGACGAACGGGCATCAAATGTGTTGTGTGGGAATTGTCTTTCATTTATCCCCAGCAAAGTTCGTGACGACAATGTTACTATAAACTGGTTGAACAGATCACATTTTATGACAGTTGCGAAGAAAGAAAGTCAGAGAGAGGGAGAGAGAGAGATATAGAGAAATAGCAAGATAGATTTTGTGATTTAGAAGGTAGATGCAATAAATTAAAGATGATTTTATGTTTATGTTTGTAAAAATCGTATAGTTCCTGGATACAGCACATTTGCTGCATATGGTTAGCTTATGTTGAAGGATGGAGATATAATTATTGATATTATTAGTGGTCTTATACAGCGCGTTACCAAAGCTGTACATTAAAATATTAGCAAACACAAAACTATAAAAAAAATATATATATTTATAGCTCTATACTCGTGTGTATAATGTAACATATTATGTAAAATAATGAAGTTGGCAGAACAGCGGCTGTAGAGTGAAAGAGACATGCAAGGAAGGCCCGGTCTGACTCTGCTCCCGGAGATGCGCCATCATTCCCCTGCACCTACTGCACAAGAGAATTTCGTGCCAGAATCGGCCTCATTAGTTATCTGCGCCCCCACAGACAGAGCAGCACAAACTCTGATGATTAAAGTGGTCATGGTCGACTCCCGACGGACGAACAAAAACTATAATGTAGCAATAGATATGAACATTAATAAATCTACAAACACAGCAGACTCGTAAAAAGTGCGTGTAGCTCAGGTACATCTATTGTTCACAGCTGGCCATCGTATTAATAGTCTAAGTGAAAAAAGTTTCTACAGTCGAACCTTCAGTCTAGAATGGTGAGTGACAATTATCCAACTCTGTTTAGAACCTTCTGATATGTTCTGATATGTTCATAATAAGAAGTAGTTGGAGGGAGACCCTGTAAACAAGGATTTCATTAGTGTTGACAGATGTAAGACGGCGGCGCCATCGACTGTCGGAAAGTCATCAGGCTTAGAGGAATGGGAAAAAAATAAAGTGTCAATTAGTGTTGACAGATATAATAAATAAAGGCGATATAATTATACGTCCGACATGATACTTCTTGAATCAATACTGGAGAAGCAGTCGTTACAATACAATATTACAGATTCAATAGCCATACTAGCTGCGGCAGTTACAACTGTTCATTAGTATATTTGAGATACACTAGCAAGACAAACATCGATAAATAGAGTTGTTACAATGGGATTTTGCAGCTTAAAAAGCTGGACTAGCTGTGGAATTTATGGCTCTTAATATGGGATATTACAGCTACACTGAACAGATAAGCTGTGACAATGGTAGTTTTTACAACGAGATATTGCAGATTCACTTACCAGAGTAGCATCTACAATTGTTACAATGGGACAGTACAGCTCTGCTAGTCAGACTGGGAGTGACGATGAAAGTTGTTGCTACAGTATATTACAGCCAGGCTAGTCATTCTACCGGTGTCAATTATAGTTGATACAGTCGGATATTGTAGCTACAATATAGCCTAACCAGCAGTAACATTTGTATTTTCTACAATAGAATAGTTTGTGGCTTAGATGGCCGGGAAAACAAACAAATGTTAATTAGTGTTGACAGTGCTAATAAATAAAAGGGAGATAATTATGCAGCGACACGATCCTGGGTGAGTCAATGCTACAGAAGTCGTTTTTACAAAAGAATGTTACAGCTACAAAAGACAGGCCAGCTGTGGCTGTTATATTTGTTACAAGAGTATATTACGGATACCCCGGCAAGACCAGCTTTGTCAGTTACAGTTGTTGCAATAGAACAGCAGCGCTACATTATCCAGACCAGCTGTGTAAGCAATAGTGGTTACAATAGACAATTACCGCTACACTAGCCAGGCCAGGTGTGTCAGTTATAGTTGATACAATAGAATGTTAGCTCTACATAAGCCAGACCAGCTGTGTAAGCAATAGTGGTTACAATAGACAATTACCGCTACACTGGCTAGGCCAGGTGTGTCAGTTATAGTTGATACAATAGAATGTTAGCTCTACATAAGCCAGACCAGCTGTGTAAGTCATAGTTGTTACAACAGGATATTATAGCTACACAAGCAATACAAGCTCTGACAGTTATATTTGTTACAATAGAATATTACAGCGACACTAGCCAGACCAGCTGCGTAAGCCAAAGGTGTTACATTAGAATATTACAGCTAAACTAACACCACTTTTTACAGCAAGCTATTACAGCTGCACCAGCTAGACCATCTGTGTCAGTTATAGTTTTTACATGAGGATGATGCTGATACACTAGCCAGACCAGCTGTGGTAGTTATAGTTGTTATAGTAAAAATGTTACTGCTACACTAACCAGACTAGATGTGTCAGTAATAGTTGTTACAAAGGAAATATGAACCCCTATTCTCTTATATAAAACAAACTGTTCCTGTAGCACAGCGGTTCTCAACCCGTGGGTCGCGACCCCTTTGGGGGTCGCACGACCCTTTCCTAGGGGTCGCCTCAGACAATCTGAAAACACATATCCTCTACAGTTATGAAGTGGCAACGAAAATATTTTTGTGGCTGGGGGTCGCCACAACAATAGGAACTGTGTTAAAGGGTCGCGGCATTAGAAAGGTTGAGAACCACTGCTGTCGCAGGAGAATTTTAAAAAGACATTATATTGCTGCTGATCTGGTTTAAATAGCTATAAAATTTATTTGAGAATAATATTTTTCTCTCTAAGTCTGTCTAGCATTGCTACAATATGCTGTTGTTGCAAGTAAAAATTTCCTTTCACGCAAGGCTATAGTGAAACAGTTATATTTCATTGTTTCAGCTATAATTTGCATTGCTAGCCTGGCTAGTATGGTTGTAATATACTATTGTAACAACTTTAATTGTCACTGCTAGTGTTGACAGTACAGCTGTAATATTCCATTTTAATAATTGCAATTGTTGCATTTGGTCTAGATAAGTGTATCTATGATATTTTATTTATAACATATACAATTGCCACAGCTAATCTGGTCATGATAAACTGTCACAGCCTACAGTAACAGCTATAAATTGTACAGCTAGTCCAGCTATTTAAGCTGCAATATCGCATTGTAAAAACTCGATTTGTCGCTGTTATTCTTGCTAGTGTATCTGAAAGATACTAATGAACAACTGTAACTGCCACAGCTAGTCTGGCTAGTGTAGCTGTAATGTTGTATTGTAACAACTACTTCTCGGGTATTGATTCACCTTGTATCATGTCGGAAGTATAATTATGTCACCTTTATTTATTATATCTGTCAAAACTAATTAACATCTCCTTGCTTGCCGGCCATCTGAGCCCCATAATTCGGTCTGTGGATGGAGATGCTCCCACAAACCATCGATGGTCTCCTTGTGGTTGAGATGCAGCATTTAAGTCCTGATACCACGCCCATCCCAGTTAAGCATAGCACAACCCTTTTAATTTGGATTTCTACAATGTGTTACCGCATTTTGAAAAGTCCAAGAAGTCGCTGGGAGTATTTCATTGAGAGTTTTTCCCCGCATGGGGGGGGGGGGGGGGGCATTTCAGATTTTTCGGGGCAGAGCATAGCACAACCCTTTTAATTTGGATTTCTACAATGTGTTACCGCATTTTGAAAAGTCCAAGAAGTCGCTGGGAGTATTTCATTGAGAGTTTTTTCCCCGCATGGGGGGGGGGGGGGGGGCATTTCAGATTTTCCGGGGCAGTGCCAGTTGGCACTGGACAGTGGCCATATCCCAAGCGAAATGGTGGCAGAGGGGGAATGCCTCCCCGGACGCCAGACTAGCGGGGCAGCATAATGTGTTTTAATGGTGTTTTGTAGTTGCAAATAATGAGATAACTTCAGAGTTTTGGGTGAGGGTTACAAATGAATCATGTCCCCTGACGCCAAACCAGCTACGCCCCTTACAGTGGCGTAGAAAAGGGGAGGATGAGGTTATTCCCCCAGGCGTCACTTTTTCTTTATATAGAGGTGCGATATTTTCGGACAGCTGCAGAGTTTGTATCGTGAAAGGGATAGCGGCAAAAATATTTGCCCCCCCCCCCCACCCAAATGGTGGGACTAAAAGTTGCTACGCCTTTAGGTAGTGAATCTCTCGTCACCAAAATCATCAAACTTGTTCATGGGGGGAGAAGGGTAGAAATCGAGGGTGCCGATTAGTCTTTCTTTCATATTTTTAAATATTGGAAAAAAACAAGAAAAATCCATATTTGTAAACTCAACCAAACTAAAGTATATCTCTCTGGTAGGAAATGCACTGGGAGGAGTGGAGTCCTTCACATGCATAGCCAGCGCCATCATCATAAGTGGTGGATCCGAAGCAAAAGTATTATTTAGAAATAGAAATGCTAGGTCAGCATTTGTGACATAAGGAAAAATGGGAGAAAAAGGAGCTGACTCTTCAAACCAAATGAAGAATTTTCAACACAAATGTCAAAACAGGTCTACCATGTGGAGCAGCCAGGATCACGCAAAAAGTACAGACCTTCATAAACAATTGCTTTAGAAATATCCTCGAGATCAAATGGCCAAAAGCCATCACGACCAAAGACTTCCTAGATGGATCATACCAGGAGCCTATTGCTGAAGATATCAAAAGGAAAAGATGGAGGTGGATAAGGCACACTTTCATCAAACCCCCAGAGAACATCACCAGACAATCACTAACATGAAATTCACAGGGAAAAGAAAGAGAGGAAGCCTCAAAAATACATGGAGACGCGAGCTAGACACACAAAGAATGGGATACACATGGAAGCGACTACACACATAACAGAGAAGAATGGCACATTTTTTTAGACCGCCTATGCTCAAGACGGGGTAAAAGGCACAAGTGATGGATCTTCAGCGGTGGAGGGTTCTGGGGAGTCTTTATCCAAAAATTATTTTTTTTTACATTTTAAAATCACGCGGCGCATTTTAGAGTATAGTTGAATTCAATGTTTCTGTTAGACTTTTTTTGATCACGGAAAGGATATGTTTAAGGCTTTGGCGGGGGCATAAGGGTGCCAGTGTCGAACATAACTGAATTCACTTTAGTTGTGGCGTGCACCAGGGTAATCTTTGGCACAAGATATTTTAAGCCTTTTAGTGTGACATGGATCAGCGTGATGGAAGGGGTGCAGAAATTGAGGTGGGTGAAAACAGTCGCGCAAATTCAAAATGCAGAGGTGCATTTTGGCGCTTACTTTAATTCGGTGCTTCCGTCAGACAATTTTGTGGAGACATTTTAAACTTTCGTGTTGGAACCGCCACAATTATCCATAATAATGATCACAGACATCTCTAGCTAGGCACCTGCGGGGAATGAACTAAATTCATTCCAGTTGCGTTGCCCTTGAGCGTTTGCATGTTCCCTAACTTAATATCTCTTTTTATAACTTTTTACTACCCATAATTTTTGTTACAAATTAATAATATGAGCATGAATTTTTGCAAATATTTTAATTTAGTTTTGTAGCATTCTACACTTGGTGAGCAACGGAAGAGATGCTAGTTTTTCAAAAAAAATATAGGTGTCACTTAACCTTAGATACATCGTGTGAGCTCTGCATACCTTACGACTGCAGTGGGCGTCGGATATTTTAGGGACTTAAAGATGTTATTAGAAACCGACCGAATTTTTGCTTCGGCTTTGGTTTCGGCGCCGAATGTGGCCATTTTATCACTTTCGGCCAAGTTTCGGTTTCGGCCGTCATACAAATTGAGCTGTACGTCACACCACCTGACTCTACGTCACTTTACCTACGTCCTACTTTTAGCTGCTTCTTTTGGAGTTGCGCGTGCTGTTTGCCTTGCATTTTGGCATATGACTGACGGACTGGATCCGCTAACTACGCCCTACGTCACATTACCTGCACTCCAAGTCACACTAACTGAGCTTTACGATTAGTTGTCTCTTCTAGAGTTTCTTGTGCTCTTTGCCGTAGCTGTTGTTACATGTAATTATTAAAATGCGATTCTAGATATGCAAATTGTCAAATAAAATTTTAACTAGTTTTTTTTTTAAAATGTTTGGAGTTAAAAGTTATTTTTTTTATCATCCCAAAAAGTATTATTCAAGGCAAAGTTTTTCTTGAATTGTAAAATTTTGTGTTTATTAATTAAATTTTTAAAATGTAAGATATTTAATGTGTTTCATAGTTCAAAAGTTTGCATTAAATTGATGTAATGATAAAACAAAACCCATTTAATTTTTATTATATATACGACACAAATGTATTAAGTAATTAAAATAAAGCATTATCAATATATACAAGAATGAGCTAAGCTGATATAACGCCATATAACCGACACAATTTAAATACGTTCAGATTCTTAAAAACGATCATAGTTATTTTCTATGATTTTTTTTAAAAAATCGAATAAATTTAAATGTGCAAAAAAATATTTTATTTTATTTGTTTTAATGTTTAAGTATTATTACTGTAAATAGCAATAACATTTAAAGTAACAACTAAGGAACTATCTTAAACAGTTGCATGCGTTTTAAAGTAATGAAATACAAAATTTATAAAAATTATGTTCAAAGAATAACACCTTAACCAGATTTATAGGGGGAAACCTAAACATCAGTTGTTTTTATTGCGTTTTTAGTGCGTTGTTAATTTTGGGGGGGGGGGGAAATTAATTTGTTCTCAATAAAAACACGCAATTGACGTCATAGCGTAAATCGCCTGTTTTTAGATAAAACTCTAACGTTTTTTTGTTTTGTTTTATTTATTATCCGCGCGTTACAAAACTGATAATGTAAATTGTGTTTTTTGTGTTTTTTGTGTGTTTGTAATTTTGGGGGGGGGGGGAAATTAATTTGTTCTCAATAAAAACACGCAATTGACGTCATAGCGTAAATCGCCTGTTTTTAGATAAAACTCTAACGTTTTTTTGTTTTGTTTTATTTATTAGCCGCGCGTTACAAAACTGATAATGTATTTTCCACTTCTTCATTGCATTTAAATTGTTTTCTTTTTAACAAACCAACACAACACCAATGTTAGCTTTGTACTTTCACATTAAGTTTATTTTTACTTTTTTAAATTCCAAAAATACACTTTTATTACATTTATAACATACTAAAATCTTAACATTTAAATATACTACCTATAAGAAAATGCCGTTTGGGTCAATCAGTGCAGCTTAACTCCAGAGCCAAATGGCATTCACTAATCCACTTATAACTCATTTTGAAAAAAAAAATTACATTTTAATAAACATATCACTATTTAAAATTTCTTTATATTAAATATATTTATATAAAACTATAATGTTTTTAACATTTTTAAATTTTAAAAAAAAAGTGATTTAATTATTGATAATTTAGACTGGGTATTTTAAGGTCATGTTTAGATGGGGGAGGGGGGGGGAGTCATTTAGGGGCGTGAAAGGGAGTAGTTTAGACGTATAATATAATAATATATGGCAGATAAATATTTCTAAAAAATCTTCATGAAGCTAGAAATGTAAATTACATTACATGGAAACTTGTTTTTAAAGTTAGGTATTGTGAATGAGTTTTTTCCAATAGAAGTTAGAAATTATGGCACTAGACCTAACATTATTATCCCGATAACATCAGGCCATCCATTATAGTCATTAAATAATGTTAGACGTTTCAGTGTATTATGTATAAAACATTTTAAATATATAAAATATATGGTTATTTTAAAAAAAAATATAACACGCCTAACATTATGTAATAAAATTGTAAGACATATAATTATTGTGCGAAAAAATAAGAAATATTATGTATTATGAATTAAGTATTACAATTTTAAGAAACCTAATGTAATGTCTTATACAATTTGGGACGTGTAAGCCGTTATGTGAAAATCTTAGAAATCACTTAAAATGTTGTTGTAAGACATACAATGTAATGTTCAATCAACAATTTAAACATTTAATATAATTTAATTTTTTATTACATGTAAATAGTGTAACATATGTCACTAATTTTTACACTTTATGTCACAAAAATCTACTCCGAGTAAACAAATCCTACATCTGATTTTATGCAAGAGTTAAAATTAATTTTTTGGTAATTTCCGATTTAAATGTGTTTTGAGTGATGTACAGTTGTCACGTGACATTTGACTGAAAACATTTACGATGATTTTGAATTTAAAAAAGTACCGGTTTGGAAGTGACTTGAAGTTTTATGACATGATTAATCTCATGTTAAACATCAAGCTTGTGAGGATAGTAGAAAAAAAAAGTACTTTGCAAAGGGACCCTAATCAAACCAATCAATTTTTTTTTTTTTTTTTTAAATTATTAATTTACATGCACTCAACTAAAAATAATCTACTAGACTGCAAAAACAAGCCTGCTTACTAATAAACAACACACTTATATGGCAACTGAAAAACATCCTTGTAACTAATGAAAAACACACTGACATGAAAACTGAAGAACATCCTAATGTAACTAATGAAAAACACACTGACATGATAACTGAAGAACATCCTAGTGTAACTAATGAAAAAAATGTGCATGACATTCTAGGAATATCGCTACATGACAAATGAAGAATATCACTAAATGACTACAAAAAAATTCAGCACTAAATACAAAAAAGGAAGATCATCCTTTACATGACATCAACTATCGTATTTTGCATCATTTTAGTTTTTAGGGGCTAACTTAAGATTTGACCAAGGTCGTCATTGGTTTACAATGTCTTCTGTATCAACAAAGTCAAAGGGTAATAAAGGGCATCTAACCTTGACCTTGAAAGTACCCTCCATAAACCAATTTTAAGGGAATATAATTTTTCACAACACTCAAACAAATCCCTCTGCATACAAAGGAGCAATAATGATCAATATATTGATCGGGGAACCTTGATAGAAAAGGAAGAAGAAACACTAACACAGTTAAACAGTTTGAAAGAACTGCTGGCTTGGACTGATGTATGCGATGTTTTCTATCTATGGATAATCCTTATTTTAAGAATGTTCTTTTATTACTCAGGAATGTAAATAATCACACAATGTTAAAGTATTTTTATTTTAAAATGTTTATTAAAATACCTCTGAAAAACACAATTAGATTAAGTATCAGTTGTATGACATTCATTTTACCCCAAAAAGTCACCCCGTTTAAAAATCTCAAAACAGACTTTGATTTTTGATTTTTCCCCATAAAAAAATATTTTCGATTTCCACCAAATTTCGTGACCTTGTAATAAATAGAACCCAGTAGGTTTAGGCATGTCCGTGAATCAATTGTTTTTGAGAATCAACTTTCTTCTATCTATCTTTTAGACATACTCTAAATGAAACGGCATTCTTAGCACGACAAACACGCGAAGAAAATATCGTGTGTCTAATCGTGTGTTTACAGTGATGTCATCGATGATGACAGGCACAGATCAAATGATGATGTTGAACTTAGTGGTTCAGAGGATAAATGCAGGAACACCATGCTGGTGTTAATGACTCTATTTTCATATACGCATGAAAAGATCCTATGATAAGGAAAAAAAGAGTCAAGTTTCCTTCCAGAACTTAACTCCAAAGGTTGCCTTACATAACATAAATCGCAAGGTGACCTTCCTTAACATAATTGCTAAGGTGGCATTCCATAAAATAATTCTTAACGTGGCCTTCCATAAAATAATTCTTAGGTGGCCTTCCATATTATAATTCCTAATATGGCCTTCAATATTATAATTCCAAAGGCAGCCTTCCATTATATTTTTACAAAGTTGACCTTCCATGACATAGTTTTTAAGGTTGCCTTCCATACTATTTATCCTAAGGTGGCCTTCCATAATTCCTAAGTTGTCCTTCCTTATTATAACTCCAAAGGCAGTCTTCCATCTAATAATTCCAAAGTTGACCCTCCATGACATAATTCCTAAGGGTTCCTTCCATAAATAATTCCTAAGAACGGCTTTCATAATTTAATTCTTAAGGTGTCATTGGATAACATTATTACATTGGTGGCCTTCCGTAACATAGTTCCTAAGGTGGCCTTCCAAACCAAAATTCCTAAGGCGGCCTTTCTTAAAATAATTCATAAGCAAGTCTTCCATAGCATAATTCTAAAGGTGGCCTTCCATGACATAATTCCTAAGATGTTCTTCCATTAAAAAATTCCAAAGGTTGCCTTTCATAACATTATTCCTAAGCTGTCCTTTCATAACATACTGCCTAACGCGGCATTCCCTAACATAGTTTCTAAAGAGGACTTCCATAACATAATCCCTAAAGAGGCCATCAAATAACATAATTCCTAAGGTGGCCTTCTATAACATAATTCTAAGATGGCCTTCCATAGCATAATTCCTCAGGTGCCCTTCCATAGCATAATTCCTCAGGTGCCCTTCCATAGCATAATTCCTCAGGTGGACTTCCATAGCATAATTCCTCAGGTGGACTTCCATAGCATAATTCCTCAGGTGCCCTTCCATAGCATAATTCCTCAGGTGCCCTTCCATAGCATAATTCCTCAGGTGCCCTTCCATAGCATAATTCCTCAGGTGCCCTTCCATAGCATAATTCCTCAGGTGCCCTTCCATAGCATAATTCCTCAGGTGCCCTTCCATAGCATAATTCCTCAGGTGCCCTTCCATAGCATAATTCCTCAGGTGCCCTTCCATAGCATAATTCCTCAGGTGGCCTTCCATAGCATAATTCCTCAGGTGGCCTTCCATAGCATAATTCCTCAGGTGCCCTTCCATAGCATAATTCCTCAGGTGCCCTTCTATAGCACAATTCCTCAGGTGGCCTTCCATAGCATAAATCCTCAGGTGGCCTTCTATAGCATAATTCCTCAGGTGGCCTTCCATAGCATAATTCCTCAGGTGCCCTTCCATAGCATAATTCCTCAGGTGCCCTTCCATAGCACAATTCCTCAGGTGGCCTTCCATAGCATAAATCCTCAGGTGCCCTTCCATAGCATAAATCCTCAGGTGCCCTTCCATAGCATAATTCCAAAGGTTGCCTTGGATAACATTATTACTAAGTTTGCCTTCCATAACATAATTCTTAAGGCGGCGTTCCTTAACATATTTCGTACTGAGAACTTCCATAACATAATTCCTAAGGTGGCTTTTAATAGCATAATTCATCAGGTGGCCTTCCATTACATAATAACTATGGTGGCCATTTGATGTTTTAACTGGGTTTTAGTTCAGATATGATAATTAATTGTTATCTTATAGTTAATTAATATACTAGTTGTAACAGCTCATTATATTGACATAATGAATTGCTTCTGATTATGTATTGTTTTCGCAATTTAGGAATACCAGGAAGGTAGAGATACTAAGACGCCATGCGGAGAAGGCGACGCGACAGAAAAATTAGAAGATCTAAGCGAGGATAGACTAAAGCCGTGTTTTAATGTACACCTGGCAATGACAATTATGTTTCCTCCAGTGGAGGAGATTTTTTTTGATATTGTGTAAAGTGTGTATTCTGTCAAGTAGACTTGTGAAGCGAATCCATGACGTTGCCCTCGTGCTTATAAGTAATTGTGCTAATCGCTGAATGTGTATAATCTAATACAAAGAAGAACTTCAACACTTACAAGAGCATAATACATATCACTTCGTCGTTACAATTAACGATGATGTTACAAGAGATAATACAAAACAATAGTACAGGAGAAAAGAAATCATACTGCTCCAAAATAACAATTCAAATTTTGCATTTATAAAGATTTTAAAAAAAAAACATTTTAAAAATTTAAAGTTTTGCCTCGAGATCATTTTGTTTGTTGACCCGTTTACGAGTCCTGGTATTTTTCTCTTTCTTAAAGTCCTGCCACTTGCTGTACATAAAGGGTATCGTGTAGATCATGGGGTTAACGGCCGCGTTTAGTGGCATGACAAAAACGACCAACCAGGCGTAAGTGTCTAGACTGACCTCGTTTCCTGTAACAGACCAAAAACCTAAGACACATATAGGAAACCAGCAGAAGAAATTGGATAATGCAACCAAAAAAAGTTGCTTTGCAATGTTAATGTCTTGAACCCTCCTTGCAACGCTCTGTGCATTGGTCATTTGAAATTTTTGACTGGACGATATCAAATGGAAGATGAATATTTGACCACAGACGATGCAAAGGAAGAAAACAAAATTGACACATATAAAGGTTCCAAATGAATAATGCCATCCAACATGTCGGACACTCGTAAGCGGCAAGCCTAAACACATCCCGTTAGAGGAGTAAATTATCCACTCTGGATTCATGAGCGGAATGGAAGCGAAAATGAATCCAAGGATCCAAACGGAGAGAACCGATAAAACTAAACTCGATTTTGTAAACCTGTGTTCGCCGAACGGAAACTTGATGACCAGACATCTGTCCAATGTGATGAGAAACACAAAGAAAGTTGAGGTTTCACTGGAGAGAGTGGACAGAAACCCAGCAGCCTTGCACAGGGTACTGTGACGCCAAACACTTTCATGGAGAACATACGCGCCTCTGTAACGGACGTCAGAAGAGGCGATAATCAGAAGATACACGCCCATGACAAAATCAGACAAGCTCAAGTTTGTCACAAATATTCCGTAACCTTTCTTGAAGACGCCCCTGTCATAAACTAACCGGAAGGTAAAAACGACGATGTTCCCAGCCAATGAAACACCTGCCACCAACCACAGAAGCGAACGTTTCAATAAATCACTCAGCAAATCTTCACATGAAGAGAAGACTTCTGGAGGTGCGTGGCAGACTTCTTTAGGTGTGCCACCAGTTGAAATTTGAGGACAGCAGTATTTATAGTTGTCTACGTACAGAGCTGAAGAAACGAATATGGATTTTAATAATTTTGTTATATTTTCTTCACCTAGTGATGTTTTCTCTAGGTTTAAAAACTCAAGACTTTTGATTTTTAATAAGGCTTTAACATCAGAAAGTTTGGTGTTGCAAAAATTTAATGATCGAAATGGCAACATTCCATTTGGAAAATAACCTTCAAAAGGAAACTCTGAAATGCCCGTAAAAGAGAAATCAATAGTGCGCAAATTAAAATAAATAATACTGAAAGAATTAACCACCGGCAAGAGTTCATTGTGAGACAGATCCAAAAATTGTAAGTTCGTAAGTTGAGACAGAGTCTTCTTTTGCAATACATTTTCGAGTTTGTTGTAGCTGAAATTTGCGGAGAAAATACTATAATACAAAAAGCCTTTCTTAAATATTGCATCAAGGTGCACAAGGTTGCAGTTGGAGGCGTGGATCTCAAGCAAGTTTGGAAATATAAATGTTTCATTCAGTTTGGACAGGTCAATGCCAGATATATTTAAAATTTTAGTTTTTATGTCAAAAATTTCTAAAGTTCTAATTTCCTGGACCTGTGTGTAGTTGGTAACTCCAACGGAACCTCGATAACACTTAAAGCCAGTTGGACATGTCATGGGACAAAATATTTCATCTTCACCTTTTGGACAATGTTGAAAACCGTCACAGATGTTTACTTCGTGAATATTAATGCTATAAAGATCACAATTATATATGTCTGTGGCATACTCAATGTTAATTTCCAATTCTTCATCTTCCCCAAAAGGACAGTCAAACACTCCGTCCTTAACATTGTAAACAGGAACACAGTAAGAATTGATACACTTAATAAATCCTTCCGGACATTGAAATGTTGTGCAATCTCCTAGTTGGTACCCGTCATTACAACCTGTGGGACGGTCATCACGTCCTCTGAGATATACACATTTTGGTGCCCACTCTATTTTGTTGGTCAAGTTTTTATAAAGTAATTCCCCTTCAGAGTATTCCTCAACCTTAATGTTTCTATTACAGAAACTAATTTCATGAGAAAACTGAATCAGTCCTGAGCACTCGCCTTTACAAGAATATGATACATTTATGAAAGCGGTTCTATTGGCTCCTATAAATAGATTACATGCTTCAAAGTCATGTGACAGCCAATGACTGGGGAGACATGTACCATCCTCGCATTGTCTGCCCAAACATACATCACAACCTTTCTCATCGCTTCTGTCTGGACAGTCTTGGACACCATCGCAACGTGAATTTATATCGACCGATTCAATTGGATGATCATTGACTCTGTTTGGGTTCTCACAAAGAAATTTTTTTGATGGTCTTCCCGTCATATGCTTTTCACAATATAGCTCATCTCTGCCGTTTGGACAGTCTCGTCGTCCATCACAAACAAAGCTATAAGCGATCATAACATCTCCATCCTTACAGACAAAGAGAATCACATCTTTAGTTCTATCTTCAAAGTAGATTTGAACAAATTTAAAGACGGATAATATTGGATCTTTTACTGGTTGTCTAAACGTTTTTCTTCGATGACTATTTTGTGAAGTTGCATTCAGTTGTGCTTTGATGACATCTTTATTGTTAACTAAATTAACCTCCATTTCACACACAAGTGATCTGGACTTACGCGTATTACATCTGAACAATTTCCACCTGATATCACGTTTTCCAGCATTTGTCTCTAATGGCACAGTAAGGACCACACACAGTTGCCTATCATCGCTCATTTTGGATAAATTGAAATCTAGACTAAAACGTTTTGAATTCATCCAAGTAAAAGATTCTCTTTTCGTCCAATATTGTTTAAGCATTAATCCTGTGTACACGACTGCACTTGTTGCTAGAGACACGTTCAGATCAGCTGTAGTGGCAACTTTGGTTTGTCTTAAATAATTGTGTAGGAACATCAGCTCATCCTCCGTCTCAAACATCGGTAGATTTGATTTCATTGATTGACAATGGTTGGATGCTTGAGTCCAGGATATTGATGCGTCCATTTTACCCACGAAATAACAAGATAACCTATTGTATATTGTCATATTGTATCGTTTCCAGCCCTGGGGGCACTCTCGACAGGCGTAAATAGCAACTGGGTTGTGTTTGGAGAAGTCGTCGTCCCTATCAACTATTAAATAGGAATGTTTATCCGTACTGTAATCTTTGCGGTAGTATTTGTTATAAGAGTTAGAGTTCCTTTTAGAAGGATCATTCAACAAAGAAATTATTAAGATATCCTTAATCTTGTTAAATTGTGTTCGTAATATGTCCAAATACAAAGAGCAGTGCTCTGAATTTTTGACTTCTTTATAAGGTGTGCAATGTAAAAGAATTACAACTATGTACTGTTTATGCTCAACCATATTATCATATTGGATCTGTTGGAAATACATAAATGCATTTGACAAAGTTTTAATGACTTGATATTTCACCAAGCTTACATTTGACTTGACTAGCTGGTCGATAACAGACGTGATTTCACGTGTCGAATTAACCTTGGTCAGATTGAATAACGTTTTCTCTTGAAACGGATCCACAAGGCACACGTCCAGTGTTTTTATGATGCCGTCCTTCACCTTGGTGATGAAGTATGAGACGATGTTCTTCAATCGAGTGATTGTCAAATTGATGTCATGACGTACATCAGCCAGCAGCAAAAGTCTGGTATGGTTGACCTTACATCTATGTCCTAGTGTTATGGTTACAGCAGGTAAAACTGAGAAAATTTTGAGAAAAAAAAATTAGATATACTTTGTTATAACAATAATTAAAAAGGGAAAAAAAAAAAGGAAAAAAAATGAGCAGTTGTGAAAAATTACATTTTGAATTATTTTGAAAATTGGATAATGATGAAGAGTTTTGATTTTTAGAAATAAATTGTGTCTACAAATCATTAATGTGTAGATTAGAACTATGTAAACAACTGAATTGATGTTTTAGATTTAAAAAATAATTTTAATTAATGAAATTAAGTAGACACTGCTTGCGACGGTTAGTAGGAAGAGCATCCTCGACTTTGCAAACCTTATTTATAGAGTCCCATGCAAACCTTATTTATAGAGTCCCATGCAAACCTTATTTATAGAGTCCCAGACGACAAATCATACTAAAGAGGCAAAAATCTATTAAATGGTCTAATTCATGCTTAATATATATATCAATTTAGTAAGTGGGCTCATTCACACTACAGGTGAATACATCTATTAAGTTGGCTTATTCGTACTTAATATGGCTATATCTATCAAGTGGACTTATTCATACTAAAGATTATTAAAACAATTAAGTTGGCTAATTCATACTTAATATATATCAATCTATTACGTGGGCTGATTTATACTTAAAATTAAGTGGTCTAATTCATACTTAATTATACATATATCTATTAATTGGGCTCATTCATACTAAAGATGTATCAATCTATTAAATGGGCTAAAACTACCCTGCCAAAAAGGTGCAACTTGTATATCGTTTCTATTCGTGTGTCTCTTACATCAGTCGTGCAAAGATTCAATACAAATATGTCAAACTTTGAATAGAATGCATGAATCATGAATCTACATATATCATTAATGGGTTTTAAAGTACAAAGTCGTGTGATTACAATTTATTTAAGTATTAAAAAGATGTATGCTCTCAATTAAAATGATATTGGAAAATATGTACTATAATTGCACTACATTTAACATTTACAACAAAAAATGTATTATTAACATAGTCTTAGAAGTTTATTTAGATTAATCTAAATTTTAAAAAAAAAATAATAAATCATAGGTAATTATATTTTGTTCGTTTTAAGATGTAAATATTATTTAGGAAAAGTATCTATTAGCTAAGGGTAAAGATTATTTTATATTACACAAATATATAACATTTCCATTTTTAACCCTTTAATTATTATATAGCATTTCTATCAGTCAAAGTGTAGGTAATTTTATTTAAAATACTTTTATGATGACCCGTTGTGGACAGCTACCCCTATCAGCTTGAAGTGACAAAATAATTTCACCGTCCTCAAGGGTTCACTTTTGTTTAAGTGTAATCAATAACAAGCTAACTCTTCACTTTTATTTTTAGCTTATTAACTTCTCAAAATTTCAACTTTGTTCAAGCATTTTTCACTTAATTATGTTCACTTTTTTGAAACGTATTTAACTTTTAGATGTTAAATGTTTAGTATAAATACAGCTTTTGAGGCTCGTCGATTTGGAGGCGTCGGCCACCGACCTCCTTGACGTTACCCGGGGAACACAACTACTTGGCACCTACAGGGCTGACAGTTGTGAGGCTTCAAACTTGGAAGAAAAGGCAGCGACAGGGTATGGAACATGATTACAAGTTGCCATTAATGGATATGAGGCGAGAGGCAAGGTGGTAGGTAGCCTCTGGTCGATGATTTCTTACTACTCAGCCCTGAGAAGCTGCTCCGTGGCCTGATGCCCGATAGCAGATTGAGGAAAAGGGGGGGGGGGGTTTATAGAAGGCATTAAGAGCGCAAGCTCGACTGCCCGCTGACGCCATTTCTTAACAGAATATTTCAGTGAGAGAGAGAGAGAGATTGATAGAGAGAGACAGAGAATGACTGAGATAATACAGAGCAGAGAGTAATTAAGAGGGAAAAAAACAACAGCAAGTTAGAGCGAAAGGATACACGAGAGAGAAACAGAGAGAGAGAGAGAAAGAGAGTAATAAAGGGAGATATAAAGAGAGATTGCGATTGATGTATTTTTATTATTCTGACACTACTTACGTAGAGTAGACAAGGCGATCCACGGTAAAAGAACCACAACTTTCATTCTGCACGATCACGTGACTTTGTCAGATGTTCAGTGGGAAAACGGGCATCAAATGTGCTGTGTAGAATAAATTGTCTTTAGTTCATCAACAGCGGAGTTCAAGCCAGCACTGTTACGATGAACAGATCATATTTTATGACAGTGTGAAGAGAGAGAGAGACAGAGAGAGAGAGAGAGATATCGAGAGAGATTTTGTGATTTAGAAAGTAGAAGCAATAAATTATAGATGATTTTGTGTTTATGTTTGTACAAATCTTACAGTTCCTAGATATAGGACATGTGCTGCACATAGTGAGCACATGTTGATGGACGGAGCTATTGTTATTCATATTATTAGTGGTCTTATACAGCACGTTACGACAGCTGTACATAAAAAAATATTAGAAAACATAGTTAAAACTATGAAATTTATTTTTATTTATAGTTTTATTAACTTATGTGTGTAATACAACAATAGAAGTCAACATTAATTAATCAACAAACCCAGTGAAAATCGTATAAGTCCCGTGTAGCTTTGTTATATCTATCGTTCACAGTTGACCATCGCATTAAGAGTCTAGGAGAAACAAAGTTTCTACAGACGAACCTCTAGTCTAGAATGGTTAGCGACAATTATCCTAATCTGTTTAGAAACCTATGATATGATCATAAAAAGAATTAGTTGGAGGGAGACCCTGTAAACAAAGGATTTCATTAGTGTTGACAGATGTAAGATGGTGGCGCCACCGGCTGACGGAAAGTCATCGGGCTTAGAGGGATGGGGAAAAAAAACAAAGTGTCAATTAGTGTTGTCAGATATAATAAATAAAAGCGATATAATTATACGTCCGACATGTTACTGCTTGAATCAATACTGGAGAAGTAGTCGTTACAATACAATATTACAGCTACACTAGCCATACTAGCTGTGTCAGTTATGGTTGTTACAAAAGGATATTACTCCTGATTCTCTTAGATAATACAGACTTTTATGGGAGCAGGAGGCTTTTTAAAAGACATCATTTTGCTGCCGATCTTTTTAATATAACTATTAAGTTATTTGAGAAAACAAATTTGTCTTTCTGAGTCCGGCAATATGCTATTGTTGCAAGCTCACATTTCCTTTCAGGCTAGGCAATAGGGAAGCAGTAATATTTCACTGTATCAGCTGTAATTTACATTGCTAGCCTGGCTAGTGTAGTTGTAATATACTATTGTAACAACTGTAAGTGTCACTGCTAGTCTTGATAGTGTAGATGTAATATTTATTTATTTAGGCATTTTTATATAGCGCTTACCTTAAAGCTCTAAGCGCTTTACAATTATTAAAAACATGTAAACTAACTAAAATAAAAATGAGACATTAATATCCCATTATTAGAATTGTAATTGTTGCATTTAGACTAGTCTGTGAATATTTCATATCTTACTATAACAACTACAATTTCAACAGCTTATCTGGTCATGTGTAGCTGTAACCTATAGCAACAATTATAACTTGTACACTTAGTCCAGCTATTTAAGCTGCAATATTCCTCTGTAACAACTCCAATTGTCGCTGTTAGTCTTGCTAGTGTTTCTGAATGATACTAATTAAAAACTGTAGCTGCCACAGCTAGTATGGCTAGTGTAGCTGTAATAATCTATTGTAACAACTACTTCTCAAGTATTGATTCAAAAAGTATTATGTCGGACGTATAATTACATCGCCTTTATTTACTTTATCTGTCAAAACTAATTAACATCCTCTTGTTTGCCGGCCATTTGATCCCCATGATTTAGTCGGTGAATGGAGATGTTCCCACAAACCAGTGATTTACCTTCCCTTAGGTTGAGATGCGATAATTATGTCATGATACCACTCTCTCCCCATCCCGTTTCAGCATCGCTCGCCCCCTAAATTTGGATTTCTGCAATGTGTTTCCACAATTTGAAAGTCCACGAAGTCGCTGGCCGCTAGAATGACACGGTTGCGTAAAAATAAAAGCCTCCTCAGCATAGAATCATCAGCATGTGGTTGCCCCGCGCATGTGGTTGCCCCGCGCATGTGGTTGCCCCGCGCATGTGGTTGCCCGCATTACGCCCGATATCCTCACGGAGAACATAAATATCATTATCCCTACCTTGTTTCTAACGTTATTCCAACTGAAAATATTACTAAACTTGAATTAACTCTATCATTAACATTGCGGCTACTACAATTTCGGCAAATACCATGCTTGACCTTTGCCTGTCCACACAGGATCAAGCAATATTGGTATTGTTTCAAGGAGTTTCAGTGGCAGCACCACTTTGGTCAGTACTACACTATAATATATACTTACCAGAGCCCCGGGTTTATTCTTAAATTTTCTGCTACAGGCAGTTTTGTAACTAAGAGAATACGGAGTTGAGGAACACACCGGATGACACCGTCTTAAGGTGTTGCCCAATATTTTTTTTAAAAAATGTATTTTTACAGACCACACACTGCTCAGTCTAACCGAGTTGAATCAAAAGATAACCAATCAAATGTAATGTTTCTAAAAATAAAACCTACCAATTATGCATTATTTTCTAAAAGTTCAAGCTTGATTCGTCAGAAATGAGATTACACTATAATTATTTCAGAAAAAAAAACAGACCCTTTTAACCTTGTTGCAACGCCGATTAAAGTTTTCGTTAAATTTCTAAATTGACGATACTTTTCTAATTGTGTGAAATAAAACTTTCTATTTATACCAGATGTGATGTGATCAGGCGATTCTAAGTACATGAAGCTAATCCGTAATTGGTTGTACAATTAAATCGTTTCGATCTCTACGTTTCTGTAACGGAAAATATGTGGTGTTATTCCTTCTTATTTTGGTTACATGTAAATGTTATAAAAAGATACGGTTTTCCAAATTTAGCAACAATGGCAATAGAGCCATAATATTTTACCATCATATTACTTGGTGAATCTTTAAAATTCGATAAAATAAAGCTCTAATTGCCCAACAGTGACACTTTGTTTCAATGCAAAGTCTTTTGAATAATAAATAAGGCTGCACCTATAGGTACCCATGTACATATAACCGCAAAGGGCTATTCGCTGTCGGAGTGGCTCCGTACAGATTAAATGGCTTTGGAGCCGGGTGTGATAACAATAATACTATTATTAATAGTACGAGTAATTTTTTTAAAAGTGTTTTTCTCTTTATTTCATAGATTCATAGTTTTATTCTTTTAAGTTTTTTTTTTTTTTTTTTTTTTTTTTTTTTTTTAATTTTTTTTTTTTACTTATTTTTTTTTTTTTTTTTTTTTTTTTTTTTTTTTTTTGTTTTTTTGTTTTTTTTTTTTTTTTTTTATAATAGTACGATTAATTTTTTTAAAAGTGTTTTTTTCTTTTTTTCTTTGTTTTTTTGTTTTTTTTTTTTTAGTTTTTTTTTTTTTTTTCTTTTTTTTTTGCTTTAAATTTCTTAGTACACGTAGTTGTTTTTTCTTTCTTATTTTATTTTTTTGTTTAAGCCATTTTCGTAGATCATTTTTTTTTTTAAATCTACTAATCAAGTTAATTTAGATACATTTTTTGTTTTCATTTGAATTTTAGAAAAGGAATAATATTAATTTAATTAGTAACATTAAATTCTTTATTTAAGATTATTTATTTGTATTATTAAAGTTAAAAGTAAAATATTTAATGACACAGTAATTTACAAATTAATTAGGTATTTTAATTAATGAAAATTTCATTCATACTGAATTAATTTCGACTATTCCTCTATTGAGCTTGGCTTAGTCAGAACTAAACCACCAATTTTAAATTTTTTCCTTGGCTCTGTGAGTCATACATGCGGACACTGACTGTTTTTCATGATATCTCTAATCTCCTTTACTTTCAACAATCTTTCACATATGTGACTTGAGCTAATTCACAAGGTAGATGGAATGAACATCTTAAAGGAGGCCATTGTATGAAGCATGAGAAAGAGACTTACGGTATTTTTGGAGGACTAGTCTCTTTTTTTACCAAACTGTCACCTGTGTCAAACACACCGGTACATAATTTAAAGTTTAATTTAATAGAAAAAAAAAACCTTAACTGACTTGAGAACATTTTTGTTTGGTTGTTTGTTATTTGAGTTGTGTACTCAAGTAATCCATAAAATAAATTAGGGGCCAGTATGGAGTAGGCAGCCTATAAACTCATTCAATTAGGTCACATCATTTCTTTGCCATTTGTCTCCTTTTACTTTCTCACCTTCCTTGTTGGTACCCGTACAGTTAACTATTGTTTGTATCATTTCTTCATTTAAGTACAGATGTAATGATTGAGTGGGAGCAAATATATGTGACCTGTGAAGGGAGTTTGGTTTCAAGGCAACTAAGTCGTGCCATATTGAAAATAAAATATTGATAACCTAAATAGAGCCATTTACTGTGTTATAAGTATAAGAATGTGGGTGGAATTGTTAGATGTCTTGTACTAGTAGGAGTCATAAGTGTAGTTTTGAAACCCTGTTTCTTCTAAAATAACTTATTTGGAATTTTCAAATCTCTTGCTCACACATCCATATAATATTGATTAACAAATACGATCTTTTTTATGTGTTCTCACAAGACTGTAAATACAAATTTTTACAAACAAAAATGAACCAAAGCAGAATTTTAAAAGTATTAAAAAGGTGACAAAAAGTCTATTTTATTTCAATTAAGGTGGTCCATGGGTCAATTTTTTTCTTCTATGTTTCTTTATTTTAAAAAAAAATAGTACATACAAACCATAATCAAACAGAAAGACAAAAACCAACTAAAGTTTTTTTTTTTAATTTTTTGTGACTTTTATTGCCAAAAAAATTTAACATTTTATACCAATTTTGACTTTTACGCAAAATGAATAAAGAAAAATTTGTATTGCATTGTATTGTAACTTATTGTATGGTATTGTAAATGAAACTTGGCATACACATTAAGAATAACATTGACAAAAAGTTTAAAGAAGCTTATTACACAGCAGTTATTGGAAGTGTTATAGATGGCATGTATGTGGTTGTCACATAAATATTCAAGAGCTCTTTAGGGGTAGCAAATGTGAAAATGTTATACAACGTTTCTAGTTGGATATATATATATAAAGCCTCTTGATTTTGTAAAGAATATCAATGAAAAGAAGCATGCATTGCGTCACAAAAATTCCGGAAAACGCAAAATTGAGAACAATGAAAAAAAAAAGTACACAATTATTTTTATTTTTAAATTAGAGGCTGCATGAACGATATAGTGAACGAAGTTGTAAGGCAGGCCAAAGCCCTACATGGGCTGTAGTGCCACAGGGATGGATGAACGATATAGGATGCATACACCATGTACATATACCATTCATGATTTAAAAAACAATTAGAAAACTTAGACAGAAAAGATAGAGACAAAAATTAACACACAAACCCAATAAATAATTAAAAAACTACATAAATACAAAAATTCTGATAAATTTTCCCATGAGATATTTGTTTAAAAACAATCCATCATTAAGTAAAGAGTGTCAATATAAATAAGCATGCAAAGTTTCAATTATGTAGTTCCAAAAATATTCCTCCTGATTCATCAATTGACGTCAGGTAAAAAATAATTGAAAATGCTATATCGATAAAAGCTGAAAAGACACTGAAAATGCTTATTAAAAAAATTAAAGGTTACTTGAACAACATTGGATGCATACATCATGAACACATTCCACTCAAGATTTAAAAAAAACAATTTAAGAACATACATATAATTGATAGAATATAAATGAATACATTTTCCCAAATCCCCACTAGCCTCGAGCCTAATAAAAATAATAAGATCATAAAAACTTCGGAATTTTGTTTATGAGACATGTAATAAAACAACATCAATCATTATGTAGAGAATATAATAGAAAAAACCTGGCAAATTTTGAAGCTTGTGGTAATAATAGTTTTCCTCATAATACATTTGACGTCAGAGATAAACGGAAAATCCTAAGTGGGCAACTTTAAAAAGAGAAACATATTCAATTAAATTAGCAATATTAGAAATATAGGAGTCAAATAAAATGAAATTTAAAGTATATCAATGTGAAATTATCACAAAAGATAAGAATTATCTAGATTTTTAAACAAATTTTACACAATATTGTAGAACATGTTAATGTTTTTTTAATAAGAAATCAACAGACTCAACTTTTAAACATAATTTTCAGCACTTTAAAATTATTTACATATTTATAAAAGTAGCTGAAAATCTTTCGGAACCAATCATTGCGAACTAGCAGTGAAAATAAATTTACAAGGAAAAAGTCAAGAATGACGATTATCTCAGCAAGGCATTTTCAAACCCAGTTGTTGGGTTCAGCTGTCTATGTTCTATACCGGTGTTCACTGTTCTGCGTGTTCACTTTTCCGTTGGTTCACTAGTCCTGTGTTATTGGATGTCTTTTGGTGAGTTGTGGGTTTACTTGTCCTTTGTTCATTTGCGCGGCCACCGCAGCGGACACAAACCATAAAGTTTATGCAGCATTAACGATCAGAAATCTGCTTAGTAAACCTATACACGGGGAAGCCGCGGCGACTGCGTTGCTGCCCACAGCCTTACTAAACAGAAACATGGCAAAGCCGTGGAGGCCACGTCGCGCTAGTTATGCCGACGTATTACTTAAGTGTATCAGAGAATGACATTGGTCATCAGCTGACCAGACCAGGGAAACGACGCTGGGCAAAAAAAAAAAAGGTGCGAAGCGAGAGACTCGGCTACGTCATAGAATCCCCCCAACAACAACAGAGACTGAGAGAGCGACCAATGTCCAAGCGTTGGGTGATGTGTCACGTGTCCTCATAATGAGCAGATCTGGGAAACGTTACGAGCAGACCAGGGGTTATGTTGCGATGTGTTCACTAGAGAGTTGTGCCACCCACTACAACTAAGTTTAAAAAAAAAACAAAAAACTCTTCAGCTCGCCGAAAAGGCCGCCCCTCATTATAATTTTTTTTTAAAGTGGCACATGTGTGGACCACCCCCTCCACAGCCCCCTTCCTATGCAAGTGGATTGACTTTTTCTCGACAATTGTGAGTCATAGTAGGCAAATAAGCTATTTAAAGGGTCTGTGGTTGGTCAGCTCCAATTTGATAGATGTAACTTAATTATTTAGGTGCCACCTAAGTTGACTTTGGTTTGTGATGAGTAAAATGAGAGGCAGTGTTAGTGATTTTATGTATCTGGATGGAACCAAGTTGCTTTGTTAGTAGTCTGTTTGCAATGGTGTTTCTTTCGCTATTTCACTATTTCATTACTTTCCAGGTTTTTGCCTCTAAGCCTTAGTAAATCACCCGCTATTTATTGAAAAAGAAAACGAAACTGTCACAAATTTTAAGAAAGGAAATTGACAATTTTATTTAAAGTTTTAACAAACATTTCCCACTTAACCCATTTAATATGTTTCGCCGCAGTGTGCGTCACCGCGATTTCGACAGAGTACGTTTAGCCATTCTCTGCGTCAGCACTGGTTTGTTTCATTTTTATTAGTATTCCAACTTTTCCATTTAACTATTTTATTATATAGCTTATCAAACTTTCATTCAGAAGAGTTCCACTTCCTTTGAGTTGAATTTCAAATCGATTAACCCACATTTTGTGTATTTTGTGCTCGTTTTTTTCACAAAAAAATTGTAGACAAAAAACAGCTGATTGAAATGGCTGCATCGAATAACGCTGCTAGTTCTAGTCGATCAGGATTTCGATCTATGACTGCCGATTAGGCAAGTAAATTGATTTCCCTACAGAGACAGAGTGGTCGGAAGCTAAAAGGACAAACTGAAAACAATTTCCGATTTCATCCCCTTAGAAATCCTGGAGTTTGCCCTAAACTTCAAAACATTGTAAACCCTTCACCTATTAACTTTTTCAATGAACTATTTGATAATAATGTTAAAGATTAAATTGTTGAATCTATAAATGCCTATGCTAAAAAGAAAGTTCACATAAACACACCTGCACCTAGACGCTCTGTCTTGAGCATATGGCATATTGCTCAACTGCAACAAAGCGAGTACGCACACATTTCCATTGCAGTGGCTGTGAAGCCAAACTCCATCTCCATCCTTAAGGATGCTTCAAGGCCTTTCATTTAAAATAATAGCTTCATATGTGTATATTGTATATATTTAGGAAATATGTGAAAGATGTGTAAATATTTGAGTACAACTATTTTTATTGTTGAATTTTTGAAAAATAAAATTTAACACGTGTCTTGGGAAAGAAATTCATAACTTTACAATTTCTGGAGCTACTGCAATGAAACTTTCCAGTTGTTTTGGATATATCATAAGACTCATTTTTAAAAAATATGAATTTGATTGGATTATTGTAACCTGATTTCTGAGCTGGTGAGTAAAGCAAAAAAAATTAATTTTTAGTAATTTTTTACATAAACTTGCAATAATACCCCCAAGAATTTTCTTTGGGTAATTTTTGTAATCACTTTTTTATACTAGAAACATATTCCTTTTTCAATTACCTACATTTGGATATGCAGCATGATATAATTTTGATAAATAACAAAACTTATCTTTTCAGTTTAAAATCATCAGGTCAAATAGAATTTTAGTCCCAAAATTTTACTGTGTTCCCTTAAAAAAATTGTGACGTATTAAACCCCTATATACCGCTCTAAATTCTAGCCGCGTTACGTCCGTAAAGGATGCACAACCGTACAAAGGAAAAGCAGCGCCCTGGGCGAATGCGCCCCCTGATATTGAGGTCCCTTGCGAGTACCAAATTTTCATGCCTGTGCATGGATCCAGAGGGCTAGAAAGAAATATCAGACAAAGAAGATAGATTTATTAAATAAAAAATAAAAAATTTAAATCTAAATATATCCTATTGGGCAACTTTTATAACGTATCTTTGAAGACAGAAGAGTTCTCCTTGTTTTTCCTCACAATGGCGTTGTAAATGACAAAAGATTCATGAAATATACATTTTTTTAAAAATCTTGTACAATTTTGTTAAATGGTTATTGTATTCGAACAAAAAGACGCTATTTTAAGCCTTAATTTTCATCAGGAAGTTTTAATTTTATATCACTAGTAATAATTATTCGTGCTTAAATTTCATTGCCTTAATTAATAATAAGGCTAATAAAAGAAAAAGGGTAATAATAATTTAAATAAATAAGGCAGGGATTCTTACCACATGTCACATGTTTTATATTGTTGCTTCCTTTTACTTTTAACTTTTACTTTACTCTTTACAGTACTTTACTTTTCCTAATTTAGGCGTGCTAGAAGGCTGGCACATAATTCACTAAAGCAGCAATTGTGAAAACGGAGAAAACTATAGAAGGTTTTTAAAATAAAGTAAATTATCCAACTGTTCTGCACTGGGAAGTTGGATTAGGACATATTTTTTTAATATCTAGTTAGTTGCATTTGAATTATTGAAATATATTTTGAGAACCCACAAAACAGCTCTATCCTTAAGGTGGTCCATGGGTCAAAAATAAATTTTCTGTTTCTTAAATTAAAAAAAAATTTTTTAGTACATACTAACTATACACCAATAGAAAGACAAAAAAACATAGTAGTTTATTTAAAAAAAAATTTTTTTGATTTTTGTTGCAAAAATATAAAATTTTATACCAATATTGACAGTTACGCAAAATGTATCAACACCAAAAGTTTTCTCAACATCATAATGAAAGTTTGCACACTCCTTAACAGTACAGTTGTTAAAACAATGACACCCAGCTTTCTGCATTACAATTATAGGAGCATCTACAAATGACATATATGTGGGGTCACATAAATTTTTGGCAAAATATGGGGGGTAACATATGTAAAAAAATAATTTTAAAAGTTCTGTTGGACAGATCTAAAATAAGAAGGTGTCATTATGTAGATAATATCAATGGTAAGAAGTATAGAAAGTTTGAAGCCTGTAGCTATAATACTTTGCCTCCTGATACATAATAATAATATAATAATAAGAAGAAGTCTTATATAGCGCGGTACCCCAGCCTAGGGCTGGGCTCACCACTCTGTACATAAAAATTTTATCAAAAGAGACATAATCATGACATTAAAATAAAATTCATTTATGAAATAAAGAACAGCAATGTATATTCACCCACCCCACCACATAACTTTTACAAGGCAAACCATGGACGGCAGCCTGCAAGATCGTTTATCAGTCAGAGGAGGGGAATCAGTCAGGGTAGTATAATTTAAAAAGATATGTTTTTAGTGCAGTATTGAAGGCCTGGGTGGTTGGTACATTGCGTATGTGTAGTGGCAAAGAATTCGATGGTTTGGGGGCATTAGGCATTCCTAAAAAATCTGAAAAATGTGAAGTTGAGAAAAGCGAAAAAGAAGTTTAAAAATGTTGTTTTTTAAAATTAAAAACTACTTGAACAATATAGGGTGCATACACCATAGAGATATGGCAAAAAATTAAATGTGTGCTATAGAGCAAGACACCCTCCCAAGTTTTTACATCTGCTAATAGTAATGTTTTGGTAAAGTTTTAGCTTTAAATTCTAACTACAAGATGGTGCTCAAAAGCAATATAATATCCAAATTTTTCGAAATTTGAGCAAAAGGAAGCAATACACATATGTTGAATGTTTTAAAATTACAACCAGCAATTCAATAGCTTTTTAATATCAACAGTTCAACACTCTTTTGCAAATTAACCACTAACCTTAAACATATGGTTATTGGCATTTGTCACAATTAAAAGGTCAAATTGTGCTGTTCCATCAAAAAAATTGAAAATTTATCCCAATGGATTCAAGTCACAAAAGCATGCATTATCAGTCAATGTTATTGTCATTCTGACATTAAGGCCTGAACAGCAGACTTTTTGGTGATTTGTGTTTCTTCTTCGTCGTTAGTAAGCAGTGTGTCGTATTCTTCAAAAAGCTTCACCACTCGCTCTGCAGTGTCGTTCACAACACGTAATGACTTGAATCGTGTCTGGCCATATCAATACTTTTCACCTGCAGGCCACTCTTGTGGTGGCAAATCAAGAAAGGCACTGTCAATGTTATGACAACAAAGAAGGTTCCTCGTTCTGGTAGTTGCAAGGTCACCTAAACATACATCTGGTTTCATTAGAATTGATGAATCTCCACGCACTTTTCATTCGCCAGCCTCACGGGTCATTCCCTGCACAATTCCCATCTTTGCAGCTGCTGTCACATGATCTGAGAACAGGGCTAATCCAACAAGCTCGTCTGAAAGATACCAGAGATGATTTTCTAGGATCTTTCTTGCATCTGTACTGATGTCAGGATCGATGATCTGGTAACTGCTGAGATCAGTCCACAGCTGTAAATCACTGGATGGAGCTCAGTTGCACGGGGAGCAGTTACCCAATGCTTGGTGTAAATTAGTGCACCAAACTTAACAAAGCGCTCAACTTGGGCTTCTTATTTCTTTGTAAGCTTGAATACATCTACTTGGTTGCGGAAGAGATATATTTTCATGGCATAAATTAATTTTGCCATCCAGCGAGCACGATGTACTGGTGCTGGAGCCCTCCAGCGGATTGTACTTGGTGGATGTCCCAAAACAATCAGAGTAAACTCAATAAGCTCCATGTAATCATCTCTGACTTGTTCATTTAGGTACTCTTTGGTCAGGACTGCAATGATGCATCTGATAAACTGGAAGCTTCAGGTGTCACCTGGAATTCTGAAAAATTCTGCCTGGCGATAACACTCCAACAGCCTTTGAATCGTTTGAAAAGCGTGATATCTGGGAAGTTTGAAGGTCCACAGCAGATGGTGAAAACCTTTGACAAGATGATCTCCATTACATGATGATGACAGGCTAACCAATGAAGTTTACGACCTAGCCTGTTTTCAAGGCCAACACATACTCCATTTATTCTGCCGGTATTTACTGAGGTTGTGTCACAGCACACAGCGTAAACCTTCTCAACCAGCTGCCACTCCACCAACAATTTGTGAACAGCATTTGCTTCATTCTCACCAGTTCCAGAGCTCACCTTTGGCACACCTAACAGTTTGTCCATCCCATCACCTGAAACTAAAACTGGTAGCCTGTCAACTGAGCCTTCCCCAAATATTGCTGGAAGTATCTTTCCATCCCAATGGATTACTAATGGGCAAGTTGGCTCAAAATTATCTTTCATTGCTTTAGAAATTTCATGCCTAGCACTTGACTGCGCTCGTTGAATAGTGCTACGTGAAATAGGAAGTGCCTTTGGATCGCGACCAAGGGCTCCAGCAATAGGAATAAGTAGTCTAACAGCTTCACGATCAGATGTTTTATTACGGTCAAAGGCACTTGTTACACTTGGATTGAACAATTGGTCTCGAGAGGTTTTCTTTACTTGAGTTATCTTGTCTTGCTGTTTACCTGATTTGCTAATTTTGGTCGGTATGTACCCATCGTCATATTCAGTTTCATCATCAAGAACACTGCTTGCAAATACACAGTCAT
The DNA here is from genome assembly GCA_964033795.1 of Lymnaea stagnalis. Taxonomy (NCBI): domain Eukaryota; kingdom Metazoa; phylum Mollusca; class Gastropoda; family Lymnaeidae; genus Lymnaea; species Lymnaea stagnalis. The sequence continues at coordinate 748,052 of CAXITT010000294.1, forward strand.
CATCAGGCTGGGCAAGGGCGGCTGATGCTGGAGGTTGCGAAGCCTTGTGCTTTCTTTCCTCTTCTTTTTGTCGCCTCAGTTCTGATCTTTGTTGTTTTTCAGCGAACTCCTTATCCTCGGTTGTCATTATCATTCTTCTCTCAGTTCTCTGATCATTGAGAAATTCCTTATCCTGTTAAATTTTGATTTTTGTCATTGCATCAGCATGTGCAATATCAAACAGTTGACTCAGTTTTTCTGCAAATTCTAGTTCTCTTGATTTCTGTGCCTCAGATTTCCATCCTTTGTTTTTCTTTAACAGCAGCCAGGCATCATGCATCCTTTTCAACCGAGTGTGTCACCAACATTGTTGGGATACCAGCCTTCAACCAGGTAATCATTAACTCATCAAAAGTTGCATGAGAAGCATTTCTAACGGACTTCTTTACTCGTAGATGTTCATGAAATCTTTGAAGGACCTGCTTTTTTGTTGGCAACTGTTTCAGATGTGTAAGTGGTTCCATTTCACATATCCCAATAAGGTAAATCTCACTGCTATGACATGTTGATGCCATGATGAAATAATTGAGTCCTAGAATTTAAAAAAATAACATTCATATGATAATTCAGAATCTGATTATGAAATTTTTATTATATCATTCTTGCAGCATGTGATTGGCATGCAGAATAATTACTTAATTATCAAATCACTACGAGTAAATGCTGTGAAACATTAATTTGCAAAAATATACACTTTTAGTGTTTATTATGTTCAATAACAAGATTAATTTACTATATTACTTTTTCAATAGGCCTTTAAAATAGACCTGCTAAGCACTAAGTTTACAGAAAAAAAGCAATAAACACACAAACATTAATTATTATATCAACAAATATGGCAGAAGATAACACTAAACAGGAAGTTATGACATAGAATAGTTAAACAGCCAACCCTAAGTAAGTAAAATATAACACAAAGAACATGATACAGTAAGTAAATATGCAAAATGTAAATTACATGAAAGTACGATGAAATTTTGAAAATCCATGGTCGTTGAGGATCACCTTGTAGTTGGCACAAGAGGCTGAAACTCTGCCCTTGTTCAAGGTTTGCTATAAGGAAAAAAGTTAGAGGGTGTCTTGCTCTGTAGGTGAAAGTTGAGTTTTTTGGTCCACCCTAATGTACATGTACATTCATAAATGAAAAACAATATAAAAACACATATATAAAAGATAGAAAATTAATAAAGTCGTGTTTTCAAAACATCAACCCCCGTCCCAATTAAAAACATTATAATAAACAAAAAATAATTTAAAAATTTATTCTGGACAGATCTTATAGAAGAAGGTGTTATTATGTAGATAATATCAATGGTAAGAAGCATGGAAAGTTTGAAGCCTGTAGCTATAATACTTTGCCTCGTGATGCATTTGGCATTTCTGGAAATCTGAAAAACTCTAAGTTGAGAAAAACAAAATATTTTAAAAAAAAATTAAAGACTACTTATGGAACAATATTGGATGCATAAACCATGTACATACACTATTCATACCATGTACATACACTATTCATACCATGTACATACACTATTCATACCATGTACATACACTATTCATACCATGTACATACACTATTCATACCATGTACATACACTATTCATACCATGTACATACACTATTCATAAATGAAAAAAACCAATATAAAAACACAGATATAAAAGATAGAAAATAAATAAAGTCATGTTTTTAAAAGCAACCCCTTGTCCTAAATAACATGATTATATAAAAAATTCTGGAAAAATTCTTTATCCTGTAACTGTAAGTGTGAGGTATGTAGATATAACACTTTCCCTCCTGAGTGAGCCAAGGACCATCATCAATGTCCACTACCTCTGCAACTTATCCTTGTAGATTGGTAGTGATTGATGCAGGGTGGTAGTGTAGCATTCTGGTAGATTGTCTTTTGGTGAATGTTTGGTACATCGATTATTTTAAAAAACTTCCCCATACCAGCATGCCCCAATCCAGTCACTAATGATGCTGTCACAGCTCTTTGGTTGGCATAACAAAATTTGCCTTTGCATACAACTAACGTGTCAGATGATGAGATGACAACGTCACATACATTACATTCAACTTTTAAAAATAACGCTAGTCCATAAATTTCTTTTCATCACTGTGAACCTTGAAGTGTCCTACTTGCATGAAAACGTTTGAAAAATGGGCTGGAGGGCATCTATCTGCATGATAGATGAGGCAGAGAAGCCTATGGTAGGATTGATATTCCAAAGCATGAAGTTTGTTCTTCGAAGCAGACGACGCCATAGATTCTTCAGATATTGAAGCTTTTGGTGAAGCTGTCGGTGAGGCTGGTGCCGAAGCTGGCGGTGAGGCTGGTGCTGAGGCTTGCGGTGAAGTTGATGCTAGTCTGGCTTTCTCTAGTTACTTGGACCACTTGTTCTTGGGGGCAGTGATTTTCTGTATTATGAACAAAACAAAAAATGTTTTCATTAGCTTTAAAACATAAAATTATAATAGTATTAGACTTAGCAATTAGCTCCTTGTTAGCCTGGCAAAGGTAAACAGAATTGGTATTATTATTTTTTTTAAATCTAAGGAAATGGTAAGATTTCTACTATTATTACATTATTATTATCTGTTTTAATTTTTTTTAAATACAAATTTGGAAATCCTAGACTCTAGGCCTATTCAAATTTTGCATTCATTTACATCGATCATTATTACTAATATTACCATCTCATAAATGTTGTCTTTGACAACGAAATACAAATTGAAAATATCACATCAAATTAGACACGTGTAAGGACACAAACGTAAAGAAAAATAGTAATGAATATATTGAAATGTTTTTTGTATTACAATTTTGTATATTTAGGCATAAAGTAGTTTTCAATTTGATTCATTAGCCTACGCTCATTACATTTTTACATGTGAATATCTGCATATATCACAGTTTTGTAAAATATTACTAGTAATAGTAAGTAGGCCTAGTGATAATGACACTGTATTATTATTATTATACTAAACCTAGCTCAACCTTCGCTCGAGCACCTAAAACTAGCTAAAAAATATTTATTATAAATTAAATTATACAACAATTAATTTAACTTACCTTTTCAAAGCCAGAAAAAAATTTCAAATTTTGAATTTATTTGAAGACTGCAAAAGTAAAGTCGATCGATCGATAAATGGTTACAACATCTTTTTGTCAAATATTAAATTCAAAATCATTTTTACAAAATCAAGTAGCTTGCGTAGAAGCTATATTTTAATAAAATAAAAAGAGCAAATTTCCGAGTGCAGCTTTAAAGATGATTTGTGCCATAGGAATAATTATTTTCATTAATATCTTTATTATTTTATTTTATTCATATCAGATATAAAATGTAGCAGAGATATAGCAACAGCTAAAGCTATGATTTTTAGAAATGTCTGCAATGACTGTGAAGAATTTAGCCATTAGGATGCTGAGATTGCCATTCAGTATTGCTACTCATGGTAGTAAAGACTCAGACAAAAAGCAGTACTCTCCAGTGGTCACCATTGAAGGATAGGGTGGCCTTGTAAATTCTCATCTCCTAGCTTTGCCGCTGTACAAAGTGTCCTCGGCCACAGGACAGAATATATTTAAGATCATGGCAGATGAATTGAATTCACAGGGCATTTCATGGGTAAACTGCATTGAATTTGGCTGTGACAATGCCAATGTGATGACTGGCCAATACAATGGGTAAACTGCATTGCATTGGGCTGTGACAATGAGTTTTGAATGCTGTATAATTTTACTCACATTTCATTGGACCAGCAATATTTTCGTACGATTCATTTTATTTTGTGCAAAGTTGTCTGTAGTGGACATTAGTAATTTTGTATTATTTACCTTACCATACTGTTGTACTTAATAGTATTTTAATGACACATGTTTTTTTTTACAGGTACTTGTCCAACTGCAGGCAGAAGAATCCATGATCATCATGCTGAAGGAGATCCCTGCAGCCTAATTGGTGACTTGTACAGCAGATTTCTCTTGCCAACAGCAGTCAATGGTATTGACCAGGTGAGCTTGTGTAGATTGATTACGTTAATGTATGCATTTATGTTGTAGTTAGTTGGACAAATTTAATACATTTCTTTTGTTTTAAATTATCATCTAAATGGTTTATCATAATACCTACAGTACTAGTTTATAATTTTTTTTTTTCGTCTCAGTTCCAATGCAAGCTAAGAAGCAGTCAGAAAGATGATGCTGACCAGATTGTTGGATCTCAGGCAAAGACCATGCTGCAAAACAAAGAAAAGTACAGCCCCAGAGACAATGGGGTTGTGGAGTTCTAGTTCTATGCTTCTGTTGAAAAATATTTTGAGATGGTGCTTGACTACCTTCTAAAAAAAACTTCCCTAACGGATCCTGTACTTCAGAATGCTTCTGTAGTTGATCCAAAAAGGAGAATAAAGGTTAAACAACACCAGCTAGAATACTTCCTTACCAGATTCCCCATTCTGATCCCCAGAGGGACTGATGTTGACACCATCTATGAAGAGTTTGATAGGTATCAGCAGAGGAACATTGAGGATGGGGTAAGAGTTGATAGGATTTGTCAAACAATTTCCCAAAAGCACCCAGCCCTTAAGAATCTTGCACATGCATTGAAAGGGATCCTCACCATATCTCACTCCAGTGCTGCGTGCAAGAGAGTATTCTCTATGGTCCTGAAAATATGCACAGACCAAGGAACAACAATGGCCCAAGAGCAACAGATGCCCTGTTAGTCCTCAAGAGAAAATCAGGAAGCTGCTTGGACTTGGATGAAACTTTCAGTGCAAAAGAACTCCAGCAGCTTAAAAGTTCAGCAAGCGTCAATACACAAGGTATTATAAATATTTATAAAATGTGTACTCAGTTAAAGAATGTGCCCCTTTTATTGCTACCAAGTGTACTAATTTGTTCAGTATTGTACTATTCTGAGACAGTATTGTACTATTTTGAGATGGAATTGTACTATTTTTTGAGTTCCTGGGGAAACAAGTCAGGGGGGGGGGGGGGGGGATTGACAAAGATTTTATAAAGCTATAGCATCTAGACCTAGATGAGCCACACAGTGCGATCTGGCTATGATAAAAACATCATGTTTGTGGCTCTTTAGGGTTAACAACATATGGTCAAGGGCTTACCAATAAGGATGACATTAAATTACAATTTATTTACAACTGTAGGATGTTATAAACTAAAATTATCATAAGGTAGATATTTTAAAAATAATACAATTTTGTTAACATTCACAATTTTTAGTTTTATGGTTAATGAAAATTCACCATATTTAGTTTTAATCTCAAATGTATTAAAATAGATAGCCAGTGTAAAAATGTATGAGTGTGTTTGTATGACAATGTCAGAATTAATTTGTGATACAGATTAGAGAAGAGAAGACATTCTTCAATGAGTGACGCTCAAAGTGAAGGAGTTTACCATCAGGGTTCCATGTGGATAGCTCTGCTCAGGACCATAAAAGTTACCGATGATGTTTTACCATTGCACCTTTTTTTTGCTACATTTCAACACTATCAGATAAGGTAAGAGAAGATTATTTTCTTTATCCAAATAATGTGTTTTGAATACATTGTATCTATTCATTTTTAGCATATATCCAGCAAATATTCTTTCTAAGAAATTTTTTTTAAACCAGAGCAATTTAAACACATCTAATGTGTGTCTCAAGTGCAATAATCAGGCATCATATACCACAGAACTTCACTCCCTTAGTGACAATATTAACTTTAATTAAAAGTGATTGTTTGATTTTGTTAAAGCCAGAGGCGCAGTCTGTTAAATTCTAACACACTGGGGAACAAAGAAGTGAATAACTTTCAGTGTTAACTTTGAGGGAAAGTATTCACCCTGATTGAGCTCATCTTAAGTATCTGTCGTGTCATGTTTAAAACAGAATGTTTACTAAATGAACTTGAATAATAAGTTTATACTAGAGGTGTGATTAGAATATTAAATATAGATTTGAAGTACAGTTAAAACATTAAATTTAGACAAGAAATATGGTTAAAATATTAAGTTTAGATTAGAAGTGTAAATTATGTTAAAAATTGTATTCCTCCAGATGAGTCTCCTCAAATTTGGTTAGTTTAATGTATTAATGAAAGCCATGGAGATGACCAAACTGGACTTAAAAAATTTCACATGAAGATGTGAGAACTGGACTTTGAAAACTTCACACACAGATGACCAAGCTGGCAATTGAAAACTTCATATGAAGATGTCAAAACTGGAATTAAAACTTTACCATGACAAGGATGACCTATTGAAGTAGGTTTTTTTAAAAATTTTGCCTTCAATCGAACAAAAAAAACAACAACAAAACTACAACTATAATAAAAGGTTTTACAGTAAAACCTCCGTTTTATGACCTTTAAATTGCCGTTAAAATGAGAGCGTTAATTGGAGGGGTCTTATAAAAGAGGTAGGACATTTTCAAAAAACGACATTTAGAAAATTAAGTAAACAAGTTTAAAAAATACACACACCATTAAGTATAGGCACCATCTTACGTTCATAAATATAGATTAAACTCTGTCTCACAACCAATATAAACTCATATTGTCTCTAAACTCTGTCTCACAACCAATATAAACTCATATTGTCTCACAACCAATATAAACTCATATTGTCTCACAACCAATACAGTCATTATCTTCCTGTTCCTCATTAATTCCTAAATAAAAATCAATGCTGGTTTGGTAGTTGTTTAAAAACGTGTGCTGAGTGCATGCTTAGAGTTATAACTATTTATGTATAAGATAAGCGCATTAATATTGATGTAATTATTTTTATTCAATCATTGAATAGTTTTTTTTATTGAAAGAAAGCTGTTATATTTGTTCATGCTCTTTTAGTATGTCTCTTTGAACACCAGACATGGTGTCGGCGAGGTGTGAAAGGCCCCTGCTCAGGCCATAACTGGCCATCTCCTTGGAGTATATCAAAAGACAAATTAACGGTGCTGAGTTATTTCCCCTTCACTTCTTCCTAACTGCTTTAGTGCATCGTCTGCTGTTAAAAGTCGTAAACGAAACTGTTTTCTTCAAGCGTACAAATATAACATTGGTTTGGAATCTGAACTTTTCAGGTGCTAGGTCGTAAAATTGAATTATTTGAAGGTCGCAAGTCGTGTTTTAGAGGGAGTCATTTAAGAGAGGTCGTTTATATATTACAAAGCATCAGTGAATTTTTTTACGGTCATATGTTGGAAGAAGTCGTTAAGAGAGGGTTGCAAAAAAGGAGGTTTTACTGTATTGGAAAGACTTTACCATCACCCAGACAGCCCTAAAAAATAGGGTACTTTTCTTTGACTTCTCATCAGCATTTAACACTATCCAACCACACCTTGTGATTTAAAAGCTTTATTCGTTAGGTTTAAATTCAAATTTCAAGTTGAATGACCAAATATCATTAACTAGAGAAATATGTACCAGGGTACCACAATGTTGCGTTCTCTCCCCTGTCCTCTATACAATATATACCAATTATACCCAGAGACCAAGCATTCCAATAATTAAATTTGCTGATGATACTATCATTGCTTAATATCTGAATGGGAAAACATATACCACAACTTACTAGCTTTATCAGTTGGTGCAATGAAAATTTTCTTCAGTTAAGTGTCTCAAAACTGAAAGAAATGGTTGTCGATTTCCAAATTACAGATCTCAAAATAAATAATTACAGTATTGAGGAAGTAGAGACTTAAAAGTATCTAGGTATCACCATTAATAATAAGCTGACAGGGCATGACTTAGACCCTAACAAAAACAGCAGAAAACCTATTAAACACATGGGAGAGAACATTTCTCCGGGAAATATATGACAAAGGATGAATATGGACGGAGAATACGTACCAACCAGAAATTGTACAGTCTATATCAGGACCCCACGCTAGTAGCAGAATTAAAAAAGGGCAGGCTACGCTGGGCAGGACACTTAAAGAGAATGCCAAAAGACAGAAGAGTGAGGCTGGTACATCACCAAACCCCAGAGGAAACTGCTCAAAGGCAGACCTAGGCTTAAATGTGTGGATTAATTGGAAAAAATCTACAGCAGCTGGGAATCCAAGCATGGAAAAGAAAAGCATTAGTTAAGTCTGAGCGGAAAGAAGTAGTGAGGCTGGCCAAAGCCCTACATGGGCCATAGCGCCACAAGGATGGATGGATGACATGGCATGAGCACAGCCAAATTTTTTATTAAAAAATCAACCAAAGACTTTTCTATCTTTTAAAAAATGTACTATTTCGGTGTAAACAAACAAGTTATTAACTTATTATACAATGCAACAATGGGAAGCCCTCTAAACTTCCGTCCCATTACACTGCAGGTCTATCAGCTCCATCTACAAATTTGCAGGTGCAGTTTACACATCTATGACAAATAGGTTAGAAACAGCTTGAAATGACTTTTATGTGCTTCAAAGTCACTAAAGTGAAAGTAAGTTTTTCAGCAAAGTGTGCATTGGGAAACACTATAGCTTGACTTGGTTCAACATTGCTTGGCAACACGAAAAGTGAGACAAGTTGCATGTGTGTCTCCCATAATCACAGCTTAACTTGAAATACCTTCACTGCATCATGCATATCAGTGATCAAGTGGTCCCGTCCCTGGAGCTGCAGGTTCAAGTCACTGAGATGAGTGGTTTTGTCAGACAGAAACGCCAACTCACATTTCCACTTTTTATTTTTAACCCGAAAAACTGTTGAGTCATATCAGTGATCAAGTGGTCCCGTCCCTGGAGCTGCAGGTTCAAGTCACTGAGATGAGTGGTTTTGTCAGACAGAAACGCCAACTCACATTTCCACTTTTTATTTTTAACCCGAAAAACTGTTGAGTCATTCCCAATGCTACCCATGAATTGAGAGATTTCATCAACCAGCTGGAAAAATTTACTAAGAACTTTATCAGACTTAGCCACCGCACCTCTGTATGATAAGGCATGTCGCCAAACTCTTGAGTCTATTTCCAGCAAAAAAATTATTGAAATTACCTGTGATTTAAACTTTAGGCTCTGATAAAGTTGACGGTTTGTGTAACAGTGCTCATTAAACCTTCCATGTTGAGGACTTTACCACACAGCCAGCCTTGGTGTATGATGCAGTGATATGCTATCAATCTTCCAGTAAATTTATCCTGCATTTTTAACCACATCCTTCCAACTAACTAGTCCACTTTTTTCGCTGCACATCGTCAGTGCTCCCTCCATCTATTGTAAGTCCAACAAGTTTGTCCCAAGGCAAGTTCATGTCAGTTAAACTTTGACATTTGTTGTCAAACATTTCTTTTCCTGTCATTTCTCATGCATTCCATGTCCAATATTTCTTCTGTAACATTGAAACTGGAGTCTACTCCATGGATGAAGATAGCGAACTGTGCAGTGTCAGTCATGTCCTTACTTCCATTGACAGTAAGTGAGAATGCAACAAAGTCTTTGTCTTTTTCGATCAGCTGTGTGTTCACATCAGTGGCCATCTCACAAGCCCGATCAGCAATGGTATTTCTGCTAAGGCTTACATTTGCAAAATATGCTTTTAGTCTGAACACAAGACGTCACACACTTTCACCATACAGCACTTCATAAGCTCTCCTTCTGTAAATGGTTGGCCTGATTTTGCAAGCTCCTTTGCCACAATAAAATTTGCTTTCACAGCAGCTTCAGTATGTGAAAAACATTCCTCTTCAATTCTTCTACCTTCTGTTGCTTCTACTCTGTATTCAGACTTTTTAACTCTTTCGATGCGGAACAACGCACACAGCGTTCATCCGCCGTTCTCAAAAGCATGGACCAACGCGCTGTGCATTGTTTCAATTCCATGTTTGTTTCTTTGCTATTTGTCGGTTAAACTTTTTAAGAGCTATTTTTAAATAAGACTTTTACAAAGAAGAGTGGTACTTCATTGTTAATAAGCGAAACCAAGGTTTATTTGTTGTCATTTCGAGCACTATTTTAATGATTTTCTTCGCTTTTTTTCTACTGTTGCTATGGCTACTCTAGGACCTAGTAGGTGAGTACGTTTCCTAGACGACTAACGGCTCAAAAAGCTTTGGAATTGTTTCATACTATTTCTGTTGATAGCGAAGTTGATTTATATTTAGATCAATCACAAGATTCCGATAGTAGTAGTTTTAGAGGATTTTAGTTATAGAAATGAAGATGAGGTATGCGTACATCATAGGGTTTGGGGTAAAATGGTTATTTTTTGTAATTTATTTTATTTAAACTGAAAAAATAGCTTAAAAAACATATAGTCCTTTCATTTATATTTCATTTGATACCAAGTTTAGTCTTATAAACCAAAGAATAATATTTTAAATATTTTTTAATAAACCCAACCTCTCACTATTTTTTGCTCTTTGAAAAAAAATGTACATTTGTCTTGATGTTTAGTCTCTTGGGGCTGTATCAGATTATATTCCTTGATCACTGCCACATTATCTCCACGAAGTAGGTAGAGATTGATACCACGTTAGCCATAGCAGGAAAGGGTGATGTAATATCCGGGCTCAACCTTACTTTCATTTCTGATGCACCTATCCAAAATGAGCAACTGAATGTTGCTAGGCTACTGTAACAACGAACATCCACTCACTATTTTGATAGAAAAAGCGAGAACGCTCTCAGGTAGCCTATCGTTGGACAAGGTAGATTATTAGGGAATATGATTTGCACTTTATATCGCAGGGCCATTAAAAAATTATTTGAGCCTAAAATTCTCTCTCATGCCTGGTATAATTGTACGCTGGTCAAAACCTCTCGGGCCTGATATAATTGTACACTGGGCCTGATGTGGCCCACTGGCCTTAAGTTTGACACGTATGATATAGGAGTACCTTTTTTCTTTAAATTTACTAATGCTTCTTTTGTTATAATGTTTTTTTTTTCAGATGCATAACTTTGATGTAGACATTGCAGTCTTTGTTACATGTAACAACCAACAAATATTTTCATCTTCAATGAGTCTTGCAGCTAAAGTGAAGTAGATGAAGTACATGAAACAGTTGAAATAAATGAATAAAAATACTATTGTAAAGGGACAGTAAATAATATTATTTTAATATTTTATTTTTTCACTTGCAGGTTAATGCATTCCACACAAGTGACTTGATGGTGAAATCCAAGATTTTTCAGTAAATCTATATCATAGATTCTTAGCTGACAGCTGATTGTGCACCATATCTTGGCTGGCAGCTGAATATACACCAGATCTTGGGTGACACCTAAATGTACACTATACCTTGTCTCACACCTCAATGTACACCACACCATCTTGGCTCATGTCTGAATGTACACCACACCATCTTGGCTGACACCGGAATGTTCACCACACCATCTTGGCTGACACCGGGATGTACACAACACCATCTTGGGTGAATGCTGAATGTACACCACACCATTGTGACTGACACCTTAATGTACACCACACCATCTTGGCTGACATCTGAATGTACACCATATCATCTTGGCTGACAGCTGAATGTACACCACACCATCTTGGCTGACACGGGAATGTACACCACACCATCTTGGGTGACATCTGAATGTACACTACACCATATTGGCTGACAGCTGAATGTACACCACACCATCTTGGCTGACACGGGAATGTACACCACACCATCTTGGGTGACATCTGAATGTACACTACACCATATTGGCTGACACCTGAATGTACACCACACCATCTTGCCTCTCATCTGAGTGTACAACACACCATCTTGGCTGACACCTGAATATCTCAACCCAAGTAAAAAAATTTACCAAATTATTAATAAAATAAATTTCTACTAACACACAACTAAAATTTTTAGACTTTTCAATCAACCTGTTCATTGTTTCAATCACTCAAACTTTAACCTTAATGGTTTCAAACCTATAATATTTTTCTTTTGTAATTCAAATAAATGTCACCTTGTTGCTGTATGAATGTGCTGCTCCACAAAAACTAATAAACTGTTCATTGTTTCAATCACTCAAACTTTAACCTTAATGGTTTCAAACCTATAATATTTTTCTTTTGTAATTCAAATAAATGTCACCTTGTTGCTGTATGAATGTGCTGCTCCACAAAAACTAATAACATAGACTTTTTAATTACCCTAACCTGTCTTGGCATGAAGACTGAATGATAAAATGTATTACCTTGACAAGTTGGTTCAAATAGACTGATGAGCTGAATGATTTACCCTAATGCTCAGTTCAGACCATCAAATTCTCATCAAATTTTTGTTCATACATTTGATGCATTTTTTGTATGAAGCCTTGTCATAACTTTAAAATAAGTATTTGATCATATTTTGATGGCGTGCACATTTTTTAATATCTGTATGATTATGCACCCTCCATATCACGTGAACAAACACTAAGAAGAATTTCATCAATCTAGGTCACTAGGTCGTGTTTACATTGACTAAGCTAAGTCATCAAAACAACAGCAGCCTCCAAAAAAATAATTATGTACTTAATTTAGAAAAAGATGTAATAGAAACATTAGGCAATAAATGGGCAAAGGGCATGATGTAATTGAAAGGTATTTATAAATTAAATAGGCTCATTATTTGTACAGAATATATACCGATACTATAACCCTGTAACTGTAACACTAATGACTACTTTGTGCTTCCAATTGGATCAATGAGAAATTTTATCAGCTCGAGCTCCAGGCAAAGAAAATAAATAACAATTAGAAATTTAATTCTCCTACCCCCACCCCCTTTTTTGTCTTTAGTGCTATAATAGCAAATGGGTGCCCCCTTAATTAAATTAAAGAGTTCAACTTTTTAAATTATTAAACTTACTATAGGCGCAGTATAGGTTAAATACTATATTGTTGTTCTGTGGCCACTCCTTAGGTCCACTTTTTAATAATTTCCACAGCAAACGTAAAATCTTATTATATTATTGTTTGAGTCATGTTATAGACATTTTTTTTTTGGTAGAATGTAGAAAAATGAAAAACTTGACTTTAGATGTAATAAATATTTAAATAAGGACCCTTCAAATGAGATAGAATCATAATAAAAAGCTTACATTTCTCAAAAATACTGTTATATTGTAGAAGTATAGTAAAGCTCTCCTGAACATTCATAAATAAAAGTTCATTAATAAAAAAAATAATCAATATAATTTTTCAATTGATTTAATGGGAATTTTAGGTGCTATTTGACAAGTTATGAGATACCGGTAGTTAAAAAGAGAATTAGCAGTACTCTTCTTCTTGGTCTGATCAACTGCCAGTGGAAAATAGGCCATTAACTATTTCTTTCCATTTCTTCCATTCTCTAGATATCTTCTCCAGCTCTTGACAATTTTTATAACCCGGTATATTTTTGTTGACATCCCTTTACCAAGTTTAGGGAAAACTTCCATTCTCTAGATATCTTCTCCAGCTCTTGACAATTTTTATAACCCGGTATATTTTTGTTGACATCCCTTTACCAAGTTTAGGGAAATCATTCCTGATTTATGTATTAAAATGAACAGAACACTCATTTGTAGTACACTGCATTAGATTTTAAAAATTATTTTGAGTACAATTATTTATACTTTTATATACTGGTACTCTAATTTAAACTATAAAAGATAATATTTTAGGGAGTGGTAATCTCCTTTTAAAATAATTTCAAGATAAAAACACCTGATTTAAATCATACAAATACAAGTTCAATCACAAATTTCACAAGAACTCAGAAACAAAATTGTATACATTTTATTAAAAAATAAGCAGTGCTGAATGAAGTTATCAATAGCACTACCATTAGTTGCAGTATTTGAAAATAGGATGTCACAATCATCTTTGACAATGAAAATCTTGTCGTTTCATTGTCTCTCAAGTTAGGGGATTGTAAATGTGTCTCTAGTGTTTAATAATTTCTGGAAAGAAGATACATTTTATTTATTACTCATAAAAATATACAAAATACATACATATATAAAGTAATGATCACACTCATTTTACAGTATAAACATTTATTTTTTAAATTATTAAGTAACTGACTTTACTATAAGGTATAAACTAACTTGAAATTTAAAAAATAATTTAACAATCATAGGGTATAAATATCTGTTACCGGTAAAAAAAATATCATATCAGTTTATAAATGTAAAAAATAAAAGCTATTTTTAATATTTTCTTGATAGATTATTTACACAAAAATAAAACATGCTTTAAAATCAAATTTACAACAAAAAAAAAATTTAAAATGTACAGGATATTCCAGAAGAATTCTCTTTTTAAGTATAAAATAAAAGTCATATACTTCTATTAAAATGTATATTAAAAAGTATTTTAAAGATTAAAAAATGTAAAATTATTTAGAGAAAAGTAACATGTGAACAAATAAAATTAAATATAGCATAAAAGAATTAAATGTTAATTTACCGAATACTAGTAAAATAAATTTTTGACCTAGAGATATTTTTCTCCCTCGATTTTGCAAAGTTACGGTCAAAGGGAAGCAACCATTAAAATAAACAGATTTTTAAAGACGACGGCGATAGCTTCCCATTAGTTATAATTTTATTTATACGTTTCAAGAAAGTTAACTCTTGTCACCTTGGGGAAAGATCGTATTAACTTGGTTACTGTTCCTAATTCTTTATGAAAGTATGGGAACTAACTGCTGTCACCTTGATGGACAAAGTAATTTTTAGAGTTGCCTCTAATTGAGTACTCTTTTATACCAAAAGTTTATTAAAACTAAAACCAACATAATTTTATATTTTCCTTAGGTTAAAGAATTCTTTTGTTCTGGTAGTGTTTGGTTGCTGCATCCACGTACTGGCATCTTTGCGACGGTTTGGGGTATGATGTTGCTATTCTAACGGCTCCTAGCTGATGCTGTGGTTTGAATTACTTTTCCTAAATTATAGATAAAGAATAATAAGGATAACTTTGTCAGTAAGTTTCAAGATACAAAACAAACATTAGTTTTGTTCTGTACTATGATTATATTTTAGTGTTAGTATTGGAGGGCATTAAGGACCATGTTTTCAAGAACTTTTTGTTTTTCTCTTTGAAATAAATAAATATTATTAAATTCAAACTGAAAATGTTTTTAAATAACAGACCACACATCTTTCTTGAAGTACAAAAGTTTTAATGAGCAAAATTTTAAGCCATATAGTCAATATAGTAAAAAATAATGTTAAAAAGTTAAAACTTATTATGACTTAAATTTAACAAAATGGGGGCAATGAGCTCCAGCATGTTCAATGCCTATATTTTCACATAGGTTTCAGGCAATTCTGACAGATCCATTCCATGGCTTCAATATCAGCTTTTTCTGGGATTTCATTATCAAAACTATATTTTAAAAAATTTAAACCTATTACTACAAATTAATAACTTTTGTTTTCAATTTAAACTGTATCTGTGTAATGTTATATGAATTAAAACATGGATTTTATTAATCAGATCAATATTATTTGGTTGTTTTAATTATCTTTTTAACAGTTGGGGGTGTTAAGCCCCTCCTATTTAAAATATTCATTTTTATAAAATAATTAAATAAATAAATTATCTACAGAACCATATCTCTTTTACAAATGCTTCCTATTCTAAATATTAAAAGTAACTTTAGTATTAAAGTGAATTTTATAGCTTTTTATAAATAATCTCTAAATCATTCATCCAACTGCCATTTTACTTTGAAAAAATGACCAGCTTCATTTGCTCTACAAATATCAGTATTTTAACTCATTCATTACATACACATATAGTTAAAAACTACAAAAAAGTACTTGCTGAGTTTAGTTGTACTTGTTTTTGTATGTAAACTAAAAAAATTTCACTGTAGAAATATAATTTCAAGTTTAAAAAAACAAGCTCCCTCTTAGCTGAAGTTTTACAAATGGTTTGAAGAAAGCTGAAAATAGGAGGGAAAAAGCACTTGTCTAAAAAGCAAATTAAGCATCTCAGCTTTGAATTGTCTGAGTTGAAGTGGTTTGGGCAGCTGTTTGAAGTGTTTGTAAAGATTTCAAAACACTGGCGATGTTCTTCTTCATAATATCTTAATGCCTCTACTTGCCGAAATGTGCAACATCAATATTGGCTGTCGGTGATTGGTTGCAGTGGATGCCACGTCAACAATGTTGAAAAACACAACCAAATGCCGTCTTTTACTTTTTTGTATTCACAGAGAACACCTTAGCCATTTGGTCCATGGCATATATGCCTCCTTTGATTTTGTTATCTCTGGTTTCTTGCATTCAGTTTCACTTTCCATAACTGGATATTTGTGTATTGTGTTCTGGAGCAATACAATTTTCTGTGTCAAGCTCTGGTTTTTTACAAGGTTGTTTCCTGTCTGACCAAAAACCCTGATTTTTTTGAGGAGCAGACATTATTATTGGGTAGGAACATCTTGCTCCATTTCACTGTTCCCACTAAAGGGTGAGTCTGTTCTCTGCCATTGGTTTTGCAAGTTGTAGGGGAATGAAATAATAGGCTGTTCTGAAATTGTGGCTACTTCCAATGAAGTTTCTTGTGAGAGAAATCACAATCTCTGGGGATATTCCCATATTTCTCTTTGCTGGCAGGGCATTTACATTTTATTTGAAGAGATATGGGCAGCTCTTTATTTTTATTCCATATTTTTTGGGCTTGCATGGCATATATTGAATAAATCTGCACTGACCTCTGCAACCAACCAGTTGTCCTCTTACTGTGATGTTCTCTCCAGGAACATAATACTGTGATGTTCTCTCCAGGAACATAATACTGTGATGTTCTCTCCAGGAACATAATACTCAGGAATGCTTCTCAAACATCTCTTATGGGATCAAAGATGTCACG